>OY804557.1:23066824-23666824 GCA_963680865.1 Spergularia marina | reverse complement strand
AAAAGTCTAAGATTCCAAGAATATCAAATGAAAATTTTAACTTTCATTCATCTCAGTATACATTATACAAACGATTAATAGTCTAATCCTCGTTTTCTCACTAGATTATATTCTAAACTGCTTGTTAGAAAACTAGAAGTGACATATTTTTTTTTTTTTCATTTTCGCCTAAAATAATAAAAATGACCCGAATATTAAGTAATGTCCCATGTATAACACCCGAGATCTATAACCTTCTATCTAAGACCCAATTATTATTTTTTAGATGTGATTAAGTAGTGGAAGTAGAAGGATTGATTTCTTCATTTATACATGGACATCAAGTTGACAAAAAATAATAAAGATTTGACCATTGAGAAAAAATAAAATGAAAAATATCAAAAAAAAAAACGAAAGACATCGAAGAGAAGAGAGAGAGAGATTAGTGGTCGCCATTTCTGAATCCGTGCTGGGTCAACCCCGACGCCCATTAGACCACTATATAATGCCTTTGAGATTTTTTATTCAGTTATTTTAATTTCCGCAGTTCACTCGAACTCCCTAACCGCTTCAAAACGCGAGCCAGCTAACTCATTTTTCGTGCAGAATGAGTTTGTTCTACAAGCTATTGGAATAGAGCAGACAGTTAGTGTGAATATCGAGGGCGGTTCTCTATTTGACAATTAAAAGGGTGGGTATTATTGGGGAGATGAGACGGAAGATCAGAGAACGTCATTAAAGGTCATATCATGGTTTTGGTTGTTTCAAAGACCGGTGAGGATGATGTTGACTTCTGGGTTTTACGAAACTCTTATGGGACAGATTGAGGCCATAATGGGTTTTTGCTACATTCCCCATGCTTACACAAAGTTGATTGACTTTATGTATGTTCCGTTTTTCAAAGCTGGGGTCTAGGTTTGTGGTTGCTGTCAAACGAAGAACCAAGGAGATGAATTATTTCACTCTGGTTGCTTATTTATTTGTTGTAATGAATTATGTTTACCTTTTAATTTTTCTTTGAAATAGTTTGGTGCTCGCTTCCTTTATGTTTGTAATCGTACGTCTCTCAAGGAGCAACTCCCAAAATGACTCGATATATAGCATCTCTAAAAGAACTAAATGCATGCAAAAACACAACTATTTGACATATTATAAGTGAGTTGACATGGAAATGGAAATGTATTGCCATTTAGCGTAACGATAAATGACACACGGAGTTACGTAATCGTTGTTTTTTTTCTTTAGTTCAAAATTTTTATTCCATTTTAGACGCTTAAGCAACACTTACACAATTAATTCCATCATAAAAAAAGATCCACATAAACACCTTTATATAGGCAATGAAGGGAAAAAGTACGAACGAAACAATGTATCTATTCATGACGAATAAAGACATGTTTTGGAAAATTAAGTGAATTTGGACAACCGTCAAGATACAATGTATCATAAATTTTTCATTCATAAATTAATTTTATTTTATGAAATAAAATTTCCAACAAGAAGGATATTGTGGCTGGTGAGAAGGAAGAACATAAGGGTATTGAGAGTCATTCTATGGTTCTTGTTGCGTCTAAGTGGAGCGATGGAGATGAGTTTTGTCAATTGGTATGTCAGAATTCGTGGGCCAATGACTGGGGAGACTCTGGATTTTGTTACATCCCGCACTCGCACACTCATTTATTTACTGAAGTCTTCATTCCGGAGTTCGCCTAGCCCTGCTGTTCTTTCTAATGACCAATCTTACTATAAGTTATGTATCTTTTTAGCTACATTTTTCTTCTTCTTCTTTTTCTTCTTCACTCTTCGTCTCCATGATGTAGTTTCATTTTCTATTGTTCGTCATCTTAAACGGTAGCTCAGTTAGCTCATTTTCGATGGGATCGAATTTCTGGGTGAACAACTTTTAGAGGTTGTTTTTTCTTTTAGCGGAACTTGAGGGTGTTATTGTTTTATCCTAAGTCAATGTGAATGAATGACCTCTCTCCGTTGTTGAACAAAAAAAAAAGGTGTTCACACGTCCTCCAAGTAGGCATGTGTAAACCCTGTTATGGTGTTACTAATTCTATTAGAGCAATGCTACATTGAATTGGTGATAGTGACCATGAACACTTGGTTGTATGCTTGTAGATGTTTTTTTTCTCTCTCTAGAGAACCTCTTAAGAGTTACAATTCATGCTACAATTAAATGATTAGTGTTCATGATCACTCAAAATTTGTTTGTTTGCGACCGTTACAACTTACAACACATAGCTTTGTTTTAGTACTAGAGCATTTAAAACTAGTGATAGGTGATGTTCCTAAACTGCTTGTTAGGAAACTAGAAGTGACCTACTCGTATGTTTTTTTTGTTTTCGTTTTTTTTTTCCCGCATTTTCGCCTAAAATAATAAAACTGACCCGAATGTTAAGTAATGTTCCATCATCTATAACACCCGAGATCTATAACCTTCTATCTAAGACCCAATTTATTATTTTTAAGATGTGATTAAATAGTGCAGTGTAGAAGGATGAATTTCTTCATTTTTATACACGGACGTCAAGTTGACAAAAATTAATAAAGATTTGACCATTGAGAAAAAAAAAATGAAAAATATAAAAAAAAAAAAAAAAAGAAAGACATCGAAGAGAAGAGAGAGATTAGTGGTCGCCATTTCTGAATCCGTGCTGGGTCAACCCCGACGCCTTCTCTCTTTCTCTCTCCTCGAAAAACCCTAGAAACCTCCCCCAATTCAATCAATTTAATCCCCAAATCTCATCTCCATTTCAATCAATTTAATTTCCCCAATTCTCAATCCAATTTATTCCAATTCGCAGCTCAATCAATCTTTAAAGAACAATGTCGTCGGAGATCGAGGTGGTGGAAGAGCCGGCAGCTCCGGCGGTGAGCGACGATCGCCGGGGGGAGTTGTCGGCGCCGTTTTCTTCGTCGGCGGGAAATGAGGAGGAGAGTATGAGAGATGACGTGTACACGGCGGCGGCGTACGGTGATATGGAGAAGTTAGAGAGGTTGGTGGAGAGAGAAGGTTGTTCAGTGACGGAAACTGACGGCCTCGGTTACTACGCCTTGCAGTGGGCTGCTCTTAATAACCGCACTGCTGCTGCTCGTTACATTCTTGAGGTCTTACCTTGTTTTTTTTACTTGCTAAGAAAGCTTCTTTATCACGCTTTCTTATATTCTTATGACGACGATTCATGTTTGCCGAACCTATGTTGACTTGTTGTTTATATAATGTTAGTATGAATCATGTTGCAATGTAATTGATTGGGAATGGAATTTGAGCTTGACATTTTGATTTGATTGAGTCTGTTTTATTTTATGATGGAGCTGAGTAATGCTGCTGGTGAGTTGTAGTTTCCTATGACATCGAATCGTTATAAAGCTTGTATGTCGATATTCTTGGATAAGAAATGGTGGAAGTCGTAGGACTGTGTGGATTTGAGGGCATGATTGTGAGCTGCTACCTTGGCAGTAACTTATAGAGCTTGCTCGAATGAGCAGAATCGTTACTTTGGTCCCCTCTTTTTTCCTTTCTTTTACACTCTACTATAATAATTGTCCCCATTCTACACAAGCCCTTGGGTGTGACAATCGTTGTATTCGTTCGTAATTGTAGGCCTTTGTTATGTCGTGTGTGGGGTTAGGTTATATGTTGCTTGCTCTATGATCATCTGTATTTGGGCCCATAGTGGTGAAAACTTTGAGACGGACATTTGGCGAGTTTATTTGACGCCATCTATATAGAGAATCGATTTTCAAGGTGTTGGGCGCATTTTGGGTATAACTTGGTTGACTTCCCATATGATAGTTAAGATCTCGTCTTGTGTTGGAAGACGTTTGGCATTGACATGTTTGTGTGTTTCCTTGTGTAAGGGGACGGGGAATAACTTCATATCTTGAGATGGTTGGGCGTTAACAGTGAGCCGAATGTAGATTATTGTGGAATTGATATCGCTATTGTTGGATTTTCTGTATGCTGTGCTGTGAACGTGTATATTCAGGGTAGTACTTGTTGACCTGAGCTGTGCATTTGTTAACTTTGTATATCAACTAGAGGCAACTTTTTTTTTTTAGATTTTTTTAGCAACTTTTAGTGATCTACTGATGTCTGATGACCCATGGCAATTAACCTTTTCCTTCATTTTTCCCTTTTTAATGTTTAGCATGGTGGAGATGTACACGCAGCTGATCACACTGGGCAAACAGCTTTGCATTGGAGTGCTGTTCGGGGTGCAATCCAGGTTTCTGAGCTTCTTCTGCAAGAGGGTGCTCGGGTCAATGCCGCTGATATGTACGGCTATCAGGTTGGTCTTCATATCTGTTGTAAATTCTGAAAAATCTTGTCTATAGCATTAAAGTTCTAGGTTGTGAAATGATTAAGCTAATGTAACATGGACAGTACTTGAGACTACCCAGTATACCCTGTATTTATTGGGTGAAACTATTTTAGAGTCCTCTCTGTTTTTTTCTTTCATAGTTCAATGCACAGTAGAGTTTTTGAAGCTCATGTAATAAGTTTATGAGTAGCTCAGGAAGGAAATGGTGAGTTGTTCTCCCTGTCTCTTAAAAATAGGCCTTGTCTGATGTGTGTGGTCTTATCATGTCATGTTTGACCAACATTTTACTACCATTTTAAGTAATATTACCTATAACAAGGTAATCTTCTGAGTGTATTTGTTAAGATATAGAAGGTTTTTACTGTAGTTGCTTCATGTAATTCTTAGCTTTACCATATTCGCTTCCTGCCATTCCTATGCTACTTGTGCTTCTTTGACTTGACATTTTCTTTGCGCTGTTGAGGTTCCGTTGAAGTTTTCTATCTGCCCTCTTCTAGTTATTCTTGCTGCTTGCTGGCAGTAATCGAGAAATTGTAGCTTGTGATGAACGCCATGGGTGCTTTCAAGGGCATTTCAATGTACAAAAACTTGTTTTAGATTTTTAAGATAAAAAGTCGAGTTCTTAAGTCTACAAAAAATGACGTAACGAAAAGACTTTCACAAAACCTGAATAATATAGAAACTCACTACTTATCTTCAGAGTCACAATTTTTATTCATGTCTATGGACCTTAGATGACCATAATCTTATGGGCAGACAACTATTCAGGAGACCTACTAATTCAGTTACCCTTGTTCCAAAGGCTTTGTGGCTCTTCTAAGTCTTTAGTTTAAAAGTGCCCTGATCCTCCCATGCATTTTTAGTTGTTTAATAACATTTGTTTAGAGGTGGAGTGGTGGGTATGAGGTATTTATTTGACTCGATATCAGTCCAGTGGCAACTTAGGTTAAAATGGTGTTTGGCATACTGGGGCGACGAGGGCCAGTGGCGGCTTGGCGAAGGCATGTGCCTCATGGAAGCAAGGCAGACTCTTTTTGCAAACAAATTTCTGTTTTGTTAAATAAAATAGTTTTTTTTTTTTTTTTTTTTTCAAAATATGTCCTCTTTTTAGGTGTTTAAAGAGGGGCATCATCTTAAGAAGTAAACGCTAGGGATTAAGGGGCAAAGGATAAGATAGAAGAGAAGATATAGAAGAATATGGAAATTGCATAGTTATTTGCCTCGGGTACGCCTCATTGCTCCTCACTATCAATGCCTTACTGGGCCTTGGTGCGGCTCAAGGAATCAATGCACCTCCAGCTCACTGTGGTGTTTTCACTCTTGCCTGACATTCGTTATTTTAAATTAAGATGTGCAGGGCGATCCGGCAATCCCTTTTGTTTTTCAGTCATCATGATGCGTTGTAGCTTTATGCGGATGGTAATCTGAAAGTAGTGGTCCTGTTTGTTTAGGACAAAATAGATATGGTAATAAACATCACACTCCCTTCAATAAAAATAAACATCACACTCAGTGTAGAATACTGGATCTTTTGAATGTGGCATTCACTATTAAGCAGTTAGCTGTATTGGACTGTTGGTCTCATGGGGTGACAAGGTCAATGCTAATGTATGCGCATTCGTGTAGGCTTAGTGCTGGAGTTGTTATTTTTTTGTTTTCGTTAGCATAAGTACATATATCTATTTTTTTGGGGTTTAGATTTGTTCATGTTTTCTCATTATGAGAAGCAGTATGATCCAGTTATCGTTGTTTCATGCCTCATGACTGGAATTGTAATGACTATTAACCAATTGCAGACAACACATGTTGCTGCGCAATATGGCCAGACAGCTTTCCTGTATCACGTGGTCATGAAATGGAATGCTGATCCAGATGTTCCTGACAATGATGGGAGAAGTCCCTTGCACTGGTATGATTAGACGCATTGCATCTGTTAAAATCTGTTTGATGTAGTATGTACTTATGTTAATGACCACCCACTCGCTGACACACACAAATGCTACACTATCACGTGCGCACTCACAATCTTGATTCTAACCTTCTAGTTTAATGTATTACATGCCGTGTTTGCTTTACTCCCTTCTACATAGGATGAAGTTATTGCTGTTAATACCTTATTTCAGGCTTTGATAACAACTGAACTTGACATTGGAAGTACTTAAGCTTAAGTGTCATTAAATTGGATTGGCTTTGTTCTTACCATTTGCTTGGTGATCCTATCTTGTATCTCTCTGTCTAGATTTGTTTCATGAGCACCTAGAATTAACCCCCACCCAGTGCTTTGCTGATTTAATGTTTGAGCTCACAAATATTTCGCCTGGAACTTTATGGTTGAAAATTTCAATTTGTGTGCATGAAAAGTACGTTTAACTTATCTGAACTTAAAGGCAAAGTAATGGAGAAATGTATCATCTATATTTCTTCTTTGTAAAGCGGTGGATCGTAAGGCCTAAACCCAGTGGATGTAATTAGTTTCTTAAAAAAAATGGTGTGTTCAAGGTTCTTTCCTTAGCTGTTGTGCTTATTTGAAGATTTGTAAAACTGTAGGGCAGCATACAAAGGCTTTGCTGATTGTATCCGTCTTCTTTTATTTTTGGATGCATATCGAGGACGTCAAGATAAAGAAGGTAATGATCACGATTCCATTGTAATTTGGGAAACCTGTAGTTTGCAATTAAGCTTTGTGGAGAATTCCTTGTCCTCTACTCCTGTATCTTGCTCTTGATTATTAATGCAGTTTTTTTCTTATCTAAAAAAAGATAAAGAAGGTAATGATGGTGAATTGAATCGGTCATGTATATACTGCTTTATCAAGTTTTCTAGAATCTGGGACAAGTGTTTAATTATCTTGAGTTATGTTAGGTTGTACACCCCTCCATTGGGCTGCCATTCGGGGGAACTTGGAGGCCTGTACTGTTTTGGTACAGGCTGGAAAGAAAGAAGACTTGATTGTGACGGATAACACTGGCCTTACTCCTGCACAATTGGCGGCGGATAAGAACCATAGACAAGTTGCTTTTTTCCTTGTAGGTGTTCCATATTTTGATTTGTCTGTATGTTGTTTGTTAATTTTGCAACTTCTCTGTGAAACTTATTTGTACATAGGCTGTAGCCTTTGAGACACTGGGATGATGTTGATGTGATGCTGTTTCATATATATGTAGGATACCATACTAAATTAATATCTTTTGTACATTTGATCATGCAGGGAAATGCTCGAAGGTTACTTGATAAGCGTTGGGATGCAAATAGCCGACTTGGAAAGCTTTCAAAATTGGGGCTTGCTCCTGTGCTATGGTTTATGATTTTACTGCTACTTGTGCTATACACACATTCAGTCATCTTGGGTATTTATCCTCATCTTAGCAGAGATATAATATTGTCTCTGATATGGGCATTGACATTTTTGTGCTCTCAATGTCATCTATAGGTCCTGAGCTTCCGGTGCTGTCAGTGGGCTTTGGGCTTTTTGCATGGTTAGGCGTTTTCTTAGCTTCTGGAGGACTTGTTATGTTCTACAGGTGCAGCAGGTAATTGATAGAGCCCTACCACTGATCTTGAAGAATATATAGGAGACTTGTGTGTATTTTTGTTTGGACTTTCTTGATTTGCTGTGTTCATTCTTCTTCTTCTTTTTTTTTTTTTATATTTTTATTTTTCAGAAAAGATCCGGGGTTTATAAGGATGAATGTTCACGATGCTCAAAATATGAAGGATGATGTAAGATCAGTGATTGCACTTTCCCTTTTAGAAATGCATTTCAGGTTGCTCATTTGTTATTTCTACAGTAAGTTGACAGAATATTGTCCCCTTCCTGCAGGAACCTCTTTTGAAGATTGAGATTGACAATCCTGCTCTGCTGGCTGGAAACTGGTCTCAACTCTGTATTACATGCAAGGTATATATTATTCTTGTGTGTCTTTTTTTTTTTTTCCCTTTTATTTTTAAGAAAAAAGAAAAATAAATTGTATGAAAGCAAAAAAGCAACTTCAGAGGTCAGAGGTCAAAGGGCTCCTTGGATGCAAAAATTACAAAAAGTCTGTGTTTTGTTTCCCAGTTATCAATGTATCATTTATCATCACTGATCTTGTTTCTTTTACTTCTGTGTCCTTAGATTGTGAGACCTCTTCGTGCAAAGCATTGTTCCACATGTGATCGTTGTGTCGAGCAATTTGATCACCACTGCCCTTGGGTTTCAAATTGTATAGGCAAGGTAAAGTAGCTTCTCTTTCCCATTTTCATGATGTTGGTCATGCGTAACTAAGTAACGTCTAATGAAAAGGCCCTAATGGAAAGCCTGGTTAGCTAATCCATTACCATGAGAGGGACCAAGAGCAACTGTCTACCAGAGAATCAGATCCAGTAAAAGAAAGAAAAAGGAGAGAAAGGGCTTCCTGTAGCCCACCTTATATTGCCTTTAACGAGTTCTTTAGTCTACTGATATGAAACCTGAACATATGGCAGAGTTGCTTATGAAATGGAAAACTAATTGTTTAGAGGAGTTCTCGGCATTGCTTGCCACTTGGAATATTCTAGATGTTTGCGTTAGTTTATCTGTTTTCTTGTGATGAAACATTTGGTTACTTTTTCTATATTTTTTCTAATACTTTTGTTACACCTATTTTAGCTGTTTGTAAGTTGTACTGATAATCTGCTTTCTTGATACAGAGGAACAAATGGGACTTTTTCATGTTTCTTGTGCTGGAAGTTGCTGCTATGCTCATTACTGGTTTAGTTACTCTGACAAGTATGTTGCTATAGCTCTTTAGTATCCACGCTTTAACTTCTTTTCCTACTTTTGAGGCTGGGGGATGGGGTGGGGTTATTGGCGTAATTTTTTACTCTGGTTGTTGGCTAATAATCTAATTGATTACTATGCGATTCAGGAGTTCTCACTGATCCAATGGCCCCGTCTTCTTTTGGAGCATGGCTAAACCATGCTGGTACTCATCATGCTGGTGCAATAGCATTTTTGGTTGCTATCTTTTTTATCTTTTTCGGAGTGGCAGTTTTAACGGTTGTCCAAGCTTCCCAGGTATGGTTTCATCTATTTCTGCCACACAGAACACCCGTTGTCCCCCCTTAAATGAATTTGGCAATAACTGCTTGACTGATGCCTGTGCTGTTAAAGGATATATCTCAAAGGAGTTAGGAGTCCCTATTTTCATTTTTTAGCATTATGCAGATAATCTTTTTGGGGGGAGGGATCGTAGGTCACTATCTGTTGATAAGCTGATTCTACTGTCGGGTGCTTGATGTATATTTAAGGCCAGGCCCTCTGAATTGTGTCTGGTTGTTGATTTCTGACCATGTAGTCGAGTTCTCGATTGGGCACTCGGACTTTTTGTTAAGATAGGTTATCCATCTCTAGAAGGGCACCTTCACATACACGGGATGATATTCGGACCAAGGTCTTAACAAGGCTGGAATGATGCATGTCATTGTGTTGCCCTATGCTATTATGTTTGATACGCTTATTCAATAGTTTTGATGTCTGGACATTGCTCTATTGCATGTGTTTACTTGGTCATGCACCTATTCACGACAGTGGGGGTGATTCTCTATTTGGTAGCCTGTATTCAGATATTGTTGCAGTGGGTTTATGCATGATATATATCTTTCACCTTGCAGATATCCCGCAATATTACTACAAATGAGATGGCAAATGCTATGCGTTACAGCTATTTGAAAGGTCCTGGTGGTCGGTTTAGAAACCCTTTTGACCATGGGGCACGCAAGAACTGTTCAGATTTTTTGATTAGCGGCTACAATGAAGATGTGGAGTGTATTGAAGAATCAGTAAACGACGAAGGGATAGGCATGGTGCCTATTGGAAGCAACTGCAGCACGCAAAATGGTTTAGTTCATTCTCATCAGACTAATGGCAATGGTCATCATATCAGTGTAGATGTCGATACCCAAAACGCCAAAGGTGGGCATGCGAATGCATGTTGTAACCATCAACATAATCACGGAAGAACAAATGGTGCTCCTTTAGGCCTGGGTTTGGGTCTAGGAAGAAGCAGTGCACGATCTGTTACTGCTTTGTAATACTTAGTTAAAATGATATACTTTGTGTACATTATTGTAAACACACACGTCATTGACGTATCTTGTAAGCTGTAAATTGTTCTTCTTTGGTAAGAAATGTCACTGTCGTCCACTTTTTTCCTTCTCTTTTCTCAAGTTTTACACCTTCGTTAATCTTTAACCCGTGTTGGTGGTATGTGAGCAGTATCAAAGTTTCGGGTGATAAAATTGCAGATGTTGAAAACTTCTCGACTACGAAATGTAATCTAAACTCAGCTTGATTAGTTTTTAAGTTGAATCATAGCAAACCTGAGACTCTGCAATATATATTGTCAAATTGGTTGGATTTCCGTTGATCGTTGGTTTTTTCGGGTTTAATAGGGGAGCCTTTTGTTGATGGCAAAACCATCCCATATGATCCCGAGGCTTACGAAAATTGGTTTAAATCTTGCAAACGCGAACTTGCTGCTCGGAGTCAGGAGCAATGGAAAGACAACAAGGTAACACCGGCGATCTTTCGATCAAGTAATGTACATGTAACTTAAGACTTGACAATTACGCTTTTGCAATAATTGCTCTGTTATGGAATTGTGGGCTAGCAGCTTAACATTGCGTATGATGGTCACTCAGATTAACTTGAGTTTTACTAGTGTTGGTGGTAGATGGACAATATCAAAGCTTGGGTTTGGTTGGTAAAAAGTGGGGAAATCAGTGTTGTTGAATGATAGAATTACTGGTCGTTTATATGTTTAATCCAAGTAGCCAAATAATGACGGTTTTGCTTCGGAAGGAGTTGCTATAAAGTTACGCTACCGATTGATTCTTTTAGTGAAGCACTTTGAAAACGAACCAATATCAATGACAATACAAAAGAACGGGTCAAAGGACCTACAACTCTACAAAGATGTACTAGTATAATAATCTCAAAAGAGTAATTATTTTCGCAATTTTAATGATTGTTCTCGTACGTCTCAGGTGATAAGATTTAAATTAGTAACAACTGAATTTGGGGGGTGACTGTGTTTAATAATAAAGGACTACCATTACATGTCCAATAACCCGAAATTTTGTTTACCCGAGTCAACACTTAACATAGATAAATGACACTCATTCGACTGAATTAGAAATGTCCGAGTTTCAAGCCTTAGAATGAAATAATATTAAGATATCATTAGAAATTACTTTCAACCCCTTAAAATCTCACTAAACCGAAACCTAAACAAAGTAAATTACTAGAAATTAACTCAAACTTTTCACGATCTCACTCGGCTCAACTCCGAACCAAACGTATCATAGACGACAACAAGTTAGTCCCAATTGGGTTCGCAACTCGCAAGACCGGAACCCCAACGACCAAAACCCCGTCCACTCCCATTTTTCCCGCTTTTTTTTTTACATTAAAAATAATTCCACAAAATATCCTGCCGTACAAACACCGGGACCCACCACTGTCCCCACTACTCCTCCCTTATCCAAAACGCCACTACCGAGCCTCCTTCCAATTTGCAACGTGTCCCAAATCGGCAGCTTCGGCTCTAGGCTCGGATTCACCAGCTTTTAACTCAACTCAACTCACTTCTCCATTTTTCTTCTTTCGTGTCATCATAATCATCATCTGAGTGTTTCATCTAACTCTCTCTCTCTCCTAAACTTCCTCCTCACGACTCTCTTTAAAACCCAACACTTCATCCCCTCACTGTAAGATTTTTGCCTTTTATTTTTTTTTTTACTGTAAATATTATTGTGATTGCGGGTAATTTATTTCTTAATTCATCTAAAATTCTTGAATTTTATGATTGTTGACAGTAATCCCTGTTCCATTCAGTTGAAAATGATGGAAAATTTTGAAGAAAGATTACATCTTTTTTATGATTAATTTCTGGGTTTTGTGTTTATTTTGATCATCGGGTATTATAATATTCTTATATACTGGTAAAAAAGTTGCCCTCTTTTTAAGAATGAGTGATTATAGTTGTTGAATTTGTAATTCAGCAAGTTCATGAACTGAGGGAAATTGCTTAGGCGTATTAAAGAAGTCACCTTTTTACTGTGTGTTCTGACTTATGACATGAAGGTTTGTGAATTGTGATGGAACTGTGTTAGGGTAAAAAAGAAGTCATCTTTTTTACTTCAAAATGAGAATTGTTGATTTAGATGGTTAAAAGAGAGGTCAAATTCGTATTTGTAATTGGGGTTTATTTTTGGCTGATGATTGAAATGGTGTGGAAATGTGATTGTTTGTTGCATGTACTAGCATATATTATAAGGTGGTTTTATTTTGTACTTTTGATGCATGTGTTTGTGATACTGGAAGTTAGGGTGATGATAATGTGATCTCTTTACTTGGTTAGTTGAGTCATTAAGCTTAAACCCGGTGTCGTTTAGCGAATTAGCGATGTTGGTGTTGTAAGGTGGGGGTGAAATTCCTTTATTGTAAAAGCTTTTTTGTAGTAAAGGTTGAAACTTTGGTCGTCCCTGATTCTTCGAGAGAGGTTGAGACTATAGCTTTAAATTGTATGGTTTTTCGTTAACTGTATGAAGTGTTTCGAATTGCTATGTCGTTTTTTCTTTTCAAATAATTAAGATTGTTCTATGTGATTCCTGACCTGCTTGTTGTTCTACTTAATATTAGCAAGTAGAAGTTTTGTATACAGGTTCTGCTTTGTGAAATGGAAATCTTGCGTTGTGTTATTTGTCGGTTTAGAACTTATATGTGTGATAGGCTGAGCATGTGATGGGTGGTTGATGAGCAATGTGGCCTAGAAAATTGTGTCGTAGTGTGAGAAATGTCTGAACTTGGTTGGTTTAAGCTTTGTGACAAGGTGAAAGAAGAGCTCAAGATAGTGTTGATATGAGTCCTGAATGTTATTCCAAAGACTGGTTGGTTGTTTTTGAAGAATCTTAAGTTTGGGCTGCTGGAATGGGTGGTGTTTGTTCGAGGAAGAGGGGAAACCAGGTCAATGAAGATGGTGTGCGCATAGGCGTCAACAGAAGATACTGCAAAAATGGGAGCTCAAAATGGTTATTGGGAACTCCCTATTTTAGGACGGCCTCTGGTCTTCAGCCAGATGCAGGGAGTTGCCCGTCCCTCATGCAACTATGCATTCATAAAATTCGTCAGGTAGTAATTTTTTTTTTTTTTTTTTTAATCCTGCTCTTACTTTCTGTTTTCTGGTGTAGTCATCTCGTTCACTTAATTGGTGCTTCTTTTGGAAATGTAATAGGATGTTGATAAATATAACTCTTTCTCCATGCTCCCGAGGGATATAAGTCAACAAATATTTGATGATTTAGTTTGCTCGCACTCCCTCACTGATAGTTCTCTGGAAGCTTTCCGTGACTGTGCTCTCCAGGTGATTTCGTAAAAGAAGTTTGATACACTGATATGTAACCATGAGTCTGAGTTAACTGGCTTTCTGAATTCTGTGGTATTTACCAGGATATCTGTCTGGGTGATTATCCTGGGGTTGACGATAGTTGGGTTGATGTCATCTCTTCTCAAGGATCTTCTTTGCTTTCTGTTGATCTTTCCGGTTCTGACGTGACGGATTCTGGGCTGGCTCTCCTGAAATGTTGCTCTAGTCTCCAAGCCTTGACGTTTAACTACTGTGACCATATATCAGACCGTGGCCTTCGACATATAGCTGGTATTTTTGATTACCTAGTTCCTTGAAGAACTTTTTGAACCTCTATATTCAAGTTGTATGTACTTCGTTAGAATGAACAAGGAGATCCATCATTTGCTCCTCAGTCATAACTGCCATTATTTGTGGTTTGCTTTTGATAAATTTCTCACTTTTTTTGTTCTATGAGTTCTGGCTGCCCCTGAAAATGGTTGTACAATGTGCACCGTACCCCTATAAGGTTGCACAGGAGTGGGGTATATGGGTATTTAATGTAGCAGAAAGGCAGAAATTGGGGAATGCGGGTAGAGTAAGACGTGTTTATGAACTTCATGCTCTAAGTTTTGTAGCGATGATGCCGGTCTGGGGAAGTATGATGTCTGTTAAAGACAAGATTTTACCCTAGTATCAAGTTGAGTGCACACCTGCTGATGTGCTGAATATGTGATTGATAATCTTTGTGACAATGAAGGGGTGATATCGAGTGTTGCATGTACAATATATAGAATTAGAAATTCTCCCATAAAGAACATGTCATATTGGTTAGGAAACTATGTTGCTAGAGAAAATAAATGATACCCAATGCATTGAACTTTGTTTACTTCCTAGTCTATTGGTTGATCCAAGGTCAAGGATATTATCATTTTACATTTTTAAATTATCTGTTGAGGAAAAGAAGGTAGTTACTTGTGTTGGACCTGATGAAGTATTGTTCCTCAGGGCTCTCGGACCTCTCTTCTTTAAGTTTCCGAAGAAGTTATGCCATAACTGCTGAAGGAATGCGTGCTCTCTCTGGCTTAGTCAACTTGAAGGAATTGGATCTCGAGAGATGTTCTGGGATCCATGGTGGTTTTGTTCATCTGAGAGGTAATTGTTTAGCATACTATTGGTTTTGCTGTGTGCATTTTATTCGAGGATCCGGGTTAGGCGTCTTCTAAGCTGTGTGCATTTTGTTCTGATGTTTCACAATGGATATGAGTTCTCAAGTATTCAATTTGTAGGTCTCAAGAAACTGAAGACTCTCAATATTCGGTATTGTAAATGCATTACGGACTCGGATTTGAAGGCATTTTCAGGTAACTGTGTTTTCTGTCCCTCTCATTTCCTGTTGCTTGTAAGATCAGCTGCTCATTCGTTGAATTACATTTTAGGGATTTGTACATGAGTGTAAGCGCTGAATGTAAAATGTTTGTAAACTTTCTGGAGTAAGTGCAGTCTTGCATCAACACTCATGTCATTATGTGGCACTTGACCTTGAGTTATTGAAACATAGCCATCAACCTAAAAAACGTTTTTGCAGGAGTTTGTCACTGTATTAATTCCGATGGGGAATTCTTATGTAAAACTGATGTTTTCTTCTTAATCTTTGGTATTGCAGAGCTGACAAGCCTGAGGGAGCTGCAAGTTTCGTGCAGCAGCATTACTGATGCTGGAGTTGCGTATTTAAACGGTATAGTTTCTTGGAATTCAAAATCCGCTGAACTGTACTATTTTTTTTTTTTTTTTGGTGAACATTGGCAAATGTTTGTAGATATGTCCTGATAGTACTGTTTCTTTTGGCTTTCATGTAATAGCGTCATTAAAGAAAGAAGGTGACATATTTGTTTCAGGGACAAGCCATTTTATTAATATCATTGCGGCTTGAGGTGTCAGGTTTCACCTTTTTGTAGCATAGTCCGTCCTTCGGAGAGATACATTTTTGGGGCTGTATGGATAAACTCAATAACTTATCCTGTGATGCAGTTGTTTTTTAGAATTCTATGAGTCGTCCATGCAATGCTACTATGATAGTAGCCTGTTCAGAGTTCATAGGTTCATGCTGCTTTATAAACTTTCTGTGCCTCATCTTACGTACTTGATTTGTTGTTGAACTTCCAAATGCTGCCATGGATTGTTGTGCAAGTACTCTTCTTCAGCTGATACTTAGCAACTATGACTGTTATTGACAGGATTGCATAATCTTATTTTGCTCAATCTGGAAGGTTGCCAGCTCACTGCTGCTTGTTTGGATTCAGTATCAGGTTACTTCTCAATGTTCTTTCTTGCTTAAGAGAGCTAGCAGAGATCCAAGGGCATATGTAAAAATTTGATTTTCATATTATGCCTTCAATAATAATGGCTTATGTTGAGGTAGGATTTGACTTTACACGTTTACACCATTTGACTGGTGTTTCTAATTTAAGCAAATGCCTCTTCTATGGTATCACCATATGAGCGTGATCATTTTCATATATGATCAGCTTTTAGAAGCCATGGATTGCAATTCTTGTATGGCTACTGAATGGTCTGTCACATTGACTTCTGGACAGTGATGAAATGGAGAGGGAAATTTCTGGCATATTAGCTTAGCTGTCGGTTTCACCCAAATATAGTCACTGTGTTAACTGTCACAAACAATGATGAAATGGCAAGGGGAATTTATGTAGCTTAGCTATTGATGATTCACCCAAATTATGTTACAAAAACTGTTACCACAGTTATACAGATTATGATTAACCGTATATTTTGCCTGTTTTGTGTTGTGTAGCTCTTGTGGCTCTGTCATACCTGAACCTTAGCAGATGTGGTCTAACTGATCATGGGTGTGATAAGCTTGCAAGTAAGTGTCTTTCTGTATTCTATGAGTCACAATGGCCTTGTTTTTTCATTTTGTCTTCTAAACTTAACTCCGTGTTGCCATCTCACAGAGCTTAAACATTTGAAGGTGCTGAATCTAGCATTCAATAACATAACAGATGCATGTTTAGCGCATTTCAAAGGTTCTATTGCTTCTCACTTTGAGCTTCATCCGTTTGTCTCCATTTACTATTGCATTGTACATTCTGTTAGATAACCAATCAGCCAATTTAGCATCTCTGTGCTTACTAGCATCATTTGGATCTTCTATTAATGAATTCCAGAACCTGTAATAATATGCGCCTGCAACTTGTTGTGGTACTATTAGATTATTTTTAACTTTTTAACATGGTGATTGAAACTTAAATGGTGATGCTTAGTCTTTCTCTTTGTGTGTTATTCAGGTTTAACAAATTTGGAGACACTGAACTTAGATTCTTGTGGGATCGGTGATGAAGGACTTGCTAACCTGTCAGGTTTTGGATTCTTCCTTCCTTTCCATTCTTTCTTGTAGTTTTTATCTGCCGTCCTTGAGCTAAAAAGTGCCTTTCTGTCTTTTACTATTTATGAACATGTCAAACAAGTCTCTCCTTTGATTTATCTAAAACTGCATACATATCTCATCTTGCATTACAATCATGCATACATGCACCATTTGATCTCTCATCTTCATGTGATTGTTCTTTGGGCTAATTTCCCTGATGAGAGTGCATGTGGCATTGTGAATGACAATGTTGTTGTATCTTTGTTTATGCTCTGACAAAGTGTATGACAATGTCTTTACATCCTTGGCATAGGACTGATTAACTTGAAAAGTTTGGAGTTATCAGATACTGAAGTTGGAAGCACCGGTCTTAGACACCTATCTGGTATGGGATCGCTCTCTTGTCATGCCAACCTCATTTTTTCAATGTGTTTTATGACTTTTCTTAGTGTCAGATTAGTGTTAATCTTCTTCCTTTTTTTTTCAACAAATTTTCTGGATGGTCTCTAAAACATATCTTGGATAGAGTGTGTAGCTTCATTCATAAGATTTATATCCGAAGGTGTAATGCCCATCCTCAGAATCTCATTTCTTGTTTACTGTGAAATAGAATGTCGCATGCAAAGTTTGTGTCGACCTTATTTTAGAGCTGTGTATGTGTATATCAGATCAACTTCCTTTCCTACATTTTCTGAATTTGGCTTCATTTACCAGGATTGGTGAACCTTGAGAGCATAAATTTATCATTTACCGTGGTCACTGATGCTGGCTTAAAGAAGCTATCTGGTTTAACATCTTTGAAGTCCCTTAATCTTGATGCTCGTCAAATTACTGATGTCGGCCTAGCTGCTTTGACAAGTAAGCATGGTTCTTCCCTTCTGTATTGTGGTTCCAGACAGAATTTTCGATTTATGGGCCTTTATTCGCCTTCCTTGTTTCTTCTTAATTTTTGAATGAATGTATGCTTTACAAAATGGTAACGGGTATATATTATCGCTGTTTCAAAGTCTTTTTATGATGTGTGGCAGGTCTTACTGGGTTGGCTCATTTAGATCTTTTTGGGGCGCGAATATCAGACTCAGGAACTCAATTCCTGCGATGTAAGTCCACATACTATTTCTTGCTGCTTTTGCTTGCTAATATTTGGTGGTGGGATGAAAATATATTGCAAGTGATATATTGCATGCTGCTGTGTTTAGGTCTGTCACGTCTATGTGTCAACCAACTGGTATAGTTATACTTCTCTTTGCTGGTTGATATATTGGTGATATTGGTTTTAGAGTGTTACTCCTCTTATCTTTTCTTCTTTTCTTTTGGTTATGCTGATTGCTGGCTGGAACCATAGCAGTATTTTCGGTGTCTGATTTATTTTTCTTTTTACGGTTTGAGCTTGACCAGGAAACCTTATCTGCTTCAAAGATCCTTAAACTAAAACTGGTGAAGGTGGGGGGTAGTCGTGGCTGACAAGTTGATGACTAGAGTAGGCTACCCGATATTAGGATATAACCACATAGGTGATGATTAGGTCTGATTGTTACGTAAGTCAGACTAATAGAAGCCTTTAATTAGTTTGTGTGTTGTTTTCTTATACTGTTTGCGGCCAGGATGAAGATGTCATCGTACTTTTTTTTGTCTGAATGGAAGTTGCTTCCATTGGTCATTGTACGCAGTTATGTGCAGCTTTCAGGTGCTTATATACATTTATATACATTTGTTTTGCACTGCTGGTGCAGGTTTCAAGAACCTTCAGTCACTGGAAATATGCGGTGGAGGTTTAACAGATGCTGGTGTCAAGAACATAAAAGATTTATCATCTTTGACGCTTCTTAATCTGTCTCAAAACTGCAACCTTACGGACAAGACTCTGGAACTGCTTTCTGGTATGTCTTAAATGTGCTGGGTTAGAGTTTCCGTTTGTCTTCCTCAATCTTGATGTGTTCGAGATTTATCATTACTTAACCTTGCATCTCACTTGAATTCGTTTGTGATATATCCGTATACCTAAAGAATGGCATTCTTGGTTTCCATCTTAATTAATGTACATAAGAACTAACTCTAGCCGACGCAAATTACATTATAAATGCCTTGTGCTACATGAGAGCAGTTGTAGCTTTTCTTCTCGGTTGTGGTAGATAGTTTTCCTCTTGAACTTTTTTGTGTTAGCTATAAATCACCTTGCTCAGTTGCTCATGGGTCTGATTCCAATATACTTGTGGCATTAAGTGATGCAGTAATGTCTTTCCTGTCTATGTATTCAGGGTTGACGGCGTTAGTGTCTTTGAATGTCTCGAATTCTCGTGTAACAAATAATGGGTTGCGTCACTTGAAGCCTCTAAAGAACCTTCGTTCATTGACATTGGAGTCGTGCAAGGTGACTGCAGCAGAGATTAAGAAGCTTCAGTCCTCGGCTCTATCAAATCTCGTCAGCTTTCGCCCTGAATGAGGTGGCTGCAATTGTAATTACTCCTTGTAAATAGTTAATTTGTGGCTTGTGCTGGCGCTGTAAATAGATCAACAAACACAGTAATAAACTTGTCCCGAAATTGTAAGAAACGAAGAAAGCAAGTTTGCAATATAAAGCTGTAAATATCTTGTACATTTGATCCTTGTATTGTGAACCCCGGCATTCTGGGTGGCTCTTTTTTCTCTCGTTTATTGTCGAGGGGTCGATATTGGAGATTCGTTTTTCTTATTGGTGTCGCGCTGTTTGGTTCATCGATGCCCAATCGGCCATTTTCACCCAATAACTTGTAAGTTTTGAGAGAATACACAGTGGCTTATTCATCGAAAAGACGACAACTATACATGCTTATTCAGTCCTTAAAGTTAGGTTGTACATTGCACAAAAAAAAAAAAAATTAGTGATAATGAACGAGAGATAGTTGAATTGCCATTATATTATAAGATAACAAAGACCACTCCGACGTACCAAGGAAAACAAAAGTAGCGTAAACATAACTACACTACTTCAACGGTCTTAGCACATGACCATTACATTCCCGGTGATAGGGTGGCATTAGCGAGTTCTATTGACTTCTCGTAATTGTAAGCTAGTAAGGATAGTGAATAGGCGTCACCCTCGTCGAATTTGGGATTGCCTCCACAAACACATATAACTCTTTCGGGGTGAAAGACATCACTGTCATATTTCAGATTCGGAGGAAACTTCACCTACAATATATAGAGAGGAAACCGCATATTAGACAAACGCACGAGACTTATATATTAGTTACTGGTTGCATGTAAGCTTAGTATGACAAAATAAACAAGAGCTAATTAAGAGATTAGACATACCGTAAGAAAAAGGTTGAGGCTCCAAGATTTCACACCGAGTGACACTTGGAGGCGAATTTATCTTTTCCACGTAGAAAATCTTTGCATCTGAATTATTATTATCGGATTTCCTCCGTGCAAAAAAATTGGTGTGAACTCTAAGAGTAAGACCATCGTCGACGTAAATCGGAACACTCATAACTGGACTTACATACTCGTATTCTTCACCCTAATATAGTACCAAATGTTTACGGATTAGTTAGACAGTGAATAATTAACGAGTTAAGACAATAGTAAAATTAACATGATACTAGAATATTATTAACGATCGAGGATGATGAAATAATTAACCTTGTTTTTTTTTGCATTGTAATATGTAGAAAGAGTAATAGTTTTGTAGAGAAAAAAGAATTAATAAATGAATGTGTTATAAAAGTTTGACTAGTATTTTTTTTCTCTTTTTTTTTATTTGAATTTCTTAAATGATTCGTTTGCTTAAATGATTTGTATTTTCCCCCTTAATTTTCTAGGTATGGTCAGAGGCCAGAGGGGGTTAGGTCATACACCGTATTAAATTCATGGCAGGTCGAATCGATTCTGTTTCTGTTCGGGTTGCTATCGAGTTGGGTATTATAGGGTAACGTTTTTGTGATATTAATTTTTTTTATTTAGATCCTCATTGGGCCTGGTTACTAAAATTTATTTGATTTCATCATCTCGAGTTTTGTTCAATGTTTTTTGGTTATTAGACATACAGTGAATTTCTTATGTTAGTTAGTTAAACTTATGCATATCTATATTAAATTTGTTTAATTGATATCATTTCTAATTTCTTGACTATTGATTGATGTGTCATCAAAACAGGGGGAGGGTGTGGGGTGTGAGGGGTCATTGATTTCGAAAGAATTTTAATTTCAAAACTATTAGATTAGATCAGATTAAGCAATGTGTTTAATATACTCAGTACTGAAGAAATATGTCTACACTAAAAGTTAGTAATTGGTTCCTGAATAAGATTGAATATTATTGTGTTATGTAGCATTGATTCATGAGTTTGTCTATATAATTTGTTTTTTCTCTCTTTTCTTTTTTATTTTGCTTCTTGACTATTATTGTTTCATATTTTTCAAAATTATCATTCTCTTATAAGGATCGAAATCAGGTTCAAGTTGAACATTATTCTATCATGTAGCATTTGTTCGTAAATAGGGTCTGGGTTCATGAATATGTTCTACTACGTCAAGTTTTTAAATTTCTCGCATAATGTCACCTTTGATGAAACAATGAGAGTAAATAATATTTTGAAATGATGACCACATAATAGGCTCTGAAATATATTTATTACCTTCATAATGTCAGAACTACAGTGCATTTCTTTCATACATTAAATACGGGTCAATATGTGACATTTACAATGCAACATCATCATCAAAAATTAGATAAAATAATGAATCAATGCTATAATATGGGTCAATATGTGAATCACATGATAGCAGTTTATAAATCTTTTCAAAAAGATATAATATCTTAAAGATAAAATAATGAAATGCTAGCACGTGATGGAAGGAGTACACGGAGTGTAATAAGAAAATAGGACAGGTGATCCTCACTACCGACATGCGCTTTAATTACATACCAAAATACATACTTCCTCCGATTCAAAAAGGTTTTCCATTTGATTTTACAACAAATAGATCTTCCATTTGGTCTACAAGTAATCCCTAACATGACAATTTAAAACTGCAAGAAGAAAGATGAAATTGCCATATATAAAATATGAGTCATGTGGCTAATAGAGTTCCGAAATTGCCACATGTTCTCGACGATGGTCCATTACTGCAGCCATTAGCCGACCAACATGTTTCGAAGCCTCGAAAAGATCAACAATGAAACGAATATCCACATGCTTCTTGTGGATATTAAAAAAAAGATTAGAATTTGCTTTGAAAAGCTCCAACTCTTTCTTGATATGTTTTACCAGAGTTGCCATCCTCAATGAGTTGGCAAAATAACAAAACAGCTCCAACTCTTTTTCTTGATATGTTTTACCAGAGTTGTCATCCTCAATGAGTTGACAAAAGAACAAAACGAGCAACAATCTGTAAAAAAAAATGGTACTAGAGTTTGTTGCTCGTCATCTACAGCTAATCTCTAAAAGAATGGTTATTCATTATCTTCTCATCATCATTTCGGACAATATGCAGCAAATCATCAACTATTAGTTTGTTTATTTTTTTAGGAGTCACCTAATCAGTGACATAAATGCTTGTCATGGATAAACTTACAAGATACAATGATCTAAAATGTCGGAAAATGCTGCTAACGTAGAATGTGACAACACAAATGTGGGTTTAGACCATTATAATGCATTACAAAGACTGCTCGGTATAGTCTCTTACATATTAGTATTTTGTATGGGTAAAGTTTTTTTAGAAATAATAGTAATAGGCTAACAAATAAATCTTACAAATGATATGTGTCGATAAGAAAAGATTATGTTAATTTTCGAAGTTTAAAATCATGTTATGAAAATAATTTAGTTATATCATTAATGAACCATTTCTTGCTACGTCCATTTAAATGAGTAGTAAATGGGTAGTAATTTAACTTCTCAACTGAGCCTTCAACTTTATTCTATTATCTCAGATAATCTATTACTGCATTCATTAGGATAAAAATTTGTTAGCCCGAACCTAGTCTTATGTGAAACAAATCTTGAAAAATTGATGAACACGGTCAACCTTAGTATAGTTCCGAAGCCGACCCGTAACAATTCAACGTCGTGTATACATGAGATTATGTACCATGACAGACAATATATGAGATTATGAGTGATGATACATACCTCGACTGTAGTCACGCTGATTGATAACTTTCGGCTTTAGATTTACTTTACCTTTTTACGCGCACGTACACCAATTCACTCGGACTCGGATAACTTCTACGACGTCGGACATAGTGGTGGAGTTGAGAGATGAGAGAGAGAAAGGGGAAATCGAAGGAATGGGTTAAGATGTATTTATAGTATTATAGTGAGGCCGTCATGCAGAAATTGTCATGTTGTATTCATCCATTTATTTCTATATATTTTTATTTTTTACCACACTATGAAGCTACACCGTATTCATCCATTTCTTTTTATGTATTCTTATTTCTTATTTTATTTTTCTCATTTTTGTCTTTCAAAATTTGACCATTTAAAAAAGTAGGTAAACTTTTTTTTGTGAGAGAAAAAAGAACTTTAATATGAGTGGTATACCGTACACATGTGTTGAAGTGTAAATTTACACTCTACAAGTGAGTGTCCCACGTCCACATTGGAAATGAGGTGAGAAATTGTCTAGTTTATAAATCAAAGAGTTATCCCATCTATTGCCGATTAGTTTTCGGATGATATCTTCTTGGTTTATAAAGTGGTTTTCTCTCTCCTCCTTTGAGTGTGGTTATGTCCGTTTACATTTTCACATGATATCAGAGCCCAATGTTATGGGTCTCGTACTTTTGATAACCCCGTAGTTGTAGTTTATTACGTAGTATGGGTACTAACATTAGAGGGGACATCCCTTAACCCATATTAACCGTGTAATTGCGCTTCCATTTTTGAGTTTCCTTCCTCCTCACTCTCACTCGTCTTATTAAGCCGAAATCATCATTTTGGTACTTTATGTTAGTATGTTCCACTTCCACCCCCCACCCTAGCCAATCCCTTGAGCTAGCGAATTCATTGCTACAATTCATTGAGCTTTTTTCCTCAGAACGAAAAATGGGCAAAACAAAAACCACTCATTACGATAAATTGCTTCTGTGAACTAATTACAGTTTACAAACCAATCATATACTGATACACATCATTAAATTTACAGAAAAAATAGTTCAGCTACATTAATAGAAAATGATAGATCCATGCTATCATTTACCAGAAGGAGAAAAACAACTTCTACTGAAGCAGGATAATATTAGAGGTGACTGCGAGTATTGGGCAGAAGCCTCCGCTGAATCCAGACCTCAGCTAGCATCCTTGCCCCATGACTATGATGCACACGTCATAACTGCGAGCTAATCAAGCTCCCTTTACCTCTCGAAGACTCAATATTAAAGACACCGAAAATGGATGACCTGCACGATATGTCCCAGAATTACTTCAACAGGTGATGTATCATTCAAGAAACACACACACACACACACCAACTTTTCATACTCCTGCTTTCCATAATAACATTATCATTTTCGACACACTCTCCAGCTTCCTATAGATTCCACGAACTTGTCCAGTGGCATATTGTACGTACATTTGTACACACACACAAGTATGTGTCGAAAATGATTCATGGTAACAAAACAGATTAAGACACAAGTCTAGATATATATAAGTCATGGATTAAGCTTCTCTTCTTATAATGATAACGCCCTTGTGAATGTTTTGGTATTGCGAGATTGGTGAAGCCGACTCTTTTAAAACAAGTGTACAGTACAGTCATGTTATTCTAAGAGCATTTAGGGGGTAACGGAATTACTCTTAGACGTTCATAAGTGCAGCAAAAACCTTAAATAAACTTTTATTCTATTATTTTCGCCTTTTCATTTTCACAGGGGATGAGTTAAGATAAGCATTTCACTACTTTGGAGTTGATAAATCGATTATTAAGCTAGGACTTGTAGTTGCTTTCAGGAACGTCAACGTGGTAGTGGTTCCAATTTTCTAACCTTGTAGTTTATGTAAGTGCCCAGGCAAATAAATGTCTAGTTTATGCCCTTTCACTTTCTGAGTGTCCTTCCTCCTGTCTCACCCGTCACTGTTTCTCCACTCCCCACCCCCACTCAATTTAGAAGGCTTAAATTCTATGCCAACTCTGCCTCACGCCGCCACCGCCATTGTCACTGAAGCTACATCAATAAGTGACATACAAAGTTCAACACCACAAAGTACACCAATGCTCAAAATGACCTCTAAGTACCACACACATCAAGTGAGTAAATTATCAAAAATTCAACAGAGTTTCCGAAATTATAGTTCCAAGAGTGGGGTTGCAATGGCTGGGCGAGTTCTTTAGAAGACTTACAATTATGGTGAATTTTACTAGGTGAGCAATGCAGGAGGAGAAGGTCAAGGGTAGGGGAAGATGACAATGCAGTGGAAGCACTTGTTTAGTGTAGTTAAGGGGGACATGGCAGCTTGGGGGAGAGAAGTGAGGCAGGGAGAAAGGATTGAGGGCGTAACAATTCGTCAGGCTAGTGGCACATTGAAAAGAACAATTAACCACAAGCGTACACCATCTAAATTGAAAATATGGATTAATTACGACATCCGTGCACTCACCTCAATATGGAACTCGTATACATCTGATAGTCTGCATTCTGGAACTTGAGCATCTCGAGTTCATGTCATACTACTGCATCTGTATCCAAAATGGCAAAATATGCCACTTATGCCTGCTCTAGTGCATAATAAATTTTTGAAACTCGTCGCCGCAACAATGGTTCTAAACGAAATGAAGGTACCCCGGTGTACCATCTTTTGGCATCATCCATGTCATTCCATGCTTGGACAATCTCATCGATCCTGAATCCTAAGCCTGAAACGTAGCAGGTTATTAAGCAATAGGACATGCAATTGGGGGTGTGGAACCAATACATTGCCAACGATAACACAAACAGATAAACTGCGAAATAGCACAACTCTAGCTCGCGTTAAGAAAATAGAAGTAGAATAAGATCAAAGTTTTAAAAAAAACTACCTTCGAGTGCAGCATCATTGGAGCAGTGATTTTTTATCATTACAGTTATATCAGTTGGCGGAGCTCCAGCAAGTTCAAATTTTTCCACAGCAACCTCTAAACACTCGTGCCAAACTGGGAGGCCAAGTTTAAACTCCATTATAGATCGTTCATAAAGCATGGAACCCCATAAAACATTAATCTGGGACCTGACTGTTGTGGCCTTCTCTTCAGCGTCACTTGCTGATATATCTCGAAGTAGTCGGTCAAACCCCATTTTCTGCAGCTGGGCATGACCATAGCCGGGGCTCCTCAGTGCATTTTGACGCTGGAGCTCTAGTTCCTCCCATATTTGCATGCCTTTATCTATGTTTTCCTCAGCATTATTATATAAATCAAGAACTGCTGCTGGAGACCAGGTATCTAGGTCGACACTGCTTGCAACAGCATAGTACCACGAAAGCTTTGCCTGCTCAAACTGCTGTAGAGATAAAGCTAGATATCCTTCATAGAAATTTGGTTTAACCTGAAGTGCTTCCACATATTTCTTCCCAGCTTTCTCATATTCCTGCTGTGCCCAATCATATACATTTTTCACCTTATCAAGTGCGGTATCGTGGGTCAGACCTCCACTATAATGAACCCGCTTTCTTGCCCTTGCCATGTGAACATTTCCACAATTAAAAAGTGCCAATGCAGCCATTTCCTGAAACTTCTCAGCTGCCATGTCAAAATAAATCATAGCTTCATCACAACTGACAGTCTCCTCCATTGCCTCAGAGTAGAGCTTCACCCCGAGTTCATGAAGATCTAAGTATGCATCAGAGCTGAACCCAACATAGTTCTTAAATAGCTGAGCAAACTGAACTATCCAATCCTCAATGCACAGTGACCCCTGATCCTTTCCCTTTTTGCTTACGTTTCCATTCTCAGTAATATTATTCATTTCTGCTTGTGTATCAGCTCCTCTTAACTTCTCATAGTAAGGGTCGTGCTCTGGACTAACTTCTACAATATAAAGCTTGACAGAAGCTTGGGCGCCCACTGAAGATTCAGCCCATCTCAATTCTTCATCAGTTGTAATAGTGATCATGTCACCTTCCTCGTCTTTGTACTTGACCAAAACTGTCTTTGCAGTTGGAAATCTATCCTGTATGACCTCCCTCAATTTGAAAAGACTACAATTGTCAGGTAGTTGTGCCCACCTTATATCTTCTCCATAAACCAATTTCACATTTTTCATCGGCTCATCTCCAATAGCATCAGTCATCTTCTCTTCAACCACTAATTTGTCCTCTGCTTTCTTCCCTAACAGGTCCCCAATTTTCTTGTGCTCGTTGTCTTCAGATTTCTTTACCGATTTAGCCTTCAATTTCTTCTTCTTTTCTTTGACACCAGACTTTTTATCCACTTCAACCTGATCTTGCTTATCCACCATCCTGTTCCCATAATTGTCA
This sequence comes from Spergularia marina, assembly GCA_963680865.1. Lineage (NCBI taxonomy): Eukaryota > Viridiplantae > Streptophyta > Magnoliopsida > Caryophyllales > Caryophyllaceae > Spergularia > Spergularia marina. The sequence goes on along the minus strand of OY804557.1, from coordinate 23,639,314 downwards.
TCTTCTTCAGTTTTGTTATTAGACAGATCCTCTTTTTTATCCGCAGATTTCTTATTCTTCCGTAATTTCTCTACGCCAATTTTGGAAGAAGGTGAGGAACTAGGAATTTCAACATACTCCGGAACAGGATGGACAAATGTCCGATCACCCCTACTTTCAATAGCCTGCTTTACCCTCTCAGCTAACTCTAACGCTGTCAGATTGTTCGGCTCCATGCCTAAAACTGTGTTCAAATCCCTCAAAGCCAACTCCAACCTATTCAACCCTTCATAACATCTAGCCCTCTTTATAAGAGCCTTGCTGTATTTCGGTGCAACCTCAAGAGCTAAATTACACTCATGCACAGCACGAGGATAGTCGCTAATTCCCATTTCCATATAACAAGCAGCCATATTGCTCCTGAAATAAGCTACATCTACATGATTTCTCGGTAGCAGTTTAAGCCCCTTCTCATACTTCAACAAGGCACCTTCACAATCCCTCCTCTGAAACAGCCTATTACCCTCCTCCTTCAACTCCTGAGACATAGCAATGAAGACAGCTGTATCATTATCATACACCCTAGGACTACTATCCGCGGTTTTAGTCTGTTTTAAGATCGAATCAGCTGACTTCTCCACATCATGTTTCTTCTTCTTTCCACCTGACTTCCCCATTGCAGACCTACAACCCAAATTACAGGGATCCATCTCAGGTACACTAAATATTATTCCTACATTGTACACACTACAACACATCTAAATTAAACCACATTGTGCAATCTCAGTGACACTAGAGACTACCAACCTATAGAATAAACTGAAAAACGGCGAATACGGTCCAAAATTTCAGCTCAACAACACTAGCTAGAGAACCACAATTGTATACAATTCAAAGTAACTAAACCAAGGGTGAAACAACACCAATCTTTCATCATATAAATTCCCATCAAATGCTGAATTATAAGGGGAAAGCTCCTAATCTAATTTGGGTATTTGCAAATCATACCAAACAGAAAAATAAAGCTATAATTAAATCTTCACATTATACATGAAATTGTGCTACATTAGGAAAACTATTATATCAGAATTCAACAAAAGGATCAATATAACAGGAAATAAGAACAATTGAGAACTTACAGTTAGGCCAAAATGCCTATCTTCTGCAACAAGATGGTATCTTCTCAATGAATTTTCTCTATAATTCAAACCCACCCAGGATCATTTCATATAACAAAAACTTAAAAACGGAGAATTTACAAAGCTAATTGAATAAAATGGTCCCAGAATAATCCAAGATCAAATTTTTCTTAGCTTAGAAGCCACAATAAATAGGAAAAGGAAAAAAAAGCAGCAAACTTTTTTCAGAAAAATGGAAAAAGCAGCAAACTTTGTTGTTAATAAAATTACAGAATTTAAAATACAATTATTCAAATTAAATCCGAAATTGGGTATTTGATGATCAGGGCATTTCAAATTGGGAAAGTTTATAATTGAAGCTTTGTATAATTAAGAAGGATATTAAGAAAAACCCCTGTTTAATTTCAATTTTAATTTCAATTTAATCAGAAATTAAAAAGGTGGAAAGACAGGGGAATTGAAGCTGAAAATGGGGTAGCTGCTCTACCTGTCAATGCGCACTCTCTCTCCCTCTTTCTCTCTCCACACGCAATCTTTATTCTTTCCTGTCTTTTAACCAACTCTTGCACTTCTTTTCCAAGCTCGAGTTCGGGCTCGATTCGAGCTAACTGGGTCGAGCCGAGTCCGAACTCGAGCTTCCTCCAAGTCTCAACTCTGTCTCGAAGTTTAAGTTTCATTTATGTTTTTAAGGACGATAATAAGTTGATGAAACCTTCTTTTACAATTCTTTACCCGATGGGTTGTTGGAGGCTCGAAGTCAAGGTCAAACTCAAGCTAGCTCAAAGTCTTGACTCGGTCTGGAGCTTTTAGTTTGAAAGTTTAATTTTCGTAAGGGTAGAAATGTAGTTAACGGCAACTCATGAGTTGAGTTAATATGTGTTCGATCAAAGCTAATCGACACATTGCTTTATAAATCCGATCATCAAACATTAAGTTCCGAGCTCCGGGAGCCTACTCGGTCCATCAAAACATGAGCACTCTCCTTGGTCTCTTCATTTGGTTTGGTTCTTTATCGTCAATTTCACTTAACTCGTTAATGTTCCAAAAGGAAATCAAAGGCTAGAAATAGACGATTTTACCCTTACTCACCCAAATCAAACGGAATGTTCTGATTGGTTTGATTGACGTGGTAATCCGTGGCATGACCCGTACCCGATCACAGCTTCGGTCGTCTTCAAGTTCAACCCATCAAAAAGAATTCTCTCTATTGCTCATCTTACAGAAGAAGTTTGGGGTAATTAATTTTGGGGGTTTTTGTGTGAGAAGAAGGTGTAAAGATGAGATTTTTACCATTATTATGGTTGGTAATTTCATGTTTCGCATTATCTCTGATACCCACTTTTGCTGATCAAGTTATCACTGCTCGAGTTGGTAAAATTTGCAATCTTTTTTTTTACGCATTTTGCTTATCATCGTAATATTGCGCTATTTGATTTTTTTTAATCTGCTGTTATTACTTCTTTTAAATTGTATGATTATGATCAACTAGTATAAATTTTCTGGGTTTTTTTTTTTCTTATTGTAATATATAACCCTTATTTTGTTTGGTTAGTGTGAAGTTGATGATTATGATTTGTTGGGTGCAATTTCTGTAGAAAAAAAAAATTAGGTTATTATGAATCTGTGGCAAAGATCACTTTTTGAGATGAAGTTTTGGACCTACTTTTAGTTTATTAGTAATTGGGTTAGATTATACTGGAGAACTTAGCTTATTGGAAAATCTACTGTGTACATTCGATTTGTTTGTCGCGGTTTACCTCTTTATTTGATCGTAATCCTAAGCCCTGATAGTTGATAGTGAGTGGTATTGGGATGTTTAGCTTGGGTTTCGTCGGATATTGAAAAAAGTGGTTATTTAAGGGAGTGCCTTTCGGTATTTCTAAGCAGGAGAAATGAACTAAGTGCAGCTTGTCCCTTCCTTCATTCGGGGGGGGGGGAGTGGTTGAGTTCTGTGTTGGATCATGATAAAGGTGACGTTGAGTAGCTTTGGAGTGTTCTGCTGAAGATTGATTGTCATTGAAGAAGTAGATTCTTTTGGAGAGTGGTGGAGATAATTTGGTGTTGGGGAAGTGTTTGTACCTGTGCCTCCCCTTTCGATGTGGGTTTATTTTTCATGGTTTAGTTCTGAATTGATCTTGATTCATGAGCTTATCGGCCATGATAGGTTGCTAGTGTAATCTTTGAAGTTTCATAATGTGGGTGTTTTAGGGAGTGATAAAGGTACCCTGATGTCGGAAAAATGAGCTTGCTTGAGTTCTCCAATGTACATTGGTTTATATGTCACTGTTATGCTCTGAACTAGATCATATTCGTAGGCCTTGATAGACTGAAAGGTGAGATTGAATAGCTTTGGTAGGTTTTGCTCGAGCTTCAATCATTTTTTTTTGGGGGGGGGGGGGTATTACAGTGTTAATTGGTAGCATAGAGGGACTTCTGCTATATGGCCTATATCTATCCCCATCACGGTTTTTTTATAGACATGTCTTGCGTTTTGACTGTCGTCGGAGGATCTGCTCATTTAGGGTATTTTGAGTGTTGGATGCTAGCTGAGAATAAGCTCTGTTGCATGTCTATAACATTCTTAAAAAACTTCAAGTTTACATCTTTACATTCTTATGGTGGCCGAAACATCTTTTTTTATTTATTTATCAAACTATAGCCAACCTACTATTTTAATCTGTTCGTCTACTATCTTAAGTTAGTAAATCTCTTTTCTGATTGAACAATTAATAAGAGCATCATTGTTTCGGTGGCAAGGCAGTGTGCTTCTTATACTGATCCGCTATATGCAGAGATTGATGTTTAGTTTAATAATCATTAGACTTTAGTGGAAATTCGAATGCTTCATTAGTTTTCCTGAAGTTGTGATCAAAGCTTCACCAACTTCAAGTCTTACTCAATGTTTACAGTTTACTAGGCCTTGACTATCTATGCCCCTCTAAACTTATTTATATGGAATATATTTTGTCAGGCGGCACAGTTGTCCGGCGCTCACGTGACCCAAAGTTCAAGATTGAGTTCCACTCAGAAGAGTCTCCGTATATTCCTGTAAGTAACTTACACATGTTTTGAGTTTTATGGCTCCTGTGAATGTTTTTTCTCCCGTATACTTTGTGTCCTTTACGCATTCTTCATTCTTTATTTTACTCATCCTTGCAATATAGTAGAGATTCCCTAATATATTAGATCACCATTTATCCATAGTGTTTAAATTTTAGTGAAGTGAGGTTCTTAGAGCATCATGGCTAGCAACTGATTTTCGTTGGACTTGTACAATTCTTGTCTAGTAGATTAGTCTTATCACTCCATTTCATTCATGTTCTTCACTTGAGGCTGGCAAGCGCATTCTAGTGTTAGAGTATTAGAGTCTGGAGATACCCAATTGAACGACAAATGTTACTGTGTCTACCTGTTTTCATAATGTAGGCCGAAATATTGCAATATTCGTATTTGCATAGACATAGTTTTTAACTCAAGCTGTTTCTCTAGCGCTGAAGTTTCTAATGCAATATATAGTAGTGTCCAACTGCACGTGAATAACTTGTTGCATTTGGAGTTTCTGTCTGAAACTGCAAACCTCATTTAAGATCTGATCAGAATTTCAGTAGACAACTGAAGCTTATATCTTGGCAAAGTGTGATATTGGTTAGCTTATTCAGAAACTCTTGGATGATACCTAAGATAAGACAACTACCACAAGTCACAACAAAGCCTTAGTCGAAAATTATTTGGGAATGATAACTAAATAAGGAGTATAAATTAAAAGGCTGACAGGGCATGACCTCTTTTCGTTTCAATTGCTGCACCTTAATTCTATGTTTTTGAGCGTTGGTATGGTCTACGTTAGGTCTTCTGACTTTGTTGTGTAGGTTCACTATCTTCCTTCTACATGATATCTCGCCTCTATGAAGATTGTAGACTAAAGGTTCCCCTTAACTTCGATAGCTCCAAAAGACCTCAAAAAAAGAAAAGGAACGAAAAGGAACCTAGCTCAAATAGATAAGCATATGCGAAGGTTGAAAAGATACATCAAACCTAAATGAAGGCTCAAGGATAGTTCTTAATACAAAGCTGCTTTTAGTTCTTTACATGGCTGGCTTATTGTTCTGGAAAATGCTTTGGCCCTCTACTTTTGTTTGGGTAAAAGAAAACTGGATCTTGCTCTGGATCGAATAGGCATTCAACAAATACCGCTGTGCTGCTCTATACGCCAGAGCCACAACTGTTCCAGACACCATGTTGCTCACTCCCAGTTTATAATTATTTTCCTTGGGACCTAAAGCAATCTCAGAATGCTAAAAAGTTTCAGCACCTTATCCTGTCTGCATCGCTATGGCCCCGGGTTCACTGGCAGCTCTCATGATTGTAATTTCATATAAGTACTTCTCGATTTTTCTGGTGTTTATGCTATGTATGAGAAGTATCAAAAGGCTGTGCTCGAGCACAATAGGAACCTGCCCTAATGCTTAGCAAAAGACAACACATTATGGCAGGCAGCTAAAATAAGTAGTCTTTACTGTCCATCATCATAAATTAGCCGTTTTGCATGAATCCTGAAGTCAATTTCCGTTGCTTATTTGTTCCTTTTTCCTGGATATCAATTTAGATTACTTATCGAGTTATGGTTTTGCTTTACTTTGAGTCAACATGTTTCGTGCATAAGTTTTATAGAGCTTCACATGGATTTGCAGGATGACACCCAGGAGTCAGTCTTCATGCCAGATGAAAATGGAACGAATTATCTGTGCTTTCTACCCAAGGTTGAAAAACCCAAGAGTGGAAAATCGGTTAGCCAATATAACACAAGTAGCATGATTATGGAAAGTGAGAAGCGGATGAAAGTGAAGACGGCAGATGAGCTACTTGCTTTATTGGATGAGCATTGCCTTTTAAGAGTTAGTATTGCTTCCCATGCATAAAGACAAATTTTTTTATCCGGTTTTTGGAGGCTTTGCGTGTTTGAGGCATTCTTGTAAGTTACAAACAGTCGATCAATCTTTCCTTGTGCAGCAAGAGGGTTGGTGGACGTACGAATTTTGTTACAAGAAGAGATTGCGGCAGCTTCATTTGGAAGATGAAAAGGTAGATCTTAGTCTCTTCTAATTTATTGCATGATTCCTAATTCCTTGTTCTTCATGGATTTTAAAAACATAGACTTGTGATGCAGATTGTTCAGGAGTTTGTCCTAGGAGTTTATGATCCTGAAGCAACAGAGGCATATAACCAGAATCTCTCTGACATCTCTATACTAAAAGATCCACAGTCAAAAGATGCTTCTAGGAGGTATAATCACTTCACATCTAAACATAGTATGTGCAGGGATGAATTTCGTACTTCATTATTGACGGCATAAGTTTATGTAGGTATCATGCTCATCAGTACACTAACGGAACGATGTGTGACCTTACAAATCAGCCTCGAGAGACAGAGGTATGATTTCTTCATGCTCCCTCAGTCCCCCTCCTGCCTTACTCCTAATTTACCTTTACCTTTATTTTTATTTTTTCCTTTGATGTAGGCTTTACATCTATATTTAAATCTTTAATTTCTCTTTGCAGGCTAGATTTGTGTGTTCTGAGGGCAAAGCTATGATTAGCTCTATTACAGAGTTAGCAACCTGCAAATATGCACTTACTGTTCACTCTCCTATGCTTTGCACACATCCGTGAGTCTCTCTCTCTAATTACCTGCCTCTCCAGAGTTTTGCTGCCGGATGGGGTTTCATGATAAGTGATGTAATACTTGATTTTTTGACTTTGCAGGCTATTCCAGGAAGAGCGGCCAGTTTGGCATGCCATTCATTGCGACGTGATTCCTAAGGAAGAAAAGGAGACTGTAGCAGAAGAAAACGATCACGACAGTGAAGTAACAGTGACCCCAGACCTCGAATACCGGTTTGAAGTTGCTGACGCTGATACAGCTGCATCTACGTCGTAAATGTTTTGTACAATGAATATGATAATTACAGATGGGTACAGATAAAACTCGGGCGAAATGGTGGTATATTGCTGGAAAGGAAAGTGTAGAATCCTGTAATTTTGTAGACTGCTGTTTTCCATAGTTTAAAAAGGCTTTTCCATTGATCCTTGCCCTGATCTACAGCTTTTATTAAGACAGTTGATATCTACAGCACAACAGAATGCTTGTAAGCGTGAAGGGCAAGACATTCAACCCCCCACCCCCACCCTTTTTTCTCCTTGTAAACGTGTTTCACACCTGTTCTAGCGCGGCACAGCAGGCCAGCACCTATTTTGGCACCCGCAGTTTCCCAAGAGCAACAACACCCAAGGTTGATTAGAAAATGCATGTACTCGAACAATCAACGACAAACTTCAATTCCCAACTACATCAAAATACACTCTTAACTATAATCGTTTTCTTTAATTACGGGGATAACAGTTTTTTTTTACTATTACTATCTCATTTCCAATTTCTCTTAGAACGTAAAATCCGCGAAATGTTACTATACTCGATTCAAGTAAAACGAGCCAAGTCAACAAAAAAAAAAAAGCAAAAGATCCAGCAAATTCTACCTGTAAGAAGAATCCAATTCGTTACCCACCTTTAATTCAAAATCAAATTAGTACTTTCCCCAAAAACCCTAATTTTTTTTTTTTAGTTATTTGTCACCACCACTCTTCTCATTCTCCTCCTAGTCCAACAACAACAAAAACCCTAGTGTTGCTTGTGCTTGACTACTAACCCTTGACACCCAAATTCTCTCTCCTCCAAACTTTGTGGGCAATTTTCTCTCTCCTCTCTCTCTCTTCTTCTACAGGCAAGTATCTGACTTTCCACACCCCCAAATTCTTCCCCTTTTTCCCATCTTCTCTCTCTCTCTTGTTTTTTTTTTTATACTGAACTTTCTTTTTTATTTTCCCATCTTTCCTTTTTTTTTATTTCTCCTGAATTTTGCAGGGTTTTTGCAGCAATGGAGGTTGAAAGTTACAACTCTCAACAGCTGGGAAAAATGATGACTTACTGTGCTGTGGAATCCCTTTTGTTTGCTGGGAAATCTCTTGCTTGTCTCTTGCTTATGGTATAACTTCTTTCTTACTCTTTTTTTTTTGGTGAATTTTGTTCTAAAGTTTGTGTCTTTGGTGTTTTTTCATTGTATGAATTCAATTTTCTTGTGTTATATGAATAAGGGCATTGTTTAATTGTTGAAAGTTTGTGTCTTTGGTATTTTAGTGGTAGAATTTCAGTATCTCTTATGTTCAAATTGGTGGGTTTCTGCTGTTACTTCTAAAGTTACTGTCTTTGGTGTGTGGTCACTGTGTAAGTTCGATTTTATCTTGTTTTTCGATAAGTTATTTTTTATTCTGTGTGTAATTTGAGTTTAGTTTTCTAGTATTGGAGTGGTCTTGATGTTTTAGGGTTTGTACTTGACGGGTTTGCTTGCTTAATTTTCTGCTCAAAGTGTGGAATTGATCTTTTTTCTGAAGTTTCAATTTTTGTGGTAGTAGGGTATCCATCTTATTTCTTACAATTTGTTGAAGTGTATGTTAGTTCTTGCTGCTTGGACCCTATGGTCTAGTGTCTTTGTTTTGTGAGTATCCGTTACTCTGGTATAGCTGCATAATTCTGCGGTGATTGTGTACACTCATCTGTGTTTTCTCTTTCTGCTAGTTGTTCCGTTTTTCCGTTAATGTTCTTTTTTGAATTGGTTACTCATTGTTAGCGGACAGCATCCATCTGGATTTGAATGCTCAAGTGATACCATAAGTTGACATGATTTGTGCGATTACTCTAGCTTGTATTTCAATTGTTCTGAACTCGTGTCGTCACTTCTGAGTCACAGCTGTTTGGGTTGGCTCAGAAAGAAACGTACATTGTTTTGGCTTGTGCATTTCGTGTGGTTGTTTCGCAGATGACACATCTTTTTTCACATATGGTGGGGTGATGCTGTCTTATTATGTTTAGCACGTAGTTGTTTGTTTATCCAAAGATGGAAATTCATCCCGCTTTGAATGGAAATTTTTACTCTTGCAATGTAAATGCTTCCTTTCTTCATGATTATAGCTTCGCTGGATATCCTTCTTTATCAGTAAAGTGTGATTGCTGTGGAGTATTTGTCCGGTCTGAAAATAGGGATGCTGTGGTTTTCCCTTTCCCTTTAAAAGCCTATATCTTTTGCTGTCCTCGATCCTATCTAGTTTATGTCCCTAGAATGATTAAGGTGCACCCTTCCGTTGCCCTTGAACTTGAATGGTGGATTGCGACACAACCTATTTGTTTTGTCCTTTGTAAAGCTTATCTGGCTGACCCATGCTTGCACGCTACTACCTTTTTTTGGGGAGGGGGGGGGGAGGCTGGGGAGGGAGGTGGCTAGTTGACAAGATTGAAACTTTGAAATGCATTTGAGATGTCTCACGAGCATATTAAGCTATTGATTGTTCCGAGCTTCATTCTTTTTTGGAACTCAATGGTGACCAGACTAGTTACTCAGGTTTTTTTTTTTTTTTTTTTTTTTTAAAATCATGTCAGTTTTGGGTGACTATCTTGTTTCCAAATGTCGTGCATGGTAATTTCATCTACTGATGCGGAGAATTATTTTGCATGTGTGGTCTCTGCCTTTTTGAACTATTAATCGTATGCTCAAGTAGGGGACACAGTGCTCTTGTTTGCTCCATGATGAGTACAAGACTACAAGTGATTAGTGAATTGTCTTATATGTTCTGTGATGTTAGATTTCATTACTGTAGAAACTTTGTTGGTAAAAGTTAGTCCTATCCCTCTGTTGAATTGGTGCGCAATGCGGTAGTTTATTGCAGTGTTCTATTTGTTTGGTATTATCTATTTATTATCAATAATAAATTACGATTTGATTGCAGACTGGAGCTTTGTTGGCGACTGGCGAGCTGACTGCTATAGAGAACAGGTATGCCAAACTTTCTGTTGCTGTTGATTGCATATATTCTTCATTATTTTGTTACGAGGCATGTGATGGTTATAGGTAACTCATATAATGATACCATCCAGGTTTCCTCTAAATGAGCTCCACAAGGCTGAAAAGTCGGGCCCTGAGAACAAGGATGCTAGTGACACCGAGGATGATGATGAAGATGATGAGGATGCTGTAGAAGATCAGGATGATGACGATGATGAGGATTTCTCAGGAGGAGAAGGTGGAGGTGATGATGATGACGAGGATGAGGATGGGGACCCTGAGGAAGATAATGCTGGAGCTAATGGTGCTGGTGGGGGAAGTGATGATGATGATGATGACGACGATGAGGATGGAGATGACGAGGAGGATGAGGAAAATGGTGAAGAGGAGGATGAAGAGGAGGAAGATGACCAGCCTCCAGCAAAGAAGAGGAAGTAAGCGAGACGTAGGTCTCCTAGGAGGACTGCTTTCTTCAACCATCTAATTTAGGATCATTGTAGAGGAAGGCATCATGATTAAGTCTTGTTTGGTTCAGGATTAGGACGGTAGCTTCTAGTCTCGGGTAATTGTTGTGAAGTGATCACATTGTAGTATGGTTAATCATTTGGATGAACATGTTTCCTTTATCAAATATTTGTGTAGTCGGCAGCAGTTTGTGCACATTGAAAACTAAAAAAGCTGATCGAAACTCCAATTCAAATCTAAGATGCTTGGTTTCGAGACAATTGGGATGCAGATAAGTTCCGAGGAAAACGGTTTTGTTCATGTTTACGAACCATGATATAATTTACCAATCGTACTGTGATCTTTCCTTAGCGTTATGAATTTGAAGTTAAGAAGCGCAGTACGAAGTCCGAGTAGCCAACATCTGCTGAAATTGACTGAGTGGGAAGTTACTATTCATTAATTAGTTACAATCTCCAGCATCAGTGAAGCAGTCGTGGGAAAGGCCACCAATTAAAAGAACTGCTCGAACAATGTAGCACAACAGCGTCGAACCAACAAGCTGCTAGAGTAACCAACAAACAAGTAGAGTTGGACTTAAAAGGCGGGGTTTTGCAGTTTATAATCGATGATTCGATGATAACAAATCTGATTGCAACAAAACAAAGATGTCCGAAAAGGAAGGACATTATGATGATAGATTTTGTTACAATAGTCGATCATTGTTGCCAAATTCGACAAATAAGTAAAAGCACACGTTCATTGTACTTGTAAATCTTAAAAGTTTCCGGGGATGAAATGCTTACTAAATAGAAGCCTTCTCGAGCAGATGTGTTTCTCCTGACTTCCTGAGTGCTTAGTCACAAGTTATCCTGCAATGCCACAATCACAGAATGCTATCATTATAAGAAACGATGTTAAGATCCCAGTACAATAACAATCATTAAGAATCAGATACAGAAAGCACGACCGATGTTGTGAAACACAATTCTGATAAAGTAATGCCATAGAATATATCAGCAGATTAAGGCACAGAATGTTTACAGAAACTAATCCAACACAATCCCCAGCATGAATTCAATAAATACAAGGCAATCAGCAGCATCTCGACTCTTGAGTGTTTATAGCTCTACTCTATAGCACACTAAGTCGAACTAGTGAGAACAGACTGAAACTAGTAGAATACATTAGTCATTAGCATTAGCTGGGTGGGTTCTCTACACTACATCTCACGCTTCAGCTGAAAAACTATACAAAATCTTCTCTTGATTCTTCAGGAGACAGATTCCCATTTTCTAGCATGCCACATTCCAAGTTTAGATGCTACTGCCAGGATCAAAAGAGTTTCCATACATGTCCTCCCATGCCTTACTTTCAGATTGCATCCGCTGTACAGCCCTCGATTTCATATTCATATGCACAAATAACTCTTCATCTTGTTGGGGGTTAAATTGATCTTTCACTTGATCTCCAAAGGACTTCGGACCCCAACTTGGATCTGAGCACCAAGAGGAACAAGGTTGGGGAAGTAACTTAAAAGCAAGAGTTTGAAGGGAAGGGGTAGCTGCTCCATAATTCGCCCACCATGTCAATGCATCCAGCTCCGATCTATCATGAAATGAGTCTGTCTCAGAAGATATACCCTCACTTTCAAAAAACTTCACAAATTCTAGATTCACCCAACGCCTGTCCTCCTCATTTGGAAAATATCGCTCTAAGCACACATTTCTCATTGAAGAGATATACGGATCTTTGTGAGGAGGCATACGACCTGGATCTTCGCTTAACCATTGCTCACATGTGTACCTAATAACGGATACAAAGGATCTAATGAGCATTTATACCCGCAAAGTATTTGTTTGGAATAGATTTTAGAAATGTACAACTCACCTTGGATTTAGTGAGTGTGCTAAGGCATATATGGGACTTTTACTCCTTGTCCATGCATCTTGTAAAATTTGGAAAATAAAATTCCAGAATATTGATTCTTCATTTGCTTCCTTCAGCTCATGAAGATAGATGGCTTCCTTCACCTTTGTTGTCATGGAGCTCCACATCTCGTGCATCAAGTGAAGAGAACGTCTTCCCAAGTTAACAACTCTCATCATATCATATATAGGCTCCATGAAAGATGTGATATAATGAATTTTCCCCCAAAATATCTCATTTAGTAACTTTCTTTTCACAAGCAGAGCAGGCTCCCTATCATCATTATCAAACAAAGACCATTTCTCACTTTTCACCATCGACTGAAGCTTATCCTTAATCAGTATGAACCGTATCATCAGGATAACAACATACCCGTGCCGAGTTTCAGAAAGCCCCAACACCTTAAGATCTTGGGCATCAACAAACATAGAAAGACTAGAGCAGTGGTTCAATAAGAACTCCTTCACCATCATGACACAGTCTACTATCTCCATTAACCAGCTACATTCTCTATATGCAGAAGACTTGTCTTCATCATCATGGGAGTAGCAAATTTTCCTAAGGGCAAGATCAAGCGTATGGGAAACACAAGGAGTCCAAAAGACATGAGGGTATGCTTTCTCAATTAACATTCCTGCGTCTCTGCAAACAGGGTCATTTTCAGTGATCACTTGAACAACATTACTCGGTCCAACCTCCATGATCACCTCTTTGATTGAATTGGAGATAAAATTCTTATCCGTGTTCTGTGCAAAACAGTTCACTCCTTTCAAGAAAACAGGACCTCCAGTCACAGTCATAAAATTCACACGTGACTGCTGAAGATAAGTCCAACCACTACACACAATAGTGACTCCTTTTTGTCCCCTCAAAGTTTTAGCACCCTCAACCCATTTGTCCAGATCAGCCCTTTCTCTTTCAAGCAAATGTTTACCCAAATTGCTACAATCTGGTGGAACATAATTGGCTATATTTGTTTTGGCTGCAAATGTGAAAGCACTCCTAAAGTAAGGATTCTCAGCGAGACTGAATGGTAGGCCAGCAGAAAAGAACATTCTAGCAATTTCACGATCTAGGTGCTCCTTTGGTGGCACAGGAAGGATTTTCTCTAAGTCTCCCATTTTCTTTCTTCTCTTGAACACATACAACTCTTTTTCAGGGGAGGCTGCGCTCATTATTGCCTTCTTCTCAGAAGATGACTCACTAGAAGCAGAGGGAGGTGAAGGCAGACTATAGTCTAGTGGCACAGCTTTCTTCCTTTGCATCTCCGCTTCATCCAACATCCCCTTCATCTGTTTGTGAAGTTCTACTGTTACCTTAGGACAAGGCTTAATCCCAAGACCTGAGATCCTTAACAAATGTGCCTTAACTCTTGAATAAGATCCTTTGTAGATTCCTAGACAGATATTGCACCTGAATGATATATTCCCACCCCCACCAAATCTTTGCAATTTGGTCACATATTGCCACAATGGTTTGCTAGCAGAATCAGGACTACTCACAAAAATTGGACCACTTCCAATCAAGTTGACGGTCCTAATGTAGCCAGGAAGACGTAGATTAGAAAGGCAACAGCTACAAACTTTTACGCAACACTAAAAAAACCAAAAGGAAAAAAAAAATCTTTAACTAGCCTCAATCCCATCTTGTTGCATATTCCCTTGTAAATTAAGTATTAACATAGAGAAATAATAGGATCAGAAAAGAAAAGAAAAGAAAAAGAAGATAAAATCAAGGGAGCACACCAAGCCACCCATACTATTTACTCAAAGTAAAAGATCATATTCAAACTAAATGGTGGTTATCAGTAGAGGTGCGGACTCAGCAAAGAGGCCTTGAATTGAACCTTATGGTAATGAGCAATTGACCATTGATCAGGGGCTAGTGAAGGACAATATGTGGTGCACTAAAAAATTATTGAAATAAGCCCTTCTAGAAAGATATGGTGATTAAACACATCTAGGAGGTTAAGCAGATATACAGTAACAAGTCTAGTCTTTTGCACTAAAACAACTTCAGTACATATCACATGATGTTAAAGTCCAATCAATCATGCCTTTGCCACAAATATCATGCTTCCATCTTTTAGCGTCCAAACAGGGCTATCTATTGTGTACCAGACCCAAAGTATTTATAATATATAAACAATAAAGAGACCTGAGCAACCAAAAATTGAAAAATGTAGCAGATTTATAGAAATTCTGAACATTCCAAGGTAGTTAAGGCACTTAGTGATTGCAATTATCATATAAAACATTATCCTCAGAAGTCCTTTACACTAATTCTTTGTGATCATTCTACTTCCAACAAAGGTCAACCGTTCAAGCACATGCATGTTGCAGTAAGTTTTTTACTCAGATGAAAACCTCAAGAGAACCAGATTCAAAGAACCTCACAAGCTTTCAAAATTAAACTTTTTTTTTTTAACAAAGCTTTCAAAATAAAACTATTGGCACCAGCCGTATATTTTAATCACAAAATCCACCTTATGAGCATGTCAAGTGTGAAAAGAAAGCAAAAAACTTTGAGCACCAGGACACAACCAAGTCATCGATTTGACAAAACCCCAATGGACTCTAAACTTACTTATTAAAGGAACATTTTCTGACTTTAAGCAAGAGAACTTTAAGGGGATATGCCACACCTAAAACCGATTCAGAATTCACCACCAGTAAGCTTCTCTGGAAAGTTGTGAGGAATTTACGACATTGTCAGATCAGAGAAGTGGTCTACTGTTATTGGAACTTGAAAGTTTGGAACTGTGTAAAGCATAATTGTTGCTTACAGCTTATTCAACTATTCAAATCTACTGAAATACAGATTTTGTCATCCCCCTAAAATAAAAAACCTCAGTAAAGCCATACTGTATTCATGAAGCACTAAAAAGTACATGAATACATTTACAACAACAACAACCAAGCCTTATTCCCAAAATGCATGAAGACATTTCAAAAAAAAAAACATGAATACATAAACCCTGTAAACAATTTATAACACAGATAAACTAAATATTGGATCATAAAGATACCAACTTAGAGCTTCAAGCTTAAATAATCTAACACTGGAGGACCTAAACTTGTACAGTTGACACAACAAATACCCTAGTCTGGACCTTCACAATCTGAGATAAGTCCCAAATAGTAATCTTTGACTCATGATACTCTATTGCGGGCCTAATATCATCATTTATCAAAAGGCTTATGCAAATGGGCAGAGCAATGCCCCACGGCCGACCACTTACAGTACATCATAATAAGAATCATAAGCCAAGCAAAACACACACAAACGGGTAATTATCACACCTAGTCACCTACACATGCATCTACACAAATTCACAGCATGCCTATCAATATCATGAAATACAACATAATCAATCGAACAGTGATCCAGCAGCTTGTAGCAAGTTTTAAAATACAAAAACTAAAGAGAAAGCACTCACTGTGGAAGCTTTCCAGATCGAAAAATGGCAAACTTGGACATCATGGAGTAGGAATAAGGAATCCCACTTTGCTTCAACAGCTCCTCAATCAACTCCTTGGCCTTGTCAGGTTCAGCACTCTCACATTCAACCTCATACAAAGTTCCAAAATCAAAAAGCGTCTCATCCACCTCCAACTTCAACCCATTCCATTCATAAACCCCTCTGATGTTCTTAAACCCTCCTAAACAAACATACTCACCACCAGGAGCACCATTCTCTTCCACCTTCACCCCAAATTCCTCCCTCACTCTCTTCAAAATCCGAGATTCCATTGACACAATAAGATTCGGGTCAGCCCAAATTTCTCTGGCCCAATATGGGTCAATCTCCTCCTCATCCTCCTCAACTCTGCTAACCCCATCAACTAACATTGCCTTGGCCTTTAGGGACACAACACAACGTTTCGCAGTCTCAGAATCCTCCCCATAGAAACGGAGACGGAGGATCGCACGCTGGGACGAAAGCTCAGAGGCGGCACCATCAAAAAACACATTGTGCTGGAAGTGAGTTTCTTTGTGGAACGCCGACAGCACAGTGGAAAGAGATTGGTGTGCCTTGGAATCGAGTAGCCTCAACTTCACTTCCACTTCCATTTCAATCACCTACCTACAACTTAACCAAAAGATCCAAACTTCTAAAAAAGCGTACACCTCAAGCTTCACCCAAAACACAAACCTCTCAAAATGGTCCCAACAATATCAATAAAAAAATCAAAACTTTGAAATGGGGATTTTACACCAAAAGCACCCAAATTCATCATTTCTTTTTCTGGGTTTAATTACACGATCAAATACCTTCTAAATTAAACAGAATTAGGGTTTAATCAAAGCAGCAAACTTTTCAATTGAAATCATATCAAAGCAGCAAAAGTTTCAACCTTTCTAATTCTAATTAAATTGGGATTTAT
Source organism: Spergularia marina (assembly GCA_963680865.1). NCBI lineage: Eukaryota > Viridiplantae > Streptophyta > Magnoliopsida > Caryophyllales > Caryophyllaceae > Spergularia > Spergularia marina. Next base: position 23,622,545 of record OY804557.1, on the reverse strand, counting down.
GCATAATCCAAAAAGATCACAACTTTGAGCAGAAATCAACCAACAAATACAAAAATTAATCACAAAATACAAAGAACTAACCTTTTTTTTCTGGGTTTTAGAGGATTTTAAATCGAAAAGGGGGCAGAAAAAAATTTAAGGGGAAGAGAGACCAATACGTTGGGCTCTGGAAGTGGACTGTTCAAAGTGGTGGAGCAAAGTGGTGGTTGTGGTGGTGGCGTCGGCGGCGGCGGTGGTGGTGGTGGTGGAGGTGGAAGTAGGTGTAGAGAAGCGGGATTGGAGGATTGCGAGTTCTTCTTTGTCTTCAATTCTCACTTCTATCTTGCTTGGCTTCCTTCTCAACATTACTCTCTCTGTCCCTCTCTCCTTTCTCTCCTCTCTCTGAAGTGTAATTGTGACGCTTTTACTTGACTTTGAGTTGTGGCGTGTGTTTTGGCATAGGCTTCCCAATGAAGTTCGACAAGTTATGTGGTTTCGGTTATCATTTCGAAGAGAGTCTGATGAAATTCGATATGTTATGTCGTTGTTTTGGTTATCATTTCGGAACGAGTCGGACTTTAAGTTGAGGTAGTCAATAATCGCGAATTTGAGATACTCTGTACTTGAAAAATGTATAACAAAGTTAAAAGAGGTTTGATTTCACGATAAAGAACAAGTTGGTATTGAAAACACGGACCAAAATCATTTTAGAACGACCCGAATTTTAACTTGAGGTGGTTAATAATGTAGAATTTGAGATACTAATTCGAGTAGTTGTTTGTATAACAAAGTTGAACGGGATTTTATTCTTACAACATGATGTACAGTACGATATTAAAAACACGGACCAAGATCGATCATTATAATTTCACAAGACACGTTTCGTTGCAAATTGACCTTCTTACAAGTTACAATCATACATAATGTAGCCTCAATCTAATTTCACTGTTTCAAGTCCAATTTCATTATCTTGGCTTCTCAAGTACTCAACTCTCTCTTCCTCTACTGCGAGACTCCGGCGTTTCACTTGTCAGTGAGTTTCTGTACATTCTGTCTCTCCTCAACTTATGTTTATGTCATACTTGAACACCTGAATTTATCAAATTTGATTACTTTTTATATTGTTTCATTGATGAATTTAGTATAAAAATGGTAGCTTCATCATTGTGTTCTTTTGCTCACCTTAAACCTTATCCATGTACCCAACCTCATCTAACTGTTTCTCTTAAACCCTCCTCATTCATCTCTTACTCATTAGCAAAACCCACTTCTGCTTCTTTGACAAGCCACCAACTTCCTCCAGATTTCACCCCAAAACAACTGCTTGAAACACTTAGGAAACAAAATGATTCAGAAATGGCGCTCTGGGTCTTTGATTGGGCTTCAAAGCAGCCCAATTTCAGGCCTACTTTGTCTGTGTATGAGGAAATGCTTAGGAAGCTTGGAAAGGAAAGGTCTTTTGATTCTATGAGGAGGGTTTTGGATGAGATGAAACTGTCTGGTTGTGAGATTAATCAAGGTACTTTCTTGATTTTTATTGAATCTTATGTGGGTTGTGGTATGTATGATGAAGCTGTTAATGTGATTGATATGATGGAGAAAGATTTCGGGTTCGATTGCGGCACTCATACCTTTAATTTCCTGCTGAATGTTCTTGTTGATGGGAATAGATTGAAATTAGTGGAAAATGTGCATGATAGGATGGTGAAATGTGGAGTTAAGAAAGATGTTTCCACTTTCAATATATTGATAAAGGGTCTTTGTAAAGCCCATCAAATTAGACCTGCCCTTTTGATGATGGAAGAAATGGAGACTTGTGGACTGACCCCTGATGAGAAAACATACACCACTGTAATGCAGGGTTATATCGAGGAGGGGAATATGGAAGGCGCGTTAAGAGTGAGAGGGCAGATGGTGGGAGCTGGCTGTGTTTCGACTAACGTGACTGTTAATGTGTTGGTTCATGGGTTTTGCAAAGAGGGGAGGATGGAGGAAGCTTTGGGATTTGTTCAGGAAATGACTGCTGAGGGGTTCAATCCTGATCAATTTACTTTTAATACTTTGATTAGTGGGTTGAGTAAGATGGGTCATGTTAAACATGCTCTCGATGTTTTAGATGCGATGCTTGAAGAAGGGTTAGATCCCGATGTTTACACTTATAACGCGTTAATATCAGGGTTGTGCAAGATGGGTGAGATTGAAGAGGCCATGGAGGTGTTGGAGTTGATGATTTTGAGGGATTGCACTCCTAATACAGTAACCTATAACACCCTGATTAGCGCCATGTGTAAAGAGAACCAAGTTCAGAAAGCGACTGAATTTGTCCGCCTTCTTACAAGCAAGGGGATTTTGCCTGATGTGTGTACGTTCAATTCTCTTATACAAGGTCTCTGCTTGTCCAGACACCACAAACTGGCTATGGAACTATTTCAAGAGATGAAAAGTGACGGGTGCCTTCCTGATGAATTTACGTACAACATGCTCATAGACAGCTTGTGTAATAAAGGTAAAATAGATGAAGCTTTGTACTTGCTTAAGGAAATGGAAAGAAGTGGCTGTGCAAGAAATGCAGTGACATATAATACACTTATTGATGGCCTTTGCAAGAATAAGAGGATTGAAGACGCGGAGGAGATTTTTGATCAGATGGAACTACAAGGGGTTTCTAGAAGTTTGGTTACTTACAATACTCTGATCGATGGGCTTACTAAAAGTAAAAGGGTGGACGAGGCTGCTGAACTGATGGACCAGATGATAATGGAAGGGTTAAAACCTGACAAATTTACATATAATTCCTTGCTGTCGCATTTTTGTCGTGCTGGTGATATTAAAAAAGCAGCCGACATAGTGCAAAGTATGACATCCAATGGTTGTGACCCTGATATTGTTACTTATGGGACCTTAATTCAGGGGCTCTGCAAAGCAGGGCGAACAGAAGTTGCCACTCGGCTTCTCAGAACCATTCAGATGAAAGGAATGATAGTAACTCCACATGCCTACAACCCTGTAATACAAGCATTGTTCAAAAGGAAAAGATCGAACGAAGCAACTAGGCTATTCAGGGAGATGAGTGAGAAGGGTGACCCTCCAGATGCTGTTACTTATAAGATAGTCTTTCGTGGTCTTTGTTCTACTGGAGGGCCGATTGGGGAAGCTGTTGATTTTTTGGTTGAGTCGTTGGACAAAGGTTTCTTACCTGATTCCTCTTCATTTATGATGTTGGCAGATGGTCTTTGTTCCCTGGCCATGGAAGATACCCTCATGAAGCTTGTTGATATGATAATGAAGAAGGCAAACTTCCCAGCTAATGAGGTTTCTATGATAAAAGGTTTCATGAAAATTCGTAAATTTCAAGATGCATTGGCTACTCTCGGTCGTATTCTAAACAGCCGAAATCCTAGAAGAGGTTATAGATGAAAAAAAATGTAATTTAAGGTTCGTTAGCGTTGATCAATATGAGGGATATTGTTTTTAGGTGCAGGCTGTTCTTTGTGAAGATGAGGATGTGGAATGTCTCAAAGGTTATACAAACATGTTTTAACACTTCAATCTATCTTTAACTTGAATCTTTTTCGATCTGGCCTTACTTTGCTTTACAAGAGGCCAGTTTCTTGTGCTGTTAAGATTTCTTGCTCTATTTTCTTTTTCTTTTCTTTTTTTGGGTCCAATTAGCTTGTCATTTGAGTATCTAGTATTATAGCTTCATTTTAGTGATTTGTTGCTTCATGTTGTAGGTTTCGTATGTATGAAGATTGTATTAACTTGATCCTTTAGCTACAATTATGAAGTCCTCCTGATTTGTTTTATATCATGTTTCCCCTCATCCTCTGCGCAAAACAAGTCATGTATTGCTGGTAGATCATGAAATTTATGCAGTTTTGCTTCAAGAATGTCTTTCCTAGCTTTTGTGATGTTATTGTTAAGAACATGGGGGTTGTGCTTGGAGGTAAATATGATGTCTTCTTGTATACTCTGTGACTTGCCGGTATTCATGTAATGTGTGCTGATTCAGCCTGTCTTTAACATTTCTAAGCCATTTGATTATTGCTATGACTTGCCCGTCCCTGCTAAGGCTACTACACTGGGAGAAATATAAGTGAGATGCTTGCATGTTTATCGCATGCTTCATCAACAAGCTGGTGTAGGAAATGTATGGTGCTCCAATTCCTGAGAAAGGATCAGCTGCAAGTGTTGAAATAATGATCTGAGAACCAGCAACCAGGTATCGTTCCAACGTTTTTGCTCTGAATGCTTCACTGTAGACACAGGAATTAAGCATATTGTTGAAATAATGATGTGAAGGACTATGCAGCTTTCTCTGGTGTCTGCTTTTCTTGGCACCGTGCTGCCACTGTTGTCAGACCAACATTCACGCCATGGCCAATGCTTACGGAAAAATTGTTAACAGCATTTACGGGGTGAGGACGGTGAGAAACCCAACATTCATGAAACTGTCGTTTTTAAGTTCAGGGAAAAAAAGACGACTTTTTTTTAGAGACATGAAGGTTCAGTATCATACTACTCCGTACTACAACTACAAGTATACAACGACCTCGATTTGACTTTGTATATGTAGTGAGTTAACGTCTAAGAAATGTAATAATCGCAACTTTGTCAAGTAAACATACCTCTATGTGATTTTGTTAATGTTACATCTAATCTATTAAATCCATGTTCCAAGGTAATTAACATGGTCAAAACATCAATTTAATCCATTCCTCCATAACATCAGGTAATATTAAATTAAACAAATGTTTCAAAACACCCTAAATTTTCAAATAAAACCCACTATAAAATCCCTCATCTTCTCACTCAAACTCCACACCCCAAAAAGAAAAAAAAAACTTCAAACTTTCTTTACTTTCTCTTTTATCCAAAAGAAGAAAAAAAAATGGCAACAAAATCAGTAATTTCCATGCTAATAATCTCTCTTCTGATTGGGTCATTCCAAAGTGGTCTAGCCCAATGGGCCAACGAGCCCATGTCATCAAGCGGCCCGGTTCCAGGAGGCGTGTACATGGACCAAAAAGGCCTATACGAGTGCTTCTTGGTATTTTACGTAAATGCCCCTTCATGTATAATTGAGATCTTAAACACTGTTTCAACGGGCCGGTTGAGTTTGGGCCCAGCATGTTGTCACGCAGTGGCCCAAGTTGAAGACCAATGTTGGAAGGCCCTTTTCCCAACCAGCCCAGATCTTCCTCCTTTCCTCAAAGAACAATGTGATCGTTACAACTAATCTTTTTTTTTTTGGGGAATTTTATTTTGAGATGTTTTATCTTATTAGTGGTTCAAAAATAATTACAAGGGTTGAAATTTTACCCTGGTTTTTAGGTGAAATAAATGAAAGAGTGATGTTAGGGCTTTAAGATAATAATATAGACTATAGAATGTCGAAATTTTTGTTTAAGAATCGTCGTCTAGGGAGTTTTATGTTTCAGTAACTTTGTTTATGTATGGTTTTTCCCGCTAATATTATGAGAAAATGGTATTTTAGTTCATTAGTTGCATTTGGTGTTAATCAGACTATCAAATTGCGATGATATTCATGATGTTTGTTATATTTACCGAATTTTATGGAGTACACATTTGTGTCGTATAACAAGGCGCAAACATTTGTATTATCTATCTATGTTGTCACCTTGAACACTAGTCAGTAGTAGAGAAGTTCCTTTGTTACCAAATTAGATACGTGGAGATATGTTTCCTCATCTTTTTTTCATTCTTTTGTCTTTCTAGATCTTCACTTCGTAATCACGTAAACAAGTTACTCCATTTTCACATCACTTCAAAGACAAGCATCTTAATTGCATGAGTAGTCTGATCTCTTCAGTAGTCTTCAAGATGTATATGTCCAGATACTTAGCTTGTTCGTTAGAGGGCAACAATTGATATTAAGTGCATTATTTCTTGGTTTCTTGTAAGTTATGCTCACCATCGAATTTTAATGTCCACATTCCGATTCTACTATCGATCAATATATAGTTTAAATCAAATTTACACCGAACTTTATACAGTAGTCCACAAATTGACGTGAAATATGATGTAAACAGTCAGACGAATATTTAATTTCGACCAATTGTGTACGGTAGACTGTACGTAGACATCAATATCACGAATGAAGAGAACTCTTAAGTCTTGCCATGTCGATCGTCTGATACATTCTTTCAGCATTCATCACCACGGGGACAATGACAACGAATACCATGTTATCCTTCGATCATATAAAGTCTAATCAATCTGATCCTACACGAATCAATAATGATGACACACAAATTAAAGTAACTCAAAACTTTGTTCTCAACCTTTTTGACATTAGACAAAATTGGATTTTGTCACAAGTAACCTATGTATTGCAATTCTATAGAAAAAGACACTCATCGGATTAAATCACAAGACGACAAATAGACCACTTGTACATATACTTGTACGTATATAGGAGTAACATATTACGAGTTACGAGTACATCTTAGAAAAGTGACCTTAATAAAACTCTCATAAATGCACCTTATAACACATTTACATTTTACATGCGATGTAATATCATCAGGTTGATCATAACGCGTTTTTAGACTAGAATTGCAATCTGTAGTGCAGAATAGAATAGTGAAGATTTGAAGAAGCAAAATGCATAAATGTACAAGTTCACCGGATGGAATAGTTAGTTGGTGAAATTAGGCTAGACATAGTTCAACTTTACGCTACCAAACACCTACATCACTCATGACACAAGTATAGTTTATATGTATATATCCTCATAACAATCACAAGATCGGATACTTTGACCTTGGCTCACCCGATCCCATGTGATGTGTTCATTTGTCCCATTGCACGTACTAATAAGCGTGGGACTTATTGTTAGAATATATAATGGCATGATTTTAATGATTGTATCATAATTCACGAGTATGGAGTAATAGTTTGAGTTGAATTTCTATTCACACAATCAACGAATACACATATAAAACATGTACTCGGACTGATATTGAGAAGTTAAACATAACCAATGTGGCAATGTTATAGCATGAAGTAGTAGTAAGATCGACACCTAACTCTGATTTAAAATAATGTCGTGATTTTAGCAAATTGGAAGCCAATGTAATGGCCACACCAATAAAGGGTTTGATAAGATGGTTTCCGATCCATAAAATGGTATTATAGGATTTGTTTGGGTGGAATGATCTTTAATCCAAAAACAGAGGAACTTGTTTAGAGGAATTAATTCGTAGGGCAGAAGTACAAATTGCCAAAATAAGATTATTTTACTAGTAACATTTACATTCTATAGATGAGGATTTGCATTTAATTACTATTATCAAGAGAATTGATGTTTTTGACCTGTACTGTATACGCAACATGCCAACATGTATGGTCACGCAGACATTTGACCATTTGTTAGATTTGAAACATTTATTAAATTATTCTAATAAGCCATGTACTGCTCATCAGACATCTCAGTCACTGTCTCACTGCTTGTTGTAAGACTTTCAACTTTCTGGTCCCACTGCTAGTTGGACTCCATCGGATAATTCTCTTTTCTTTCGGACACGCTTATCGAAGATGACGTATTATCAGTTAACCAAGAACTCTAAAGAAATTGCAGTACAAGTAATTAAAGTTTCCACATTATCTTTGTAGTGCAATTTTTTTCAAAAACATGAGACGATTTATCTATACGTCAATCTCGACAACAATACAAGTTTCGTAATCTCTCTCGATTTCCCTCCTTTCTTCTCTATAACGCAACAATCTACTACAACAAGTGATGTGGTCCTTAGACTTCAGTAGAAAGATGGCAAGTTGATTTCCTGCTAATAGATTTTCTTTAGAGCTAAGGGAATCCAGGACAAATGCCCCACTCTCCCAACAAACTTTTTCTTAGCTGTGCTTTTAATTTAATTTAATTAAATGCTTTAATTTGCAATTAACATAACTTAATTACTCTCCAATTTCCCACCTCTCTACTCTTTACTCTTTACTCTTTACCATACTATATATATGCTCCATTCCTCCTCATATTCCCTTCACAAGTAAAAAAAAACACAACAATGTTCAATTTGTTTCCTTCTTTCTTAAGCTAAAGCAAAGAAATTTGATTTTGTTTTATACATTTACAGAAGAGAAAGCATAGTTTTTTGACATGGGTTTTCAGATTTGTGAAGTGAGTAGGTGTTTTTTGGTGTGTATCTTAAGCTTGGTTTATTATGTTAATGGAAGCTCATTGGGAGATAGAGTTGAAGCACAAGTTAACATTGATGGGAGAGTTGGCATTGCACAAATTGATGAGAATTTCATATGTGCAACTTTGGATTGGTGGCCACCTGAGAAATGTGATTATGGTACTTGTTCTTGGGGTCAAGCTTCTCTACTTAATCTGGTAATTACAGTTTTCACCTTCTTCTTTTTACTGTTGTTACTGTATATAATGTGGTAAATGTTGTTATAGTTGTTGAAAGATGTGAACTTTTTGGTTGTTTTGTGCAACTTTCTGCTGAAGTTTTCTGTTTTAGTTGTTGCTTAACTTTCTGATGTTGAAAGATGTGAACTTGATGTAGTATTTGGTTTGTTGATATTACTCGAAATTGCGCCTTTTTTTGGTCTAATAATACATTATCTTACTTAAGAAATGACTGTTAGTAGCTGACATTTTGGACTGTAATACTGTTATACAGAACGAAATTTATAAGGTGGTTGTTGATAATAATTCTACATTATTAAGAATAGGAGGATAGTGGTAAAGATTTTGTGGTAGTAGCAGTCGATATTTGTGTACATCCGACCCCCCCTTACCTTGTCATAGCGGACTGTTTGAGGCACTGGTGTAATGTCGTTGTTGTAATAGAGCAAAATGCGTGTCAAAGATCGCTCTAAATATTGTACTGGTATACTGCAGAATAGTTTTGTAAGCCTGTGTTTTTCTAATGTTGTTTCTTGTGTACAGGATCTCAGCAACCCAATATTGTTGAATGCGATACGAGGTGATTATACTATAGTACAAATTTGCATATTACAGTGTTGAATCTTGGGACTGGCACGTTTTTACCACTGACAGAATTGTACTAATTTTCCTGCAGCATTTTCGCCTTTGAAGATCAGGCTGGGTGGCTCTTTGCAGGATAAAGTCATATATGAAACCAAGGATTCGAAACAATGTGACCAGTTCAGTTACAAACAAGAGCAGATGTTTGGTTTTACACCAGGGTGCTTACCTATGAAGCGATGGGATGAACTTAACGCCTTCTTCAAGGAAGCCGGGTAAAATGCCATTCCGGCTTCAATCTCCTGAAGCTGATATCTTCTATCCCTATTAATCCGAAATTTTGACATTGCTTCTTCTGTTGATTTCAGGCCACTGGTTGTTTTCGGACTAAATGCTCTCAATGGAAGAAGCTACCCTGCTAATGGTGGTGCTACTGCTACAGGTGCTTGGGACTCTTCCAATGCCGAATCTCTTGTTCGCTACACAGTGGAAAAGGGCTATCCAATATATGGCTGGGAGCTTGGTATGTTGATGAACCTGTTCCTCTGATAAAGTTCCGAGTTTCTGTATGATTTAACAATGCAACAAATCAAAGTAGTGATCTTCTAATGCTTGTTTCTTATCTGTGTGGTTGTCAGGAAATGAGCTGAGCGGCTCTGGGGTAGGAACGAGTGTCGCAGCAGATCAATACGCCAGTGATTTGATTACGCTGCATAACATGCTGGAAGAGATCTACAAGGGCAGTGAAACTAAGCCTTTGGTCATAGCGCCCGGGGGTTTCTATGCCGAAAATTGGTATACAGTGTTCTTAAATAAAACACCGAATTACCTGGATGTATTGACACACCATATCTACAATCTAGGACCAGGTACAGTTAATTCTCTTCTTAACCGAAATGTTAAATTTGTAACTCAGTTTGTGATACGAGTTTGTAACATTCTTCAGGATCTCACGATGACCTAGTCGATAGAATCCTCAGTTACTCTGTCCTCGATAATGAGGTTGGAACATTCAGAAATTTCAAAAGGGTTCTCAAAAGCTCAGGAAGCCGGGCTGTTTCGTGGGTTGGGGAGGCAGGAGGCGCTTACAACAGTGGTCGAAACCATGTGACAAACGCGTTTGTGTCCAGCTTCTGGTAATTTGAACTGCAGTTTATCGTCTTTCTGTTTATTAGGCGTTGCTGTTCTCGTTCTGAGGGATCATAATTGTCGCTGGAAAACAGGTTCTTGGATCAGCTAGGCATGGCTTCAAAATTTGATACAAAAACATACTGCAGACAAACTTTGATAGGAGGCAACTATGGGTTGCTGAACACAACGACCTTTGTCCCTAATCCGGATTACTACAGGTAGGTTTTGCTCATTAAAACAGATAGCTCTGGTAACATGTATTCCAGTTTTGATAACTTGGTTCTTGTGGTCTGCACAGCGCCCTTCTATGGCACCGACTAATGGGAAAGACAGTACTGTATGTGAACTTCACTGGGCCGAGCAGCACCCGAGCTTATGCTCATTGCTCAAAAATATCTGTAAGCTAAAACTTTTCCGAAAACCATATTTTGGAGAAGCTTATGTTACATGCACTCATGCACCTTGCTTACAAACAGTTTTTACTATCCTGCAGCAGGGGATCACATTGTTATTGATCAATCTAGATGGCAACAGTACTGTTCAAGCAAATGCCGTTTTCAATGGGGAATCGAGCTTACAAATGCAGCAACACTCGCGGAGAGCCAAGTCAAAGATTGGCAAGTTGTACCAGGGAACAGAAGCAGGAAATGTTAGAGCTGAATATCACCTTACTGCTAAGGGTGGCGACTTGCAGAGCCAAGTTATGCTTCTAAATGGAGAAGCTTTGGCTGTGAATTCATCTGGAGAAATTCCGCCATTTACGCCTTTGCATGTCAACTCGACAAATCCGATATCTGTAGGACCTTTCTCAATTGTATTTGTCCATATGCCTTTTGTTCTTCTTCCGGCTTGTAAATGAGATAGGAACCAAAATGGTATCCATCTTATTGGTAGATCATAAGAAATTCAGAGGCAAATGCATATATAGGAAGGGTTTAAGTAATGTCTAGCTCCAGTTTTACACTGTGTAATACTGCAATGAAATCAAAGGCTATTGCCATTAGCAATGCCCTTTAGCTGAACATGACCAAACTATCAATCCAGGAAGGGGGCGCGAGACTGTCGAGAGTAACTCTTGATGAACACGAGCAAACAATCAAATCCACATTTATCTCTCGTCACCACCACCTTGGATTGTTTGCTCAAGTTACAGAAAAAGCACAAATGCTGGTGAATTCTGCCTTTACACAGAATTGTAATAAAAGTGTATAACCAATGTACAAATTTCATTTCTATTCATCTTTAAATCTGTAATGGTGATCCACAGTACATACATAGACGCACTCCATAACTCATCAATAATAATTAGGCAAAGCTGGCTACGGGCTTCTATCTTCGTAGAAAGAATACGAGATGCTATTCCTCCTAGGCTCCTATAGGGATTTACAAAAAAGGGGGAGGGGGGATACTAGCTAAGATGAGAAAAGAGCACTCACAATTTTGAAGACGGAGAAGAGTATTGATATTCATCTATGTACTCCATGGTTTACTCTACCTTCGAAAAGCTTTGAGGTTTGCTGCTTGCAAATGCTAACCAGACGATCGTACCAGTCAAATAGAAGAAGATCGAGGGCGCAAATAATGATATCTGAAAAGCATTTACAGTAAATAAAAATGAGCAAAAAGGAAGTTAAATAACAGGCTCAGGTTAGACAAAATGTAGGCGAGCAAGACATTACACTCCAAGAATGAGTTGAGTCAAGAAGATAGCCGGTAAGAGCTACCCCGACGATGCCAGGTACAGCTCCAAAAGTATTGGTGATACCCTACGTAAAATAGCAAACAATAATTAATAGGCAACCAAAGAAAGCTGGTACCAACACAATGTAACTCACTTCAGAAGGTAATCCTATACTCCTTTTAATATGGTTGACACTATTTGTTAGGAGTTGATCCTCATCATATTTTCTTATCATGTTTATAAGTAGGAAATAATACTGGAATAAACTCTCAATAAAGTACAACGAAGGACTAACCAAGGAAAGCAGTTTGAACTCGATTTTTACGTTTTAAGTATGATGTTTAATGGTTACATTGAATCGCCTATATACCCATCTGATATCTTATTATGACATCCTAAATATGGGTTCCACATATGGCTAACGTGGCTGGTGACCTTACGCCTCGATGCTTCCACTTAAATTTGAGACGTTTAGGTTACCGGACCATTCGGGGCCAATGAATTATATACTTCGGTTATGACCAAACCAAATTTTCAAAAGGAGCCTAATATTATCAAAAGTATACTACGAATAGCTTTGATGGATATGAGGGTCGACACCTCTCTTAGGAAAGGTTTTAAGCCCTTTTCGGCACACATTACGCATTGAGCCTAGCGTACGTTTTTCACTGATTCAGGGATCTAAGAATGGAATTTTGGAGCTAATATTTTGCTTAAAACTTTCTCCCTCTTTAAAATTTTTTTCCTAGCGCTCTTTTTTGACTTCTTGAACAATTTTTTTGCTGCCGGTTGGTTCTATAACCCCCAATAAGATCCTTAAAAGCTTGCACTTAAATTGGGGACGTTTTGTTGCAGGACAATTGTGGGCCAAAAACGGTGAATTATACTTCGGTTTGGCATACTCTAACAATAATTTTGAAAGGAGTCAAATGTTCTCAAAAGTTTACCACAAATAGCGTAGAAGTGTTTCAAGATGGATATGAGTGTTGATTCATCTCTTAGGAAAGGTTTCAAGACCTTTTCGGCAGACATTAGGCATTGAGGCTAGCGTACAATTTTCGCTGATTCAAGGACCTAGAAATAGGTTTTTGCCTCTAATATTTCGCTTTAACCCATAATACGATCCATAGATTCTTCGACTTAAATTTGAGACGTTTTTGTTGCAGGACAATTCTGGGCCAAAAACGATGGATTATTTACTACGGTTTTGGCCAATTTTAACCAATTTTTTTAATGGAGCCGAATGTTATAAAAAGCTTACCACGAATAGCCTTGAAGTGTTTATGATGGAAATAAGTGTCAGTTCCTTTCTTAGGAAATGTTTAAAGCCCTTTTCGGCACACGTGACTCGTATAGGCTAGCAAACGGTTTTCGCGGATTTAGGGATCTACGAACGGGTTTTTGGCTCTAATATTTTGCTTAGACCCATAACATGATCCATGGATGCTTAAGCTATAATTTGAGACGTTAGTGTTACCGGACAATTCTCGGCTAAAAACGATAGATTAATATACTCCAGTTTTTGGCCAATTTTAACCAAATTTTTGAACAGAGTCCAATGTTCTCAAAAGTTTACAACGAACAGTCTTGAAGCGTTTTGGATGGATATGAGAGTCGATTCCTTTCTTAGGAAAGGTTTAATGCCTTTTTCGGCACAGGTTACACATTAAGGCTAACTTATGGTTTTCGTCGATTATGGTTCTAGAATGAGTTGTAGGCTCTAATATTTTGCTTAACCCCATAATATGATCCATAGTGCTTCCACTTAGATTAGAGAAGTTTTTGTTGCAGGAAAATCCATGGCCAAAATAGATGGATTATACTACGGTTTAGGCAAAAAAAACCAAAAATTTGAAACGAGTCAAATGCTCTTAAAAGTTTACCACAAATAACCTTTTAGTGTTTTTGATGGATATGAGTGCCGATCCCTCTCTAAGGAAAGGTTTTAAGCCCTTTTCGGCACTCGTGAGTCATGACCCGTATAGACTAGTGTACGGTCTTCGCTGATTTAGGGATCTAAGAATGGGTTTGTGGCTCTAATATTTTGCTTAGACCCATAAAATGATCCATGGATGTTTCCACTTAAATTTCAGACGTTTTAGTTGCCAGACAATTTGGGGCCAAAATTGATGGATTATATACTACGGTTTTGGCTAATTTTAACAAAAATTTTGAAAGGAGTTGAATGTTCTCAAAAGTTTACCACGAATAACCATGAAGTGTTTTTGATGGATATGTGTGTCAATTCCTCTCTTAGGAAAGGGTTAAAGGCCATTTTTGCCACACGTGACCCCGTATAGGCTAGCGTACTGTTTTTGCTGATTTAGGGATCTACGAATGGGGTTTTGGCTCTAATATTTTGCTTAGGCCCATTAAGAGATCAATAGATGCTTCCACTTAAATTTGAGACGTTTTTGTTGCAGGACAATTCTGGGCCAAAAACGATGGATTACATACTACGATTTTGGCCAATTTTAACCAAATATTTGAAAGGAGTCAAATGTTCTCAAAAGTTTACCATGAATAGCCTCGAAATGTTTATGATGGATATGAGTGTTCATTCCTCTTTTAGGAAACGGTTAAAGCTCATTTTTGCCACACGTGACCCCGTATAGGCTAGCATACTGTTTTTGCTGATTTAGGAATCTACAAATGGATTTTTGGCTGTAATATTTTGCTTAAACCCCTAATATGGTCCCTATATGCTTCCCCTTAAATTTGAGACGTTTTTGTTGCCGGACAATTTGGGGCCGAAAACGATGGATTATATACTACGGTTTTGGCCAAATTTAACCAAAATTTTCACAGTAGCCAAATGTTCTCAGAACTGTACCACGAATAGCCTCGAAGTGTTTATGGTGGATATGAGTGCCGATTCCTCTCTGGGAAAAGGTTTAAAGCCCTTTACAGCACACGTTACGCATTGAGGCTACGTCCGTTTTTCGCCGATTTAGGAATCAACAAATGGGTTTTTGGCTCGAATTTTTTTTTAAACCCATGATATGATCCATAGATGCTTCCACTTATATTTGAGACGTTATTGTTGCCGGACAATTCTAGGTCAAGAATGATGGATTCTATACTACGTTTTTGGCCCATTTCAAACAAACTTTTGAAAGTACTCAAATGTTCTCAAATGTTTACAACTAATAGCCTTGAAGTGTTTTTTATGGATATGAGTGTCGATTCCTCTCTAGCATATGATATTTATCTCTCATATGATGTTCCCATTCTATTCTGAGCCAACATCCGTGGATTATAATTTGGTTTTGGTCAATTCTGACCAATTTTATGAAAGTTGCCAAAAGTTCTCAAAAGTTCACCATGGATAGCCTTGGAAGTTTTATTTGATGGATGTGAGTGTCGGTTCCTTTGTTAGGGAGTCTATGATGCTTTTCTAAATATAACCACCTACTCAGCCTAACGAGCGATTTTTTTTTTTTCCAATTTTGGAATCTAATGATTTTTTGTTCTAATATTTTGATAAAACCCACAATATTATGTCTAGGTTCTTCTACGTTGAGTTGTCTGGTCTCTTTACTATATAACCAGTCTCGTCTCTCTCTGAACCTTTGTGTTAAAGGGCCACGTTGGGGGGAAATCCGAGAATAACATGTGCTGGAAATTTGATAATCTAATTGTTCATGTGCTGAATAAACAATACTCAAACTCACATACCAGAAGTATACTCGCATATTCAGATGATATATCTTGATGGGTGCAATAAAGCCCTGCATTAAAACTAGAATAAGCAAACATTTTTTCTAGGCCAGGCTAAGAATGAGATAATGCACTCAGGTGGAACATTACCTGATAATGCGAAACTGGATAGTGCTAAACCACTAGTAAGCAATGCCACGATTTCCCAAGGCGGTAATCCAACATCTACTGAAGAAAGTGTCATGCAGAAAGCAGGGGAAATAAATGCTATGGTCTGGCAAATCTTTCTTACCTGCATGTATCAAAGAATTGCATGAAAAGAAGCAGATGACAAAATCGACAACAAGATAATTATTAGTGTTGTTGACATGCAAAAGTGGGCGTGAATGTGTTCCCAATAATGAACTGAAGAGTGAGATACATTGACAATTTGACATGCTTATGAGCAAGATGTCTAAATTTCAACATCCCTGTGACTTGTCACTTCCTGCACCGCGATATGAACTTAATTTGGAAGTCATATTCCAACCCGGATGTGTTCGGGCTGCCCATTTCACATGAAACCTAGTAACTAATTCTCTTCACTAGAATACCATCACAGAAACGCCAACCAGTAATTAAGATTGGCTATCAGGATCTAGTTGGACAAGATCACTTTGTCATACGTCACTCCACCCAGACTTCCCACCCTTACCAACAACAGCATTACCCCAGTGGCTCAAAGGCTCCCCCGTATGGTGAGGCAAGGGGGGGTGGATGTACGCAACCTTACCCCTATGTTGAATATATAGAGAGGCTCCATCCTCATTAAACCGTGAAAATAACTAAAAGACCTATTTGTTAGGTGAAATCTGCTCCTTGAGCAAGGACAATGATCTCACCCTCTAAGCAAATGTTAAATATGCACAGACAACTCTTCATACTTAATCCCTGTGGCAAGAAAACTTCAGAAAAAAGAAATGCGCAGGACATAATCAGAGTCTTACGGTTGTCGTCTCAACTCCACGAGCGATCAAGTTATCAGCAAATTGTGCTGCAAGGTTGGTAACAACGACTGAGGCCAATGGAGGAAGTACAGAAACCTGAATCAGAAAGTATAGTAAGTTATGTCAGCTTGGAGATCTAAATGCCAAGAGGCTGTCCATACTCCTATAAGCTATAATTTCCTCACTAGAGACATATTTTGCTACTTTCCAGCAGATATGTAGCTAGTGAGACCTTTTACCATCTTCCATGTGGTACCCAACCACAGGACACGTCTTAGACAAGTCCTGAAGTAATAGGTGGACAAGTACTCTATATAACTTTTCTGAGTCTCCTCCATTTATGTAATTTCAATTACTACTTATCTCAGGAAATCAGGACTCCAAAAGAGGCTCAAGATTTCGAAGTTTTAACTTACCCCAGCAGCCTCAGTCAAATTAAGATCCAGCGCCTCACTACAAAAGACATAAGCTCTAATCAGTTGTCTTACTCTTAACAAATATATGTCGAAGAATATGACTAAGAACATACACAAAAATGTAATACTTAAGAAATTTATACCACCAGAATAAACTGAAGAATGGATATCAAATGCATTATGGATTGCCATTGAATTAAGTAATGTGTAGTTTGCTAGAGCATGCCACCCCCCCCCCCCAAAAAAAAAGTAGAATATAAGTTATATTCCTTATAGCCATTTTTTGATGTCTCATAACAGTCCTAAGTACTCTCCAGATCTATATAGTATATAGTACCACTGGAATGATTCCTCAGCGTAATTTTTTAGTTTTCTTCCATTTTTTAAATGAATACTTTGAGTGCTCTCCGTGGCAACATACTGGTAGATTTTCAATTATATGACAACAATATCATAATTTATGGAACACGATCTCAAAAGTAACTGCAACATTCCTCGGGCACAGAAACTATTCTGCGCGTCCAAGTGCTGCCTCTAATATGGTATGTCATTACAGCATATGCCCATACCCTATCGAGTTTTATACATTGGGAACAATAAGTGGACAATAAAAAAAAGGCAAGTATTTAAAGCACAACAAACACATGGTGTAGTTAAAAGATGCAAGTTACTCATTTATAGAAACAATACGCTACAATTTCAGCCTTTTACTATCATCATTCTTCTTAACAATCTTTTCCTCAAAGTCAGATGTACTAAATGGCTAAACATCTAATAATGGAAAAGATTTACTATTTTAATGTAATAATGCAGAACCAGTTTTAGCTTTAATAAGCAGACAACAGTCATCACTCTGTAAGTCTGAGGATAGGATGCAAATTTTGCATCATCATCCATGTCACCAGGGATATAATCGCAACATAGACTTATGAACCAATTGATTCGCATCCGAATATAAGATCACAAAGACTTACACAAAAGAGGCCAACCATTGGAATTCAACAAACATAATTTACATGGATAAGCGGGAAGTAAAATTTCAGAAACATGCTAGATACTTGAAAAAAGAATCTGAGGACTAATTTCTCAACCCATAAAATGCAGCAGTAATATCCCAACCACCATTACCCATTGTAAATAGCAATACAGTAATACTGCAGTCGGAGAGTGCCATCTGCTTCGATTCAGATGCAGGCAGTCATACCTCTAACCGCTCATGAAACAACAGTCACATACAACCATAAAGAAAGGGAGATTAAAAAAGGATTAAACTATTTTCTCAAGGTCTAACAGCGAAATAGTAATTACCATACCTAAAGTAAGTAGGCAGCCAAGATAGACACGTATAGTGTCCCCAACTTCCACAGAAATGTGCGTAGATCATTGCCCATACAGCGGGACTTCGAAAAAATGCTTTCCATGGAACAGTCTGTGAATAAGCACGCAAAAGGAGGTAAAGATGATCTTCTTGACCATTGATGTATAACTTAGAGTAAATGAGTAGTTTATTCAAGTCAGATGTTCGCCATTATCAATTTTTTCCATGCACAGGATGATTTAAGGTCTGAGACTGTACATGTAAAAACTGTGTTGCAACAATGCTCACTTAACATAATTGCATAACAAGATGATACTGCCAACAATTATACCCTGATGTGAAGTTAAAGTCAGAGCCTAGGATTTATCTGCAACAGCTCATATCACTTCTAATATGGTGGGTAAGGAATTTGGCTTAAGGTCACAAGTTAAGATTCCCACTTGGGCACTTGAGATGCAAAAATAAAGTTACCTTCAACGAACTGCGTAGCTCCTCCATCGAATTAAAGGGTGATTTATTAGCAGATGTTGACTCCACACCTGTCACCAAGAAAGTATGTTTAAGGATGTAATAAATTTTTAAAGAAAGTATGTAGCGCTTTTCAAAGATTGAAAATCACTCGGGTTAAATAGCTATGCAAAGGAATTGTTAGCTCATAACACTTTCAGTGGATAAAACATAGTACCATACGTCATTATCTTTCGGTTCGCCATAAAGAACAGTGGCACAGGACCACTGTAGGCTGACTGGAAAAATTCCATGACAGTGTTCAAGCATGGGGTTTTACAGATGCTTCCACATTAAGGTTGCTGAGATGTAACAGGATTCGCAACTTGAGCATCGTTGTTTTTAACCACAATGGCGAGTTACACGATTTCAAGCACATACTGGAAACTTTGAAGCAGTAGTGGATGTAAAAACTTCTAAAGTGAGGTGTTTATGGGGGTGATCAACAAAACTACATATTGCAGTTTAGTAAATTTTACATTTACCAAGGAAATTTGGAAATTTCTCCAAGACTATAGGGGTGATTGACCTTACATAATGTAGCATAGACCCACCACTATGAAGCACTGAGTTTCACCACATATTTTCAAAAAGAGTCCATCTAACCTCTGCTTTGCTTGTATTCCAGAAAGGGAAAAACCTACTGGCTGTTACAACTACTTGAGATACATGTTCTCTAGTCAGACTATTGTGGCCTTGTGCTAGAGTAATCCTTTTGTCAAGATCTCAGAGATTTTCTGTTTACTTGGCCTCAAAACTATCATAGGACCACCAGAAGTTAAATTTCTAGAAATTATTGGAACTGAAACCACTTCCAATTAGTGACAATCAGCACACCATACTGAAACAGATAGTCATCACGGAAGGCACAGCTTAATCTTTCAAAAAAAAAAAGTTCCTTTAGAAGCAAAATCATACATTAAGAAAGCAGGCAGGAGAAGGAAAGTAGAAAGTAACTCACTAGGCAACAATGAATCAGCTGACTTAGTTTGTCCTGCTTCAATGTACTGAAAGCCAAGGAACCTTCAAGTACGCATCAAAGTCAAGTTCAGTCAGCCATGAAATCGTCAACTATAACCCACAGCAATGCCAAAGTGGACAGAAATCTCATAGGAGGAGAAACAAATTAGAGAAAGAAAGTGACTAATTATTAAGATGCTTTCGGGATCATATTATACTGCTCTTTAGTATCTGATAGACAAAACTCAGGATACTTTTAAGCATGTCTAATTGTCTAAACCATGACTTTCTCAACCAGAGGAACAAGTTAATATCTTTTGGACCAGAAGTCCAACAGTATCTCTCAGATGAAGCTATGAAATTTGAACTCAAGTACAACAACAAAACAGGCCTTATTCCCAAAATGATTTGGGTCGGCTAACACGAAACCTCATCTGTAACCGTCTTACGCAGGCCAAGTAAAGAGAATTATTGTAAATTCACAGCAGATTTACAACAATCGAATCAGAAAGAATCTATAAGTAAAGCATATATATTAAAAGCAGAACTCACCATGCTACGCCCAATAGGCCAAATAGGTAAAACACAGATTCCCAGCCAAAGTTTTGAATAATTGGAGGAGCCAAGAGAAGCCTGAGATATAAGTCAAACTCAGGGATTTACAAACAATCACATCATCTACAGCAATCAAATCACTAGAAGTTCATAAATTCAGATATCTTCCACATTTTATCTTATTTCATGAGCACAGGTTGAAAATAAGAACTTCAATCAATGTTCTCATTTTCAAAGGATTAGAATTTCTAGCCCAGCAGATATATAAGCATTCTCATTCCATCAGTGCACAAGTCACAAAGGTGAAATGTAGAATGAGCCAAAATAACAATCCAGTATATAGAGCATTGCAAGTAACTTTTCCAAATGAAGCACAATGCTAGTCACATTCATTAGTCTTGCTACACCAGCTGCATAAAAAACAGAAGAATCAGAAACCATACCCGATTACACTTCCAACACTCAAGCCACCAAAAACAAATGCAACAGCTCTTGAGCGCTCCTGCAATGGTATGGATCTGCGCAAGGATATAAGAAAGAAAGTCAAGGAGATGGATACATCAAAAAAAAAAAAACTATTAATGTAGAAATCCACGCTACCATTACTATTGAGAAAAATTATCTGCAAAAAGCAGTGAAAAGAGAGCTAAACACATATGTGATGACCAATACTCCAATACGTGTACACAATCACAGACATGGTAAGAAGTACAGTACACCATGCATCTAAGGTATAACAATGTTCAACAAGCAACTATGAAGAAACACAAATTGCATTTTGGAAATGGTTGCCCATGCATTGTACATACCATGTGTGTGTACATTTGACAAATTATGTAATACTCCATACTTTGTTAGGTGGAGTGCCTTAGTTTCAAAAACTTTAACTTTTGTCAATTCCCCTCTTAGTGTTACTTGGAAGGAAGAAAAAATAAAACAATAAAAAAGATATTTACGTACATGATGGATACCTGGCAATGAGATCAGTGGCAGCAGATGGTGAAACCCCTTCACCTATTCCAACCTGAGTTTCAGAAAGTATAAATGTCACAAATAAATACCATATTTTTTGAGTTGAAATGTCCAGACAGCTCAGAGCTCTCTAATAAAATGACTGTGAACTTTGTTTCCCTTATCTAAGTATTCACCGTACCATAATTCTGGACAACACTAATCCTGGCATGTATCCAGCCAGAACAGGAAGAAGTGCTGTAGACACTGACCAAGCCAAGACTCCAAATGCTAGAATCTGCCTACATAACCAAGGAGTATTCAAGATTTATGCAATTCATAAAACCATCAGACTAGAAAAGTATTACTCAAGCTTAACATGCATATGTCGCAGGTTCAACTTCTAATCGCCATGAGATAAACCTCCTCCAGAGATTTTCTCCGGTACTTCTGTTTGAAGGAAGTGTTTAACATTTAACCACTGGTAAGCAAACCCTAATGGTAGATTAACTAAAACTCAGGTAAGAAATTAGGGACTTCTCCCACATAAAAAGCCATTTTCTAAAATACTAAGAGTATAAATTTGGACATCAACAGATGTTCATTCAATGATGGGCATACTGAACGGCCAAATTGTGTTCAGAGAAGAGGTTAGTGTATAGACAAAGGCACGAAGTATATATCAATATCATAAGCAGTTTGAGCTGTCAATTTCAAAACCAACCTGCCTCCAAATATCTTCGCAAGCCATCCGCCAGGAAGCTGACTCAAAGCATATCCCCAAAAGAAAGATGATTGTACTAATCCGGCAACAGATGAATTCCACCCAAACTGGTGTGACATTGGAATTATAGCCACACTCAAGTTCACCTAGTGAAATTCAATTACATCCTCATCAGATCATACAACCCAACCACAACAACAACAACAACAATAGTCCCAAAATGTTTCGGGTTGGCTAACATGAATCGCCATGCCGTGATGTACCCGAAATTGAACTAGTAAAAAAAGGCTATGAGACACACATAATCCACGAAATTTGAGATGCAAAACATGAATAACCTTCCCAACAAATTCAATTTGAAACCACCAAAACAACATTGATGGCAACATTTTTAGCAACAAATAATTAAATCTAATTTGCCCAAGAACTGTTCACAAAATCACAACACCAAACAACCAATCTTTTCCCACAACCAAGAGTTGCTAAGAAACTTCACAAACACAATGCAGCCAACAGTGTATAGCAATCCCATCAAATTAACAAACAAAATACAATAAATTCGAAAACTTGAACTTTACAAAATTGCAAAAAATGAGAGATTGTTACCTTGTCCATGTTACAAATGACAAAAGCCAAAGAAGTGGTACCAATAAGCTTATATCTTGGAGGCAAATTACTCCAAGGTGGCCATTTCCATTGCAAACCCTCATCTCCTCCTTCATCATTATCATCAAATTCATCATTTTTTATCAAAGTTACTGACTTTTTCACCTCATCTTTTACCCTCACTCTCGCTACTGCCCTCTGTCCCAAATTAACCCTTTTTACACTTGAAAACAACCTTAATTTCAAGTGGGTTTTTGTGGGGAAGTTTGGGGGGGAATTGTTATTAAAATGTTGAGCAAAAGTTGGTGTCTTGTAATTCCTGAGCTTCTGTTGAGTGATAAAGAAGCTATCTTTATGTGGTTTCATGGTGAAATTCGCCATTTCGAAGCAGAATTTGAGCTTCAGAATTCAGAATTTGAACAAATTTATTCAATCTTCTTCATTACTCCACTTCTTTGTTATTATTAATGTCTTTTTATTGATTTAAGAGGAGAGAGGATGTGGGGTAGCCACGTAGGAATTTGATACAAGGTTGTGACTTATCTAGGACCCACTTACATGTCTTGAGTGGCACTGGGTTCTTCTGTTGTTCACTCACATCATTCTTCTCAATTTTGTGTTACGCTACCCTAGTACGCCACCGTGAGTGCTGTGAGACCGTCTTATACTATAAGATTGAGATTCATTTTGAATGGTTTGTTGATAAAATTGATGTATGAAAAGGAAAATTGTTGTTTTCTCCAATTTTGGTTTCAAAATTTATAAAAGGGTTTGGTAAAAATAGAAATCTCGGATTACAGTAATATGGAGTATTATCTTTACGTGGTACATATTACACTAGTGTTATTGATCAAGGTACTCGATAAGGCAAAAAAAGTAAATATTTTGGATTCTTCGACATTGTATTCTGATCAAAAGTGTTAAATTCCCTTAATTGCATTTCATTTTCGCGTAAATCGGTTCTAGCGATGTGCTATTATTACAGCTTACCCTGGTTGTATATACGATTATGCTTAGTTTTCTATGTAACATAGGGAACCATAACTAACACTCCCTTATAAAATATTGAATTTATCAAACACTCTCCTATATATATCGGGTTTTTTTTTTCCGTCTAAATCTCCCTTATATAATCAATTTTTTACGAACATTCCCAAGAGAACCGATAGTATCTTCAATCGCCATCGAATTTGTGTGTGGAAGAATCATGTGGGGTGAATGGTTTAAAGTCACGTATGTTTTTCTTTCGATATGAATCTATCTATGGCATTATTTTGATTTTTAATCGTTATTTTTGTGTTTGATTAATTGTTTTTAGGCCGGAGCAGCTGGAGGCGAGTCGTAATCCGAATCTTTTTGATAATTCCAAGTTTGCATCCTCCGATCCTCCTTTTATTTTCATTTATTTTAATTTTGCCAATAATCATGCATGTGTACACATACATGAGAGCTAGGGTTTGGGAAATTTTGACTGATGTGGCTTATTTTTTTTTAGGGGAAATTGTCATGTCTATTGTTTGGTTCTGGTTGGATTTGGTCGACGTAGGTTCGTTACTTTTGAAATTCATTAAGGTAGCGTCTGAGAACAAAAATTTGAAAATTTCTAATCATTGGAATTACGAGAAGATGGAATTCAAATATGAATCCAATGTTTGGGAAATGGTGAGATTTTAAAACTAGGGCTATTGCCTATTGGGGTGTCATTTTTTTTACAATAGAAAGAAGTATTCTCGAATTCCCAAATACTCTCTAACAAAAATTGGTGATGCTAGGATTTCATAATCATTTGTTTCCTGTCCTGACTTGCTTTGTTAATCTTCATCTGTACGTTTTGCATTTCATCTATTTACTAAAACTTTATACCTTTGCATGCTAGCATCTAATCGACCTCTCACTAAGGCTCTATTACTGTTTCTTTTGCAGTGTGTTTGGACCTCTTCTCAGCTCTCTAAATTCCCGTCGGTAATATATATGCTAGTCTTGTTTTTTTTTTTAATTCCTCTGTTTCATATTGTTTTGGCTCGACATTTGGACTTTTGTTGTAAGAATAATTGCACCACGAACTGCTCTCACTGAAGCTCTCTATTGGTTGCTTATCCAGAAACTCTACTGAACCTAGTCCCGTATTTCAAGAATGTCCTTGGTATTTTTTTATCCCTCTATATATGTTTGCTTCTCCTTAACGCTATTGTGGGTATTTAAGAATTATCTGCATGTATGTATATCATACTTGTTACTTTGTTAGACTTATTGCCTACAGTTCTCCCGAGGTTGATCCTAAAAATGTGGAATACAACAACAAATTATCGTGTGATATGGCTGACAAGGCTCTACAGTATTACAAAACGATGGAGGTCGGTCTTATATTGCAACAATGTACTGTATATAGTAATAACATTTGACTACTCGTCTATATATTATTCATTATGAAATTTATGGATTGCGTTTTTAATGATGAACAGGGCGGTGGTGATTATGAATTAGTTGAAATTAAGTCTCGTGAGTGTGGGTTTCGCCCATTGCACTGGATATGTCATCTCTACTTTGAAGCTAAGCTCAAAGACGACGATGATAGTCAAGCGCAGCTCTTTTTTGCTGAAGTATATATGTTATGTCGTAACAATGACGATGAGTTAGAGGTCCAGAATTGTTTCATGCTTGATAATCCAAAAGGCTTCCAGTTTTCCGACGATGGTGCTCCAGAAAATTATGTCTATTGGCGTCCTCGTCCTCGGTGAGTCTTATACGAGTTCCACCTAAAGATTTACGTGCCTCACTTTCTTAATTGACTATTTGAATTTAGTATGCATGCATGCACGCAGTTGCGCACTTTTGGTAATACATACGTGATCTTTACATCTTATGCATTTCTTCAATCTGATTATTGTTCAGATTTCCCTGGTAATTCGGAGAAGTTCAGCTAGCGTACTATTACCACCAAGACAAGATCGAAGGTTTCACATAATTCAAGTCGACATGAGAAAATCTCGGTGTTATCTCCACTAACATGCACATCATCCACAGATTCACATCGTCATATATTATTATGAGTTTAGTGAAATTCCAATTGGATTTAGAATGAAACTTGATCGAGAATAAGCCATCCAAATCTCTGTCATATATATCGGACATTATATTGCAATGGTTCGAAGTGGATGAGCTTCTATATTGCAACTAACTGGATCTGTGTTTGGCTTATTGTATTCAACGAATTGTGGATCTCACGACACAACGTTTGTATTAGTCATTACCCAAAACCAAAGGCAGGCCCAATTTTCATTTGGGCAGTCATATAGTGTAGTTTAGATGAGGTACTTCATCTTTTGGCCTTATCAAACATTTTTCGGACTTCTCTTAGAGCGAACTCAATTTGTTTGAGAATTCGAAAATAATCATTTCTTTGTTCTTACAAATGAGCACTATATATTTACGTAAGTGAAGTACCTTTGATTTACATACAACACACTAGCTAACAAAATGCAACTAATTTAATACAAGTTAAATCAATTCAAATTTTTTTCTATTGTTAGATCTTTAACAATGTTAATTTTACTACTAATGTCATAAATTTACTGCAAATACGTTAAATTTACTACACAATTATATTTTCTTACTGCATGTCATCTTTTATTTATCTTGTCTACATGTAAACTCCTGGGATCTTCGTCCTTGTAATATACCAATTTGATTAGTCTTGATTATTTCCAAATTTAAAGATTCTTGTTTGTTTCTCAAGATCAATGATTTGATTAGTCTTGATTATTTCCAAATTTAAAGATTCTTGTTTGTTTTTCAAGATCAGTGATTTGATTATTTCCATAATCAATGATTTTTGATTATTTTCCAAGATCAATAATTCTTGATTATTTCCAAAATGTGTGATTCTTGATTATTTTCAAATTTAATTATTATTATTATTTTTTTTCCCTTATATTGGAGGTCAACGGTTCACAAGATTGACAAACCCAACATTTCGGGCATAAAAATGAAGGAAAAGAGAGCTACTCATGCACTACTTGTGTATGGCATGCAGATTAGCATACCCTACAAAAGATTATATAAAAAAAAAAAAAAACATCTTTGCTAACTAAGATTGCTAAATTTCGAGTACGAAAATATTAAATATGGATGAGCTTGCTCTTGAAACAAAGCAAGAAATAACATCTACGTTAGTCCAAGAGATAGCAAAAACTGGTGATGAAATACCAAAAAAGTTTATTCACAAAGATGGTTTTCAAGAAGCCATTGATGATCCTAATTTGTGGAAAGATAGCCTCCTCATTGACTTCTCCTTGCTCACTTCCGAGTCGTCCCCGGCCGTCGAGGATGAGCTTGTTAAGCTCCGATCAGCTCTCTCTGACTGGGGTTGTCTTCAGGTATACAATTATTTCACCATATTAATTAATGTTAAGATATTCACTAGTTTCATACTTTTCTTTCAATTTATTCACTAGTATTGAGTTGGGGTTAGATTCTCTCTGTTTTTTTTTTGTCCTCGGGTTATTTTGGGCAAGTCAGAAACTTCAGAGATAACATAGAAAAGTTAAATTAAAGTCGCAAAACTTGAGGGTATATATCATGGATAATATCCCTTTAATTTATCTTGAATTAGAGTTATACTCGCTCGAATATAAGTCAAATTTTGATTCCCTATTCATATTTATCACACACACAACATGTGTTGTATGCGCCAGTAGTCTGAGTAAGCTAAGTGAATTTCAACGAATAAATTTTTCAACGAGTTAATATTAATTGTAGACCAAATACATACATTTATAGAAATTTGAACTTTTCTAATTTGATCTGATTTAAATTTGAATGATTATGATCTGCTCTGATCTGAATTTTTTTTAATTAATCTAAATACTATTTTTATTAAGTCCTATCAAATAGGGTCTTAATGTCTATCTTTCTAGGGGCTTTGGCCTTCTACGATCACGTATATGGTTTATCGTTTGTTAAGGTATTAAACCATTACCTCTGAGATTTTTGTTAAGTTAGTTCTTTCACATATATAGTTTATGGGATTCGGTGTATGAAATGTTTTTATATAGAATTTACTCATAAGTTATAGCGTAAGTGACATTCTTTTTTTGTAACTAATAACTAGATTAATTCTATCGTGATTATAGGTGATAAATCATGGGATAGAGAGGAAATTTCTAGAAGAATTAGTTGACGCTACTAAGCAATTCTTTGCACTTCCGGTACAAGAAAAGCTCAAGTGTTCTAGTGCAGATGATTTCCTCCACAACTATGGGAGCGATCAAGTTCTCGATCTCGGAGTCGCTCAACCTGCCAACTGGAATGAAAGGCTGATTCTTACGCTTCACCCTGACGAAAAGCGCAAGGTTCAATTCTATCCTCAGACGCCTGCGAATTACAGGTAATTATCAACGCACGCATGCATGCATGCATTTGACAGTCTAACACTAGGATTATTATTACTACAATGCTGTTAATATAAGAAACAATTCTAATTAAGAATTTCTGAATTGAGATATTAACAGAGAAATGATACATGAATACTCGGCGAAATTAGCAGCAATATCTGAGGCTTTTTACAAGGCAATGGCGCGTTGTTTGGACTTAGAAGAGAATTGTTTCTTAAAACGTCAAGGACAAGGAACAATTGCAGGAAGATTCAGCTGCTACCCTAGCTGTCCTCGTCCTAAACATGTTCTAGGCATCAAACAACATTCGGATCAATGTTGTATGACGATTTTGCTACCTGATAAAGAGGTTGATGGCCTGCAGGTTCTGAAGGATGAGCAGTGGTACAATGTAACGATCATTCCTGGCGCCTTGTTTATCAACGTTGGCGATTTAGTAGAGGTAATTAATAAGCAACCATGCACATTAATGTTGTACAATGATTTACGCGAATATAGCTTTGGGTCGATTTGCATGATTTTTGTTGTCATTTATTTACGCGTATTTATTTCAGATAATGAGCAATGGGAGATTCAAGAGTGTGATGCACAGAGTGGTCACAAATTCCGAAAGAGACAGGGTATCATTGGCTGCATTCTGTAACCCAGAAGATTTCAATGAAATGCAACCTATAAATGAACTAATTGATGATGATCATCCCCAAATGTACAACAAGTTCGATTTCCATGAGTTTAAGCGGGCTTTCTCTGAGACACATGCTCAAGGGCGTAGAATTCTTGATGCCTTGAAATTGTACTGAATATAAATTGTACAACAAGTTAGGAATTCTAGATTTTAATTTGTGTATGCGTGTATGCCTACAAACAGTTAATATTGTATGTCTTGTCTATGCTATTCTTTTTATGTTGTTTTTGTTCATGGATTTTATGTTCAGATTATATCGTACTGATCATAATTCATATCGTGTTGGCCAGATAATAGCCTCATGGTTAGCTAACACTAGTCATCATTTTCTAGTATAACTCGTACAATATTCCTGAGTTTGATGGTTTCTTATGGGTTTTGTTGTAACTCGAGTTAAGTCCTAAATCAAGACCCGAACTTTCAACAATTGTTGAAATCAGGACCTCATAACTCTCTTGGGTGAAATCAAAACCTCACCTCACTTTTCCATCCAAAATTAACACCGTTCACTCCGTCTCTCGCCTCACTTTTCCATGCAACTTAAAGTTTTGGTGGGTTGACGATAAGATCACCATCTGGAGAGAGGAAAAATGGTGACTTTTTTTTTAATTAAAATTTTCAATTTTGTCAAAACAAAGTAAAATTTTGATTTTGGGTGTTTTTTCTTTGATATTTACTAGAAGAAAATGAGAACTTTTTTCATAAATTGATTATTGATTTTGGGAGTACAAAGGATTTTGATTTGTGTTTTAAGGGATTTTGATGTAACTTAAATTGTTGGAAAAGAATTTATAGGTAGAAGACTTGAAGGTGAAGGTGAAGGGGAGTGCGGAGAGAAAGAGAGATGAAGGTAACGTTGTGTAAAATTAGATGGAAAATATAGACGTTTTTTTTTTCTTTGTGTAACACACGTAATTCTCAGTTCTAAACTTAGTTAAATCGTTGTAGTTGGTAATTTAGAGAAAAAAAAAACATAAAGTCTAAATACAACAATAAAACAGGTTAAATACAACAATAAAAAAGAAAAAAAAAAAAGAAAAAAAAAGAGTAGAATACCCTTTTCCATTTTCTAGCGTTCCAGCTTCCACCTACTACTCTCTAGATCTCTTCATCCCATCGTCAGATCATCATCAACAATTTTCTTTGCAATTTTTCCAGTTTGGACCTAGAGCACCACAGCGCCACCCCATCCCCCCGCCATGTTGGCCAACCTTCACCGCACTCGATGTTGTCCGTGGCCCTGCCCGTTGTGTTCGGTAGTTGAGCCCCTAGACCCTCCCCGTTGAACTACACACCCGACCCCATCCCTCGAATGCCCCGACTCGTCGACCCAAAAAATCGACCACACCCCCCAACTCGTCAAAAAATCCGACCCCTTCACCCAACCCGTCAATCCATGAAACCGACACCCTCCCCCACCCCGTCAACTTAGATTTCCGACCCCCGCCCCCGTTGTGAGATGGTGTATCTCGATAACACAGTTTTAAGGCATTTAAGGGTATTTTGGGAAAAAATTAATTTATTGTTATATTTAACCCTTTCGTTGTTACGTTTAGACTCGCAAAAAAAAAAAAATTGACCTAATTTCCTAAACAAGTTTCCAGTCTCTTCTCTTGTATCCCCCACTCCCTCTCTCTTCCCCATCTGAGACATTGTTCTTCTCACAACCATCATCTTTTAGATCTGACATCATCATCCTCGGTTCGTCCATGTTTCCGATAAAGCCCTGTTCTTCACGGTCACAGGTTAGTCGTCTTGTAATTCACTCTACTTTTCATACTTTATTTATTTTTTTTATATTATTATTGGTCAGTTAATTGCTTAAACTTATCATTGTTCAATGTTTGCTTGTCGGGATTTTTCGGTTTCATGCCAAAGTTTTATACTTTATCTGAAATTCCAAGTTTTTCATGTTTCTGTGACTTGTTACAAAAGATTTGTTCTTTTTTTTTTTTTCAATTTTAGAGGAGAGGTTATTTAGATTGAAATTCAGATTGTTTTAATTGGGGATGTAAGATTTAGTGGGTGTTTTTTTTATTGTTCAAATGTTTGGTCTTTGAATTGTTCAGAGAAGTCTTGAGGAAGCTATGTGCTGCTGTTACTGTGTTAGTGTTAGTGTTAGTCCGTCTGTTAGATGGTTGTTGATGCTTAAAAATTGCAAAATTCTGTCGAAAGCGATGTACAAAAAGTTTTAGCTTAGAAAGTTTTGATATTTATTACATTTAAGTTCGTTTCAATCATATTCTCCGTCCAATTCATTTAATTGTTTACGTTGGGGCCGGGTTGTGTGAGGGGAACTCAGACATATCGTAAACAATTTCATGAAACGGAGGGAGGGAGGGAGGGAGTAGCTTTAAGACATGTTAGTGTTAGGAAATCTGATGGCAAATTCGGTGACAGAATTTGGTTGTGGAGAATGATTTGAAGAATGTAGCATGCGTGGTGTTTTACCCTACCCAGCAAAGAGAAAATCCGTCGATATACCTGATTGATCTCAAGCGAGAAAAATTAAGAGGATTTGCGCACCCGGATTCTCTAGAATTACCGTTGTTTATGGCATGTATTGTGCATAAGTCTATGTTGTACATGTTTGGAGGGGACACTGGTTCAATGGACAGGAAGGTCCGCCTGATAGGTTGCCGGGAAGCTTATGTACTTGACCTCTCGCATCTGGCTAGTGTCGCTAGTTGCGGTTCTGATAAGAAACAGATTCCGGTGCTGAAAAGGATTCCTGATATGAAGGGAGGAAAGTCACATGGACTTGCTGTTGTGGTTGATGACAAGATATGTGTTTTTGATTTCATCCTTGGACATAAGCCACCTAATTGTAGTGTTGAGATTCTTGACCCTGAGCTCGGCATATGGCACACTGTTCCGGACCCTTTGGTTTTTAAGCCTGGTCACTTTGTTGACGGTTATGTCGTTAAGGATAACAAATTCTTTGTTTCTATTAGGAATATTATGGGGGTCTATGAGCTTAAACTCTGTGCTAATGCACCCCCAACCTGGATCCACCATTCAGTTTTTCTTGGGGTTGAGTTTCTACATGTTTGTGC
This sequence comes from Spergularia marina, assembly GCA_963680865.1. NCBI lineage: Eukaryota > Viridiplantae > Streptophyta > Magnoliopsida > Caryophyllales > Caryophyllaceae > Spergularia > Spergularia marina. Next base: position 23,590,957 of record OY804557.1, on the reverse strand, counting down.
TCGTGGCCTTCGAGTTGGCTCTCTGCTGTTTGGGTCAGGCGATAGGGCCTATGATCTTGCCGATGAGAGAGGCGTTGGTCACGTATTACCTATCCGTCAGCTCGGTGAAACGGCTGATAAAAATTATGAAGTTTGTCATCAAACAAGAGGAACTAAATTTAATCTTGGCAATGATGAAGTTTGCACTATTCAGCCTGAGCTTCTGCGTAAACCTAGTCGTGTAGCTGATAGCAGGCATAAGAGTAAAAGGAAGTGGCCAACGATCACCACCTCTGCAAGACCTTTGGGACCTGTTGTTTGTACATGTAGCCGCAAGAAGAAGGCCAGTTATAGACTCGTTGTCAATCTCTGTAGCGTGGATCGAACAGATGAGGATGTTGTTCTTAATGTGCTTCGCTCATTTACGGTTCCCATGGATTACACTGATAAAAGGTTTGAGAATGGTTGGATATCCGCTGCTTCGCTTTTGACTTTGTGATCACTAAGTCCCCGCCCCCTGCTCTGCCTCTCGGATGCTTTAGACCCTGTGTGATTCAACTTATTTAACAGTAGTGTTTTCAAGTCAGATCAGATTTATTCAAATCAAATCGGATCAGTTTTATTCAAATCAAATCAGATCAAAATTATCTAAATAACAATCAATGAATCTGGTCTGTTTCTAGTAATTAATTCGTCTAATTGCAGCTAATTTATCAATTAGATCAGTTCAAATCAAATAAGAAAAAAAAATGCAGTCTAATCGCACATGACTTTAGTCACATTGTAATATTCTTTGTCAAAGTTTGGACTGCTATAACTTTGTGGTTTTGTACCGTCTTGTAACATATAGATCAGAATGACTCTATGTTTTTCATTCTTCGATCTCTATTTAGAAACTTCATTCTAGCTTCCGCTAATCGCATTGACATACACGATTGTAATTATCGAATGTTAAGACGGTGTATGTCGTCACATATAGAAGCATTTTCGAATAAATTAAACTAGTAGTACATTAATAATAATGGGGAGTATACAATTATAGATAGACGCATGAATGTGGCAGAGAATAGAAGAAGAAGAATTGCATGTGTCGAGTTGTGAAAACAAATTAAATGCACATGCACTATTATTAATATTATCAGTACTACTAACATTATTCATGTCCAACGACTAACAGATGCCATCCTTTGTTGGTTCGTTAATTACACCCTGCAATCCACGTTGAACATGTACATGTGATCGATCTGTGCTTCTTAGCTTGTCGAAGGTTTAACTTATTCGATCAGGAAATAAAACTAACTAAAGATCGGAAACTTCACAGAAGAAATACAAATCTCTAATTATTAATTAGAGTAATGTTAATTGAGATTAGTTTCACTAAAAAAACTCGGAAGTCAACGGTTCGCAAGATCGACAACCCATAATTTCGGGACTTGAAAATGAAGGGAAAGCCAGCTTTTCATGCATTAGCTATATATCTACTTGCATATAATGGCAAATATCAGACCTTATTATAAAAAAAAAAATGTAAATTAAACCATCTTTGTCATTGATATTTGTTAATGTTACGTAGTTGTTGATATTAGTATAGTTTTTATTAAATAGACCTCCCAACTAAATACTATGTTTGCTTTCCAACTAATTAACACTCACACACACACACACACACAAAACAATAATCCTAGCTTTATTTCATAGAGAATTTGCTAATTAAGAGTGGGAAATATGGGTGAGCCAGCTCCTCAAACAAAGCAAGAAATAGCATCAAAGTTGGTCCAAGTTTTAGCTAAAAATGGTGAAGAAATACCACAGAAGTTTATTTACAAAGATGGTTTTCCGGAAGCCATTGATAATCCTGACTTGTGGAAAGATGGTTTGCTCGTTGACTTCTCCTTGCTCACTTCCTCGTCGTCGTCGCCGGCTGCCGGAAATGAACTTGCTAAGCTCCGATCAGCTCTTTCTGAGTGGGGATGTTTTCAGGTATGTTTTACAATTTCATCAGATCATACTTTTTTTTTTTTTTTTTTTCTGTGAGAAATTGAGTAGTTTTCGATATTTGTAATTTACTCGATATTTTGGCCAAGGAAACAACGTTTTTAAGAGCGCAATTTAGTGGTTAGTGTGCTGTTCTACCGAATAAGATTTCATCGTAAACTCCACCGACGACACGAGAAATGTTGTTTCACCGATACATTGTAGTTGAATAATTGAATCTTGGTTCTCATCAACACGAAAAGCTAACACTATTAGTTAGCGATCATTCTAAAATTTCAACAAGTTACGACTTTCTTGTGAAAAAAGAAAAAAAGTCAAGACTTTCAGGGGTTTTTTTTTTTTTTTTTTAAGAAAAAAAAAAAAATTGGAGTGAAAAAGTTGTAGGCCGAATAGGCTGACACAGATTGGATTGGCAGGCCAGTGAACAGATTTTTACTGGAGGCCCAACTGATTTTGGGCTAACTAAGCCTGTGGGCTCCTCGTAATTTTGGACATCTGGACCAATCTACCATCAGTTATTATTAATTTATCATTATAACCTATGAACCTTTTTTTTTTGTGCAATAATACGTTTATACTGAATTTGGCTCCTCATAATTTTGGGCATTTGGACCAATCTACCATCAGTTAGTTATTAATTTATCATTATAACCTATGAGCTTTTTTTTTTTTTGTGCAATAATACGTTTATACTGAATTTTGAGTTTGGGTTACATTGGTAATTGGTAAATTGGTACATACAATATATGTTGCTAAGTCGAATCCTAGTGCATGAACTTATACGTAATACTCTCTCTATTTCATTCAATTGTTTACATTACACTTGAGTTTCCCTAAGAAAACACGGCCCCAACGTAAACAATTTAATGAAATGGAGGGAGTATACATGGTGGAATTTAGTCGTAATTCATATAAGTGACATTCTAATATGTTTACTAGTAACAAGTTTAACTTCGAACAAAATGTTATATAGGTGATAAATCATGGGATAGAGATCACGTTCCTAGAAGAATTAGTCGAAGCTTCTAAGCAATTTTTTGCACTTCCGGTAGAAGAAAAGCTCAAGTGTTCTATTGCAGATGATGTCTTCCAAGGTTATGGGAGCGATTCAGTTTACGGAGGCACTAAAAATGTCAACTGGAATGATAGACTGTTTCTTACACTTTACCCTGACAAAAAGCGCAAGCTTGAGTTCTACCCTCAGACGCCTGCAAATTTCAGGTAATTACCAGCACATTTGACAGTCTGAGACTAATATTAGTACAGTTCTGTTAAGAAAAAAATGCCCTGCAAGTACCTGATGTGATCTTCTGTATGTATTGAGAAACTGGCAGGGGATTGATATATGAGTATTCGGAGAAACTAGCAGCGATGTCTGAGGATTTTTACAAGGCAATGGCGCGTTGTTTGGACTTAGAAGAGGATTGTTTCTTAAAACATCAAGGGCAAGGAACAATAACAGGAAGATTCACTTGCTACCCTCGCTGCCCGAGTCCTGATCATGTTCTAGGTGTCAAGCCACATTCTGATGGATGTTGTATGGCGATTTTGCTGCCTGATAACGAGGTTGATGGCCTGCAAGTTCAGAAAGGCGAGCAGTGGTATAAGGTCCCTGTCATTCCCGGCGCCTTGTTTGTCAACTTTGGAGATTTAGGAGAGGTGATTAATCATAAATTCACAATTCAAATATCTGGTTCTATGCTACTTCAATGTACTACAGTTTGATGACATTTGCGCGGTTTGCTGCAGGTAATGAGTAATGGGATATTCAAGAGTGTGATGCACAGGGTGGTCACAAATTCTGAAAAAGACAGGGTATCTGTGGCCGCATTCTGCACCCCAGAAGCCGTACATGACATTGGACCTGTACGCGAACTAATTGATGATGATCATCCGCAAATGTACAAGAAGTTCGACATCTTTGAGTATAGGCGGGTTTTCTTTGAGACAACAGCACAAGGGCTTAGAGCTCTTGATGCTTTCAAACTCTAATGTATCTAATACTGTACATCATCTGCTCTTGAGTTACTAAACTGTCTGTCTGTGCAACAGTAGTGCAGACATATAGAACACGCCAATGTGACACAGTTCAGTTTCGGACGATGTCGCTGTGCATCTGTTACAGTTGATTTGCATCGTACAAACTTCGTACATTTATCTTACGGAAAATGTTTATCTTCATTTCAATTTCATACAAAATTTTAGTCCATATCGATTGGTAGGCTAGTGTACTGCTAATGCTTATACCACAAGTCACGAAATGATAGTATTGACTTGTTTGGCCTCAGTGTCAATTAAACTACGTCGAAAGAGTCCGGAAAAGATAGAGTGTCCCACCAAAATTGGGATTGTTTTACAAGTTTAGTCTCGGCAAAAGCAAAAAAAAAAAAAAAGGAAAAAATGACAACTTTTCCAACATAAAAATCGTAATCGTTCATTAACTTATTATAAGACCGTCGTACACAAATTTCGGACAATGTTACGTGCGATAACAATTGCTTTGACTTTACATTTAGGTCGTAAATCATGGGATAGAGAACTCATTTCTCGAAGAAATGGTTGAGATTGTTAAGCAATTCTTTACGCTTCCTACAGAAGAAAAGCTCAAGTGCTCTGCAGTAGATGAAAACGTTCCAGGCTATGGGAAAGGTAAATTTTACGCAGGTGCTCAAGGTGCCGATTGGAACGATGGGTTGTATCTCACGATTTACCCTGACGAAAAACGCACACTCGAATTTTACCCTCAAAAGCCTAAGAAATTTAGGTAAATTATGCATCATATAACATTATGAAATATGTGTACAAGTTCTATATTATGTAATGTTTACGCCATGTGTGTTGCTGATGACATAATTTAGAGTACCGACAATTGTTCAAGTTCAAATTACGTAAATTAAACACCGTACCATTACATGCATGACTAAAGATGATAAGACGTGAAACCATGAGAATTCGGTTAAAAAAAAAAGATGACTGGCAAATTTGTGACAGGGAAATGATAGATGAATATTCGGAGAAAATATATAGCAGCTATAGCCGAGACTGTACACAAGGCAATGGCGCGTTCCTTAGACTTAGAAGACGATTGTTTTCTGGTTTATCAAGGAAATCACAAATTAAAGCAAGGAAATCTTTGCCCTGTCTTCAATTGTAGTGTCTCAGTCACAACTCACAACACTCACAAGTCATAAGTCACGAGCAAAGTAACACACGTTAAAGAAGATGAAACAAAATAAAGTGCCCCCTTCTTATACTGCGAAGAACTTGTCAACAGATACAATTCTCGACACAAACTTTAATTACAAGTTATCGTGAAATTAAACGACCTCTCTGGGTTTATGAAGTGTGTTGTTTACAAGTCTATCTAGGCCCCGTCTATCATGTGCTTGACTAGCAAAGTTATTAAGTCGTTCAAGTTTCACCTTGAACTTTCTTGGTATGTACAGACGTACAGTATGTTGTCTCAAGGTTGACTGGCTTTATTTAGCTAGTCCATATATAGCCATGATTGAAAAGAGTTTATTTACCATGATTTTATACCTCGATCTATAAACTTCATATATAATAACATCACCATAATAAAGTACCCCAAATTCACCGGAGTTCCACACATGATGGAATTTTGGTGTTCAACTTGCTTCCTTATGTTCTTGCTAATCTTCTCTACTTGCTTAAAGCACACACATTCATCAATTCTGTGTCACGATGACGATAAGCGAGCATTGCTTCAATTTAAACACAGCTTTGAAATCGATTGTAGCAAATCGATAAGCGCCCCTTCGCCATATCCGAAAGTTAGATCATGGCAGCAGGAGGAGGTCGATCACAAAAATGCAACAAACTCGAGCACTAGTGTTGATTGTTGTAAGTGGGATGGTGTCTTTTGTGATAAGAAGACGGGTCATGTGATCGAACTCAACCTTAGTCAAAGCTGTCTTTACGGGACATTCCCTCCGAACAGCACCCTTTTCGATCTTGTTCACCTGGAAACACTTAACCTTGACTACAACAACTTCAACTTGTCTCATATCCCCTCGGCCATTGGCCGCCTTTACAGGCTTACACGCCTTGACCTTTTTCAGTCGTTTTTTAGTGGCCAGATCCCATTAGATCTCGCGCATTTGTCTCGCTTGAATTTTCTCCAACTCTCAAAGATTGGGGACTCTTCGGGTGCAAACCCGAACATCAACTTGGAGTTCGGAGACTTAAGTCTAGAGAAGTTGGTTCGAAACTTGACTCATTTGAGTACACTTTCTCTCGACACTGTTCTTATATCCTCTACCGTCCCTACTATTTTAAGTAACCTGACATCTTTAACAACTCTCCACCTCCAGGATTGCAATCTACGTGGTGAATTCCCAACAAGTGTTTTCACGCTACCAAATATCGAAAGAGTCTATTTGAGCTTCAATAATAACCTTGGCGGTGCTCTCCCTCGGGAGTTTCGATCAGGGAGTCGTCTTACAGACATAGGGCTACAAGCAACAACATTCTCAGGAGGTCTCCCACCTTCAATCGGAAACCTTGCATCCTTATCAACTCTAGATCTCTCTATAAGCGGCTTCTCTGGCACACTTCCGTTGTCACTAGGTAACTTGACAAATCTCACATCTCTTGACTTTCAACTAACCAGTTTCAGTGGTGACGTCCCTTCCTCCATCAGAAACCTTACACAACTCACAGAATTGGGTTTGTCTTACCTTAGTATTAGCCCGGTCGACTTAGATTCCTTGTTGCTCAAGCTCAACAAACTCAAAAAACTGTCCCTGAACAACATGCATTTAGGTGGTCACATACCACATTCTCTAATGAATCTCACAGGGCTTCAATTTTTGGACCTAGGTTACACCCAACTAACAGGTTCATTACCACATTGGTTGACGAATTTAACCCAATTAACCACATTGACCCTAGATGGTAATCAATTGGCAGGTCCAATACCAGAGTGGCTGCCTCAGCTACATAATCTTCAATATCTAACCTTATCTTTCAACAACTCGATGGGGAACTTTGACGTGCTCTTGAAGCTCCCAAATCTTGTTTATCTGACCTTGTTAGGCATTAGCCTGGCTTTTCCACCTGATTTGACCTTCAATTCATCCTCTCATCCAAAACTTTCAATTTTAGACATTGAATCAGGCAGCCTGACAGAGTTCCCGCAGTTTCTTCGACATCAGGATGAGCTACAAGTCTTGTCACTTGCTGGAAATAGCATTGCAGGTGGGATACCACAGTGGTTAGTGAACATTACTAGTAACAGCCTTTTATCACTAAACCTTTCAGATAACTCACTGACGCGTATCGAGTCAGCTTCAACTTTCGACACATGGAACATCTTGGAGGTGTTGGATATTAGCGGTAACAAGATTCAGGGACAACTTCCTGCCCCACCAATATTCTTACAGGTATATCAAGTCTCGAACAATCGATTCTCAGGAGTTATACCTAGCGAAATATGCAATGCAAGTTATCTAGATTACCTTGATGTGTCTAACAACGACATCACTGGTAGAGTCCCTGATTGCATTAGCCATCAGCTTGGTAGCTCTTTGCAAGTGTTGAATTTACGCGAAAACAATTTGTTAGGCACCATCCCTGACAAATTCACAGGGTCATGCACGTTGAAGATGATAAACTTGAGCCAGAATAAATTGAAGGGTAAGCTACCAAAATCCCTAGCCAATTGTACTATGCTTGAGGTACTCGACATTGGTAAAAATCGAATCAGTGATACTTTCCCGTCATGGCTAGGGAGCCTCCCAGAGCTGCAGGTTTTGGTTTTAAGACACAACAACTTTTATGGTCAGGTAGTCGAGCTAGAAGACGGTCCGGGCTTTCAAAGACTTCGCATAATTGACCTGTCTTACAACTTTCATGAGGGTAGCTTACCGTATAAGTATCTCCAAAATTGGCCTGCTATGAGAATTACCAGTGAAAATCAAATACATTCATCTAAATCCAGGTTTGTACTGTCTACTCTTTCTTTTTTAGTCGGTCAATATGAAACATATGATTATGGCATCACCATAACAGTCAAAGGCAGTGAAACATTCTACTCAAAGATACTGACTGTATTTCGTGTACTCGACTTCTCGAGCAACAAGTTTAGTGGTGAAATTCCGGACATTGTAGGAAATTTGAGGGGCCTCCAAGCACTTAACTTGTCGAACAACTATCTTAGTGGTCGCATCCCAGCATCTCTGGCCAACATGATTGACATCGAGTCGTTGGATATTTCTCGAAACAGGCTCACAGGAGAGATTCCAAAGGAGTTCTCAGAGCTAACAACACTAGAAGTCTTCAATGTCTCTCACAACTATCTTGTCGGATCAATTCCGTCAGGGGAACAGTTCAGCACTTTCGACAACAGCTCTTTCGATGGGAATTTAGGATTGTGTGGTGCTCCATTGTCGAAACAATGTACGAATAAAGGCTCTCGTCCTGCACACGCAACACCAGCAAGTAATGTTGAGACAGACGACAACTCGATGTTGATAGACTGGATTGTCAGATCATTTGGGTGTGTAAGTGGGTGTATAGTGGGTTTTATCATTGGAAAATTCTTCATAACTGATAAATATCATGATTGGTTTATGGAGACTTTCGATCTGAAACAGAGAAACAAGAAGAAGAAGAAGATCAAGAACAAGTCTAGGAGAACACAGCAAAACAGGTTGAGATAAAATAAATCATCTACAAATGCGCTCCTGATTTTTTTTTTGGTACAAAGGAGCAGATAATACTGCGGGGTGGGGATATGAGGATTTGAACCCAACCCCCAGATAGGTTGTGCTTCCAACCACTAGACCAACCTTAATCCTCTCAAATGTGCTTCTGATGTACGCGTGCTTTACTAGTCCCCTGAAGTTTAATCTCTGTATGAAGTATGAACCAATAAAACATCATAATTAATGTTTTTGTGTGTATATTCTATTGTATCGAACTCAATGATCCCACGAAATATGATAACGAAACATTTCATAACTTGTGCTCGACTCTACTAATCTACTATAGTACATAATTCACGTAACACTTATATAAAAATGACAAGATCAGAACACAAGTACCATAAATTAGGCCTTAGCACAGTGCTACACGTATCATGTGTATTGTAGCATTTGTAGGCACTTGCCTACTGAATGCTTAGTAGTTAGTACACTGCACACATGGTGGAAATGACAAAACTACCCCCTTAAATTGAAGGTGGAGATATTGACAAGGGTGGTGAATGATGCATCGCATATAGGCACTTTGCCGTAGGTAACAATGAGTGACACATATGATTGCACGTAATTATCTTACCAAAATGAGACAAAATTTGTGGCGTATAATAGACGACACATATAAAAAAAACGTACGTGATCTACTTTGTGTGTTTGCGTTTAATTTCACATATAAAACATATCACATCATATTTCTCATTCGAACATTATTGTGTGTTTAACAAAAAAAAAATGTCTGATCAATCTCAATCTGGTGTTGCAACGCACGAATACAAGTATGGTACTCCGAAATCAGACGGCGGAGATGAGGCTATTCCTTACATGGACGATCCTGATCTTGTTATCGATTACTCTCTGCTTACCTCTGCTTCTTCCTCACCACAAAAAGCAGCTAACGAACTTCGCAAATTTAAGTCAGCCCTTTCTACTTGGGGTTGCTTACAGGTCCGTTTCCTTCACACCTTTTTTTTCTTATTTTCGATTTTTTTTTTTGTTTATTTGGTCTAATCCCGAGGCCCGATGGGGTCAGAGTCCAGGCGATACCTCGGAGCCACGGTACGACCGTTGACCAACTATGAAAGTGGTGAATGTAATTTATTATGGAAAGTTATTATTGTAACTTTGCCCGTGTCTTTTGTCTTCTTAATTCATCGTAATTGCATGTATTGTCTAGCTGAAATAAATCGTGAAAGTCATAGATCTTGGCAAATTTTTTGAGGCCGTTTCATTTGTTAAAGATTTAATCTACTCCGTATTTTATTAGATTCTTTAAACAATCAAATTGCGACACGACACGGCACTATTAATTTTAAGAGTACGTTACGTAATTGTGCGTTGGCATTTTAGTCTAGTAGTCTATCTAATTATTATTCTAATCTTATTACTTACGTATGTAACGTGACCGTCACACTTATTAGCTCAATTTTGCATTAATCAGCTGATAAACCATGGAATGTCAGCCTCATTTCTTGACGAACTGAGAAAAGTATCTAGGCAATTTCTTGCATTTTCCATGGAAGAGAAGCAGAGATATGCACTGCCGGAAGGCGGTAACAACGGATACGATTGTCGAAGAATCTCTAGTATCGAAAACGGCCAGCAAATTTCTGAATGGAATGAAGGGTTTAGTCTTACAGTTTACCCGGAAGACCGACGTAAACTCGAGTTTTGGCCCGATGAACCCTCCAAATTCAAGTAATTACACGTTACGAGTTTTAATTTACCAGCTAAACTAGTTGATATATGCATATACAATTTAATTAATAAAAAATCGACTTTGTGTAGGACATTGTTTCATGAATACACCACGAAGATGGCCCCCATATTTGAGGAGCTGTTTAAGACAGCGTTACGCTCATTGAACATCGACGAGAATAAATTTGGAGAGCAGTACGGTAAAAACAAGGAAATTAACGCAAGAATTAATTTCTATACACCGTGTCCGGGATCGAACCGTGGCCTCGGTTTAAAACCACATGCGGATTTTTCAGCAATTACGTTACTCATCCAAGATGAAGAAGGACTAGAAATCTTGAAAGATGGCTTGTGGTTCAAGGTTCCTGTCATTCCTGATGCTTTAGTTCTTAACCTTGGTGATCCTACTGAGGTAATTAATACTTGACCCCTAATCTCATTTATATTGGCCGCATTCGACTTAGATGTAAACTACTCCGTATATGTTATAGGTAGTCGACTGACCGTCCAAACGAAGGAAAAAGATTCTTAAATTTGGACATTTGGCTTAGCATTTACTAGCAAACACGATTTTTTAATGCTATGTGTTCCCCGGTTCAATTAAAGACGAGTTATATATTCGATTAGGCACGATAGCAATGAAAGTGTCAATTTGGGTAATATCGATGATAGGATCGGACTTAGGAGATTTCGTGATTTAATATAGTGAATTGTAGTATGGGGCCAATAAAATTGGAACGGACGTGATGCCGAAAAACTTTAAAAATCTTAATATGTTTATTGTTCGATTGGAACAGATAATGTGTAACGGCATATTGAAGAGTGCGGTTCATAGAGCGGTGACAAATGCCGAGAAATCAAGGGTCTCAATAGCTCTGTTTTGGGACGCTGATCGAAACTGCCAAATTGGACCGTTGGATGAGCTTATTACATCATCTCGGCCACAACAGTATGAAACGGTGTCGCTTGCTGATTATACTACCAAATTTTTTCATGACTATCATTCTGAAGAAAGGTTAATTGATTCTATTAGAATTCGCAATTGATGAAGAATTACGTGTATAATTCGATCTTATGACCAAAAACTTACGTACAATAATATTGCGCAATATCGTAACGTACCAAAATGGGTATCACACGAGTTATGCTTTATGCCTTTATTATATAGAGTATTAAATGAATCATTAATTTAAACTTTTGGTAGTTGACGTCATAATCATTAGCCTAAATATATAGACACCATAATAACTCGTTTTTAATGGAAAAGATGGCATAAATACAGTACAGTATATAGTAAAAGAATCTTTCTTAATTATTTAAAGGGCACTATTAAAATAGTCGTTCATGACACAATTCTAGATCTTCACATCAAGATGCTCCTACAATAGTTCATGACACAATCTCCAAATTTTAATTTCCACAAGAACAAGATCTTAGATGTATATCATACATACACATACAACTCTAGTATATAGTAAAAATATATTAATTTTGCATGCCAAATATCATGCCTCGTTCATAACTCAGAAATGTATGTACGACGAGCATCAAATGAACACATACTAATACCATAGGTTAAAACACAAAATAATATTAGCCCGGCCTATCTAGCATATATATCCCTTCAAACTAGAGTATAAAAGAAGCTAAGGGTTTTGAGTTTCTAATTTGTTTAAGTGATGAGTTCAACCATGGAGGCGTATCAATGGGTTGGAATAATATGTATATTAGCGTTTTTTGTGGGTTGCATCATTTCTGCTATTGCTATTTGTTTCAAATGTAAGAGGCGAGACCCGTCCAATAGTGGAAGTAACGAGATGACGCCTCATGCACCTGCTGTGTGAGCGCGTGTTAATATTATTATTATTATTATTATTATTATTATTATTTTTATTATTGGGAGGGATTATCGGTACTCGGCTACAATCTTTCAGTCCTCTCACGAAACAATATGAAAACTGTGTTGCGGGAGTGTCAATAATTCTTGCCTTATTTTTACTATTATATATAGAAGAATAATATTATTATTTCATACTAGTGTTCTCGAATTATGATGTTTGATTTGCTTTTTAATTAGTAAAAACGATAATCTATATAGTCACATTCGTTTTTGTGAACAAAAAAAATCGAATGATATTAATTTTATGTCGACTTTTATGCATTTGGGTCATCCTGTTTAGTGTTCTCCAAGCTAAGTTGTCAGGTAATTGTAAAAACAGAGAGAGCAGATGCTCGAGTAGTATGACTTGTATACAGTGACAAAAAAAACCATGCATTTACGACCTACCGGTACAGCTCTACAGCTCTACCTATATCACAGCTGAAAACAATGGTTTTATTTGCTAGTCGTGATGGGGCTAACATAACCGAGAAAACTAGCCGTGTATATTATCACATGTTCATGTGCCTTTCCATTTGTGCATTAAGCCATAGAGATTTCCATATTGGGCCGGACTTGTAGCATAGGATGAGTCCAACTCTCTTGTACTTTTGCGATTTATGGACTAATCCATATAATTACGTTTAATGGAAATTAACCGTCACATTGTACACCGTATGAGACTACTCGAGTCTCGTAGAATAAAATGAATACATTGTTTGTTCCTTAGCTCTTCCAATAATATATCATGTTAAATTTCCGACATTACTAATAAAACACGCAGATCATTTATCATATTTTATTGGTACGGTGGTGCTTTGCGATGCTTTTTTTATCTAGTGTTTTTCACGATCGAGTAGCATCTAAATTTCCGGTCCTAAAAATGGCTCGCTGCATCAACTGTTCTTCGATCGTGTGAAACTACAACTACCAACAACACATGTGTACACATTTTTTTTCGAGCAAATAATCATTCATATATTGCATTTTGCACAATTGCACAGTAAGTTTTCTACCACGCACGTAAGGTTTACTTAAAATGGAATACAACGACATTAAAAAAATCCCAACTTTTAAAATTATGGGTCGAAAGTACGATTGCGTGCATCTTAGTAAACACATAGACATTCCATAAATCGTGATTACAAAATTACGATTTCATAAAGATAGTACCTGCGTACAAAATCAAGGTATACACCTACAACAAATTTGGATACTTGCTCCATGCAACTTTACCATAAGTAAGCCAAGATCGTCAAATTAAGGAGTGTACATACGTACGACGAGCATTTAAGATACTAATAAACTTATAGAAACATGTACAAATACCATAGGTTAAAAACACATCTTAATATTAACTCTAACACTAGATCCTCCAAATCACAAAATTCAACCGTGTAACCAAGGGAAAAAAATCAAGTTATACAGCTAAATTAAATATGGCGTTGCCGAAGGCTGTTGTGGCAGTAATACTGGTGATTTTTGTAGTGATGATCACCATTGTTTGCGCTCTTTATTGGATAATATTTCGCATGACCAAAAATTCGAAATCGTCAAAAGTTGAGTTGATAACTCGTGAAGCATCTGTCGTGTAATCCAGCAATTAAGTTTTATTTTATTTTATTTATTGTCTCTATAACAATTGTATTTCATACTATAATAGTTATCTTCTGATTCTTATGTTTTATTTATAGTTCTTTTTTACATGTAGTAACCTTTAGAGTAATCTACACCGCCTCATTGTACGTTACTACTCAGATTTTTAGCAATCTAGTCAAACAACTCATAATCAAAGGCATTGCAACTTTGCAAGTAAAGTCGAACACAAATTTTAACTAAATTGGTCATAATTAACATGCATCACGTGCTATTGTACCATACCACTTAATTACGGCTTATGGTCATTTTCGCATTATTTTACTACAAGATCAGAGGATCAAACGGGAGGTCTAATGCATGCCAGTGTTTTAAACACCGGACTGGATTGGTCGGACCGGTTCAACTGAAAACCGGACAGTGGTGTGGTCCGATTGGCTTAGAAAACCAGAGGTGGTCAAACTCGGTCAAAACCGGATTGACCGGAACAAACCCCGGTTAAACTACTAGAATCGGTTAAGAACTGGAAAAAACCAGTTGGTTCAATCCGGTTTTGACCGGGCTTGACCGGTTTGAGCCATTTTTGTATATATTTTAATATTTTCTTTTACCAATATTGTTATTATTATGACGTTATTCGATTTTTTTGATCCGATTGAACTGGTCAAACTCCTTGACTCATCGAACCCCTGAGACTACCGGTTCGATGTCCGGTCCTGTTTTAAAACATTGATGCATGCATGACAAGTAGACACATATAACACTAGCATAAAATGGGCGACACTTTTACTCAAACAGCTAGTTAATTATGTTGTATAACAAACAACTCTAACTTTTTTAATCATGAAAATTTTAAACCCCATGCATGATTTTGCTTAACAACCGAACGACTACAAAACATCAAGAGAACGATTCATTAGGATTTAAAAATAACTTTCAACATGCTCGTTCAAAACTGAAAATAATTAACTAAAATGGGGAGATGTCTTTGAGTATGTAGGAGGGTGTATATTATTAAGAGGGAGTACAAATCAAGCTATATATCCTTACTATAATTCCTTGGGGCATCTTCCTCAATAATGCAACTTTCTCATGAGTAAATGAACAAGATCTTCCTAAATAATGTCAACTTTTTTATGAGTGAACAAGATCTAATTTTGTTAGAATTTTGATTGTTTCGCGACTCCCAACCAACTTTTTGTAATTTATTATTTATAATTAATATATCAATAAATAAATATAAATTTAAACAAAATTTCATTTTAGTAGCATTTCACGAATTTTATAACCATGATATTTTGGTACAATATTTCTTGACATCCAATGCGAAGGTAAAAAAATCCTAATAAATCTGGACGAGACGTATCAAAATATATTCATGCACGACAAGCATCTAATTATACCACATGTGTAAATACCATGGGTTAAAAACACATTTCATTGAATTATAACCCTAACGTACATTTCATAAAATTAGAAACCTCAACAGCACGCAATACAAAGGTAAAAATAAAATGAAGACGGAAGTTGTGGCAGCAATAGCATCATCATCAGTTGCGGTTGTGCTGCTCTTGATTATTATTGCATTTTTGTGGATACGTTCTCGTAATAATAATAATCAGAATAATAATGCTATTTAATGCTTCTATAGTCTAATCGAATAATCTAGTAATCTACCCACCATTATTATTAGGGTTATTATTTAATATACGAGTATTTTTTTTCCTTTTCATTTTGTTACTTTGCTTTATTTGTTGTTAGCAAGGCTAGCAGCTCCGATCCTATACTAGCTTAGCTAGAACTATTATTCGTTCTATACGAAATTACGAATATATGCTATGAAAATCAGAAAGAAATAAACTATTTCACTTAAGTTATAGAACTCTCGTTCCTGCTATATTGTACGGGGGTTGTCTTATACTTATTATATAGTATATGCTATGAAATTCTATTAACAAAATTTTATACATATCATGCCTCATAATACATAAATATATACATGCACGACGAGCAACTAACAATCTACTATTCTTTCATGAGTTTCATCCTTTTCAATTCGTTTATTTTGTGAACACCAACAAAATATACAAATTTGGCTATGACCTAAGATTAAAACTCGTCCTTGAACACCGATAATTAGTATGTACTTTTCTTTAGGTGTAATGTACCATGCACGCGATTGATCAGATTCATATACATTTTTTTTTTAGGTAGAAGATTCATATACATTTATTAGCTCGAAAGTTTTCACTCAGAAATAGCAGAATCATTTGTTCTTACTTCTTTCTGTGAATTTAGCTAGAACTACAAACGACATCCGTACGCTCATCAAGAACATAACCCATGAATCAAAACTTATGTCGTGCGCGCAATATCGATCATTTCCCTTAGAAAAATAAGAACAAGTGAATAAGTTCCTAAATATCATATATACATACACAATGTAAAAGGATCTGTAGTTAATATTTCATTGTGACCACCTAAAATTTGTCATTTTTTAATAACTCAACGGCTACGTTTGCCGAACACGTCTACATCAACTGCTGCTTTTGGAGCAAACAGCTACCTGCTACTTGAATAGCTACTTGCTACTCAAACAGCTAGTGCAGCTGTGAAATTACGCGGGTCTGGGACATACCCGTAAGGAGAAGAGAGAGTCTACTTGATAAGCCCAAGGAGGTTCCATCCTAAAACCAATTGGCAATAGGAGGAGTAACTCATTGGTTTATATGGTAGACAAATCTCTTCTATTTTTCCAATGTAGGACACTCATATGTGGAGTATTTTGGGTGTCACTTCAACAGCAGCCGAACATGGCCAAAATAAATTATTGCTATTTGCTAGACCACTTTACTTAACTTGTTAAAAAGTTTTCATCTGTACAACATTGTACAATTATTTGTGATCATTGTATTAGGTGCAACGAGACCGTGATAAACGGAAACAAATCACAATAATTATAACAAAAAAAATAAAAAACAATCATTCTTTTAACACCCTCCATGCATGTAATAACTTTCCTCAGGTAAAAGAGATTCTAGCTAGATGTCATATGTACACAAATTTAGTTAAAGAAATCTTTATTTTGCACGAGACCTTATCAAAATATTATGCCTCTGATGAGCGTTTAATAAGCACATATAAATACTATAGGTTAAAAACACATTTTATTGAATTATAACCCTAACATCTAATATCTCATAAAAATTAGAAACCGTAGCAGCAATAAATTAAAGAAAAATGAAGACGACATTAGTGGTCGCAATATGTTCATCATCAGTCGTTGGGGTTGTACTGCTGTTCGTTATTGCATTTTGTTGGATACGTTGTCGTCGCAAGAATCAGTCGGATGACCCGCCCACGGCACCCGTCCGTCCGAGAGGCCGAATAGTGGCTGAGATTATGGCTATGACTACATTCGGTGTTGATGACGTTTTTTTAGATCCAGTCGACTAACCTTATTTAGTACTAGTAGTCGTCTAAGCTTTCTATCTATATACATACTACTGCCTCCATTTCTTTTGATTCTTTACGTTTGGTTTGAATTTGTGAGAGGAATTCAAATCAAACGTAAAGAATCAAAAGAAATGGAGGGAGTATAATTTATCTATTGTTTTTATTTTCCGAGTATGTAGCTCAAAGTTCCGGTCACAAAAATGGATGCTTCAACTATAATGTTCTTCGTTTGAAACTACAACTATGTGTACACATTTTTCTAGCAAATCTTTCATATATTGCATCGTAATCTCTCTATACGTACGTACGACTCTACCGTGTAAGATTACTTAAAATAAAGGAATACAACCACTTGCAAAATTTTAATTTTTACGATTATGGGTCGAAAGTACGATTGAGTGCAACAGACATTCCATAAATCGTAATTACAAAATTTCAATTCCATAAAGAGAGTACCTGCGTACAAAATCAACAAGAAATTTGGATACTTGCTCCATGCAACTTTACCATTATTAAACAAGATCCTCAGCTCGTAATTAAGGAAGGTAATGTACAAGTATATTAAAATTTGATTTTTAATCTAATTTATTAAAATTGTAAGGTAGGAGTTAGAAATTTGTCCATTTTTATAATATAAATAGTATTATTCAATCTATAAACTAATATTAGAAAATAATAAATCTTATTAATATAATAATTATATTATAATCACTAAAAATCAATAATAATTTACAAGAAGTTGATGGGGAGGCGAGGTACGATCTGAGCCCCCATACCCTTTGCTATGGAAAAACCAATCCTAGTAAAAATATGAGCTGCAGACTGCGCGCCAATATCCTGCGTCCTGGAGAACTGCTGGATCCGCTTAAGCAAAGCAACAACTGTGGGCTCCAACTCCCCAAAGAGGAGAAAGAGAAGGGAAGGAAGCCATAACCCAAAGCAGCGCACCTAGCCTCATACTTAGCACGCTTACGATCGGCCGCTTCCCGCACCACCTTACCTGGTTCGAAATCGCTCCATCCCGTCTGAGTCAAAGGCGACGACCCAATCAAATCGACGCAACGTCGCGCCCTTTGTCCCAAGAATAAAGCAACATGTCTGCTGGGCGAAGAGGTCGGCCATCAGCACCAACCATACCAATGTCAACCTCCTTTCCAGCTGAGATCCCTGACCGATAACAGATATCAACCAGCGTGTCACGAACAACATTAATAATATAATATTTTCTTATGATTATTACCATTGGCGGTAATGACTATAGAATTTTCGGTTAAAAACACATCTTAATATTAACTCTAACTAACACTAGATCCTCCAAATCGGCATGGGTGGTTGACGGGGGGCTGCAAATGGGTGGGGCTATATTATTCAATAAAAGATTATTAAGGTGCGAATAGGTGTAGTGAGGGTGCACCATATCAAAACTATTTAACCATGGTTAACTTATTTGAATGGTGTAGATCGCTTATTACATAATCAATGGACACGATTTAATATTTTTATGTAACCGGCGATAACCGTCGGTTATTCTAGAATTTTTGATCGATGATCACCATTGTTTGCGCTCTTTATTGGTTTATATTACGCATGAGGAAAAATTCGAAATTGTCGAAGGTTGAGTTGATAACTTGTGAAGCATCCGTGTAATTCAGCAATTTATAAGTTTAATTTATTTTATCTGTTGTCTCTAGAATTGAACAGTCGTATTTCATACTATACTAGTTTTTTTCTGATTATTACCGAGTATGTTTTATTTATATTTCTTCTTATAGGTAGTATATATATACCGCCTCATTATATGAGTATATGACACTACATACTCAGATTTTTAGCAATCGTATCAAACAACCAGAGGCGGCTCTGGGCCTGGGCGACATGGGCTCCCGCCCAGGGCCCAAACCGAGCAAGGGCCCCCTCTGCTACGTTTTTTATACATATAATAAATGTACCATTATATATCATTCCTTTCTCTTAGCACAGTGGGTAAGACACAGGTGTTATGACTTGATGACCCAAGTTCGACCCTTGCTGGGCACCAATTTTGTCGTTTTTTTTATTTAGTGCTTTATTTTACCGTTTTCTTCTTTATTTGGTGCATTATTTTATTATTTTTCCAACATGTGAGTATATTTCATTTGATTTCTTTTCCAACTATTTTCTTTAATTTTCTGCCTTCATACAACATATACTACGATATTCCATTTAAAAAAATTTTGATTCATAATTTACAATATTTTAGGGGCCTCGTTTTGGAACACCGCCCAGGGCCCCCAAAATCTCCCGGCCGGCCCTGCAAACAACCCAAAATCCAAATCATTGTTACTAAGACTAGAAAGAAAAAATAATGAAAATGTCATTCCTAATTAATGATATTATAACAAAAATAAACCCACAATCTCATAAAACGGGTATAAACAATATAAATAGGTAGGCCGGACACAGGTAGGACATGCAAACTAGTTCATGGAAATTCTAACTCCCATCATGCATGGTTTTGCTTAATTAACAGCCAATCGACCACACAACATCTTACAAAACCGGCTTTACTTCTATCAAAGGAGTCCATGCCGCGATTATAGGGGGGGAAAAAAAGAAAACAAAAAACTTCTATTTTATTGAGATCTTTGTATGTATAGCATTGCCAAAATTTAAATTGCCTCTTAAAATAAGGAATCTTACATGTTTGATCAAATGAACATATGGCAACATACCCGATGGAGTGTAACTAAAAGTATCTTAATCCTACGAAATCTTCCAAAGTTCTTCACATCCTCTATAAAAACTTTCCCACAATTTAGAAAGAACCTAGATATCATACATACACAAATTAAGTAAAAAATTCTTAATAATTTTGCGTTAGATTTGCCAAATATCATAACCCTAATTTAAATCCCATGAAACTAAATTTTTTTCTAGGTTCCTATAAAAGTAAATTTTTACGTAGTGTTATTAATAGCAAAAAAGAAAAAAAAAGCTTTGATTATTTTAGTTCAGCAAAATGGGGTTTCCTCCAATATCGAAGGGTGATAAATTCGCAATAATTGGTTTAGGAATCGGAATTGTGGCGGTCGTCTTTGGAAGTCTAATTTGTTGGAAGGTTTGCAAGAAGCGTCCGACATTGCCAAGAGTTGATATGCCACCCGTATGATCCATCAATTTTTACATTTTATTTTATCTTAACTAGGGCGTTTATGTATATGTAAGGGGACTCTTTTTTCGAGATTGAAATCAACTATTCATGTAGGCTTTAATTTCGACTTTTAGTGTCCACTTAATTATTACATATATAATAATCTAGCGATAATATAATATTAATTCAGTTGGATGTACTAAGCAAGCTTACACAGGTCTTTTTCTTTCTATTGTTTTCTTTCTTGTGGATTATACCATGCTCCCGAAAGCACAAGATCGGCATGACCGTTATTCTCACAATAGAAGAGTATAAAACACACTTGAATAGATATTGAATTATTTTAAGTGTGGTACAAACTCCTCAATTTTGGTCATTTCGTCTACCTTTTTCAAAGTATCTTAAAACTCTTTCAATATCACCTTATGCATCTTAAAAACTTCCCTTGACGATTTTAAGGCAAAATCTCCTTCGTTTAGAGGTGTTTTTCGGCTGTTCTTTGTCGAGTTTCATGTATAGTGAATTGGATGTTTTTCTCTTATTTGGACAACATATGATATGTTCTAAACTATTTTCTTTTTCAAAACATCATAATATAATCCCTAGTTGGCATTGCGATATATAATTATGGTCATTTTTACTTTTGTGCCATTTTTTGCTAAAAAAAACGTGGATTTTAGCCTACGTTTTTTTTTTTCCAATTTTGGTCATTTTGTCGACCTTTTTCAAAGTATTTTAAAACTCTTTTAATATCAACTGATACATCTTAAAAACAAGGTAAAATCTCTTTCGTTTAAAGTTGTTTATCGGCATACTTATATCATGCTCCCAAGAGTACAATGAGCATGGTGATCCTTCTCACAATAGAGAAGTAAGGACCACACTTAAAATCTATTTAAGGGTGGTCCCTACTTCTCTATTGTGAGAAGGACCACCATGCTCCATGCGCTCCCGGGAGCATGATATAATTTACGGTTTTTCGGCTGGTCTTTGTCTCTTTCATGTATAATGAATTGGATGTTTTTCGCTTATTTGGACAACTTATCATAGGTTTTAACCTATTTTATTTTTCAAAACATTATAATATGACCTCTAAAGCCACTGCGATAATTTTAGTCGTTTTTGGTTTTGGGCCGTTTTCGGCCAATAAACGTGAATTATAGCCTACGTTTTGTCCAATTTTGGTCATTTTGTCGACCTTTTCCAAAGTATCTTAAAACTCTTTAAATATCACCTCATACATCTAAAAACTTCCCTTGATGATTTTAAGGCAAAATCTCTTTCGTTTAAGGGTGTTTTTCGCCTGTTCTTTGTCGAGTTTCATGTATAGTGAATTGGATGTTTTTCGCTTATTCGGACAACGTATGATATGTTTTAAAGTATTTTCTTTTTAAAAACCTCATAATATGATCCCTAGTAGCTACTGCGATAATTTTAGTCGTTTTTGGTTTCATGTATAGTGAATTGGATGTTTTTCGCTTATTTGGACAACTTATCATAGGTTTTAACCTATTTTATTTTTCAAAACATCATATTATTACCCCTAGAAGCTACTGCGATAATTTTAGTCGTTTTTTGCCAATAAACGTGGATTATAGCCTACGTTTTTGTCCAATTATGATCATTTCGTCGACCTTTATAAAAGTATCTTAAAACTCTTTTAATATCACCTTACACATCTTAAAAACTTCCCTTGATGATTTTGAGGCAAAATCTCTTTCGTTTAAGGGTGTTTTTCGGCTAGTCTTTGTCGGTTTCATGTATAGTGAATTGGATGTTTTTCGCTTATTAGGACAACTTATCATAGGTTTTAACCTATTTTATTTTTCAAAACATCATATTATTACCCCTAGAAGCTATTGCGATAATTTTAGTCGTTTTTGGCCAATAAACGTGGATTATATCCTACGTTTTTGTCCAATTTTGGTCATTTCGTCGACCTTTTTCAAGTATCTAAAAAATCTTTTAATATCACCTTATACATCTTAAAAACTTCCGTTGATGATTTTAAGGCAAAATCTCTTTCGTTTAAGGGTGTTTTTCAGCTGGTCTTTGTCGCTTTCATGTAAAGATAATTGGATGTTTTAACCTATTTTATTTTTCAAAACATCATAACATTACCCCTAGAAGCTACTGCGATAATTTTAGTCGTTTTTGGTTTTATGTAGGGCCGACTATTAGCCCAGGCGAGCTAGGCGGCCGCCTAGGGCCCCCGATATTTGGGGCCCAATAACTGTTGGATCAATACATAAAAATTAGGAAGTAAATATACTCATAAACATGTGTTTAGCCTAGTGGTATGTGTTCCACCTACCACATTAGAGTGCAGGGTTCAAATCTTGCCTATCTTCATCTAAATGTATTTTTCTTCGTTTCTTTTTATTTTTTCATCGAAAAATTGACGATATAGATTGGATTTAGGGCCCCTATCAAAATTTCGCCTATGGCCCCCAAAATCTCAGAGCCGGCCCTGGTTTTATGCCGTTTTTTACCAATAAACGTGGATTATAGCCTACGTTTTTGTCCAATTTTGGTCATTTCGTCAACCTTTTTCAAAGTATCTAAAAACTCTTTTAATATCACCTTATACATCTTAAAAACTTCTGTTGATGATTTTAAGGCAAAATCTCTTTCGTTTAAGAGTGTTTTTCAGCTGGTCTTTGTCGCTTTCATGTAAAGTGAATTGGATGTTTTTCGCTTATTTGGACAACTGATCAGAGGTTTTAACCTATTTTCTGTTTCAAAACATCATAATTTGAGCCCTAGAAGCTACTACAATAATTTTAGTCGTTTTCGGTTTTATGCCGTTTTTGGCCAATAAACGTGGATTATAGCCTACGTTTTTGTCCAATTTTCGTCATTTCGTCGACCTTTTTCAAAGTATCTAAAAACTCTTTTAATATCACCTTATACATCTTAAAAACTTCCGTTGATGATTTTAAGGCAAAATCTCTTTCGTTTAAGAGTGTTTTTCGGTTGTGCTTTGTCGCTTTCATGTATAGTGAATTGGATGTTTTTCGCTTATTTGGACAACTTATCATAGGTTTTAACCTATTTTATCTTTGAAAACATCATAAAAAGGACCCCTAGAAGCTACTGCGATAATTTTAGTCGTTTTTGGTTTTGTGCCGTTTTTGGCCAATAAATGTGGATTATAGCCTACGTTTTTTTTTTCCAATTATGGTCATTTCGTCGACCTTTCTCAAAGTATCTTAAAACTCTTTTAATATGACCTTATACATCTTAAAAACTTCCCTTGATAATTTTCAGGCAAAATCTCTTTCGTTTAAGGGTGTTTTTCGGTTGGTCTTTGTCGGTTTCGTGTATAGTGAATTTGATGTTTTTCGCTTATTTGGACAACTTATGATAGGTTTTAACTTATTTTATTTTTCAAACCATCATAATATGACCCCTAGAAGCTACTGCGATAATTCTAGTCGTTTTTTGGTTTTGTGCCGTTTTTGGCTATAAACATGGATTATAGCCTACGTTTTTGTCTAATTTTGGTCATTTCGTCGACCTTTCTCAAAGTATATTAAAAAACTTTTAATATCACCTTATACATCTTATAAACTTCCCTTGATGATTGTTAGGCAAAATCTCTTTTGTTTAAGGGTGTTTTTCGGCTATTCTTTGACGGGTTTCATATATAGTGAATTTGATGTTTTTCGCTGATTTGGACAACTTATGATAAGTTTTAAACTATTCTATTATTCAAAAAAACATAATATGATCCCTAGTAGCTACTGCGATGATTTTGGTTGTTTTTGTTTTTGTGCCGTTTTTGGCTAAAACACGTGGATTATAGCCTATGTTTTTGTCCAATTTTGGTCATTTCGTCGACCTTTTTCAAAGTATCTTAAAACTCTTTTAATATTGCGTTATACATCTTAAAAACTTCCCTTGAGGATTTTTAGGCAAAATCTGTTTCGTTCAAGGGTGTTTTTCGTGTGTTCTTTTTCGAGTTTCTTGTAAAGTGAATTGGATGTTTTTCGCTTATTTGGACAACTTATAATTTTTTTTAACCTATTTTCTTTGTCAAACCATCATAATATGTTCCCTAGAACCTACTGCGATAATTTTAGTCGTTTTTGATTTTGTGCTGTTTTTGGCCAATATACATGGATTATAGCCTACGTTTTTTGTCCAATTTTGGTCATTTCGTCGACCTTTTTCAAATTATTTTAAAAATCTTGAGGCATCACCTTAGACATAATAAAACTTCCCTTGATGATTTTAACGCAGAAACTCTTTTATTTAAGGATGTTTTTCGGCTGTGCTTTGTCGAGTTTCACGTGGAATTAATTGGATGTTTTTCGCCTATTTGGAAAACTTATGATATGTTTAAAACTAGATTCTTTTTCAAAACCACATAATATGTTCTCTAGTAGCTACTGCAATAATTTTGGTCGTTTTTCTTTTGTGCCGTTTCATCAGCATCGCATCATTCAAAGCCTCAATATGCATAAACCCTATCCCGCCCTCTTCTTTAGCAACACACAACTTCTCCCAAGACACCCAATGTATCTTCCTCTCAGCTTCACGAACTCCCCACCAGAATCGAGCCATCAACGAGTTTAGTTCACCACAAAGACTACTAGGGAGCTTAAACAAACCCATATGATAGGTAGGAATCGCCCGGGCCACAGCCTTAATTATGATTTCTCTACCCGCAAAGGAAAGCAAGCTCCTTTTCCATCCCTGTAGTTTCTTCCAAACCCTTGATCTAATGATGTTGAAAGCAGCCCGTCGATTTCGCCCCACCGCTCCCGGTGACCCAAGATATCGCTGGCGTGACTCCACCACTCGCGCCTCCAGTATTCCCGCCAACCTATGCCTCTCGCTCCCCCCTACATTAGCACTAAAAGACACATAAGACTTTTGGAGATTCACTCTCTGACCCGACGCTGCCTCATACACCCCGATCACCTCTCTAATGGCCACCACATCTGCCTCTCTAGCCCGACTAAAGATTATACTATCATCAGCAAAGAGGAGATGAGAAATTACTGCCGCCCTTCTACAAATCTGGTTTTATGCCGTTTTTGGCCAATAAATGTGGATTATAGCCTACATTTTTTTTCCCAATTATGGCCAATTCGTCGACCTTTCGCAAAGTATCTTAAAATTTTTAATATCACCTTATACATCTTATCAACTTCCCTTGATGATTATTAGGCAAAATTTCATTCGTTTAAGGGTATTTTTCGGCTGTTCCTTACGAGTTTCATGTATAGTGAATTTGATGTTTTTCGCTGATTTGGACAACTTATGATAAGTTTCAAACTATTTTATTATTCAAAAAACATAATATGATTCCTAGTAGCTACTGCGTTAATTTTGGTTGTTTTTGCTTTTGTGCCGTTTTTGGCTAAAACACGTGGATTATATCCTATGTTTTTGTCCAATTTTGGTCATTTCGTCGACCTTTTTCAAAGTATCTTAAAACTCTTTTAATATCACCTTTAACATCTTATAAACTTCCCTTGATGATTTTTAGGCAAAATCTGTTTCGTTTAAGGGTGTTTTTCGTCTGTTCTATTTCGAGTTTCTTGTAGAGTGAATTGGATGTTTTTCGCTCATTTGGACAACTTATGATTTTTTTTAACCTATTTTCTTGGACAACTAGATTCTTTTTCAAAACCACATAATATGATCTCTAGTAGCTACTGCAATAATTTTGGTCGTTTTGGTTTTGTGCCGTTTTTGGATAAATAACATGGATTATAGCCTACGTTTTTGCCAAATTTTGGTCATTTCATCGACCTTTTTCAAAGAATCTTAAAATACTTTTAATATCACCTTATACATCTTAAAAACTTCCCTTGATGATATTCAGGCAAAAAAATCTTTCGTTTAAGGGCCTTTTTCGGCAGTTCTTGGTTGAGTTTCATGTATAATGAATTGGATGTTTTCGCTTATTTGGACAACTTTTGATAGGTTTTAAACTACTTTGTTTTTTAAAACATCATAATATGACCCCTAGAAGCTACTGCAATAATTTTAGTCGTTTTTGGTTTTGTGCCTTTTTTGGCCAATAAACGTTGATTATAGCCTATGTTTTTGTCCAGTTATGGTCATTTCGTCGACCTTTATAAAAGTATCTTAAAACTCTTTTGATATCACCTTGCACATCTTAAAAACTTTCCTTGATGATTATTAGGCAACATCTCTTTCGTTTAAGGGTGTTTTTCGGCTGTTTTTTGTCGAGTTTCATGTATAGTGAATTTGATGCTTTTCCCTTATTTGCACCACTTAAGATAAGTTTTTGATCTATTTTATTATTCAAAACAACATAATATGATCCCTAGTAGCTACTGCGATAATTTTAGTTGTTTTTGCTTTTGTGCCGTTTTTGGCAAAAACACGTGGATTATAACCTATGTTTTTGTCCAATTTTGATCATTTCGTCGACCTATTTCAAAGTATCTTAAAACTCATTTAATATCACCTTAAGCATCATAAAAACTGCCCTTGATGATTTTAAGGAAAAATTTCTTTCGTTTAAAGGTGTTTTTCGGATGTTCTTTGTCGAGTTTCATGTATAACGAATTTGATGTTTTTCGCTTATTTGGACAACTTATGATAGGTTTTAACTTATTTTATTTTTCAAAACATCATAACAGGACCCCTAGAAGCTACTACGATAATTTTAGTCGTTTTTGGTTTTGTGCCTTTTTGGCCAATAAACGTGGATTATAGCGCCTACATTTTTGTCCAATTATGGTCATTTCGTCGACCTTTATAAATATATCTTAAAACTCTTTTAATATCACCTTACACATCTTAAACACTTCCCTTGATGATTTTGAGGCAAAATCTCTTTTGATTAAGGGTATTTTTCAGCTGGTCTTTGTCGGTTTCATGTATAGTGAATTTGATGTTTTTCGCTAATTTGAACAACTTATCATAGGTTTTAACCTATTTTATTTTTCAAAACATCATAATATTACCCCTAGAAGCTACTGCTATAATTTTAGTCGTTTTTTGTTTTGTGTCGTTTTTGGCCTATAAACGTGGATAATAGCCTACGGTTTGGTCAAATATTGGTCATTTCGTCGACCTATTTCAAAGTATCTTAAAACTCTTTTAATATCACCTTTTACATCATAAAAACTGCTCTTGATGATTTTAAGGAAAAATCTCTTTCGTTTAAGGGTGTTTTTCAGCTGGTCTTTGTCGCTTTCGCATGTATAGTGAATTGGAAGTTTTTCGCTTATTTGGACAACTTATCATAAGTTTTAACCTACTTTCTTTTTCAAAACATCATAACAAGACCCCTAGAAGCTACTGCGATAATTTTATTCGTTTTTGGTTTTGTGCCGTTTTTAGCCAATGAATGTGGATTATAGACTACCTTTTTTTTCCAATTATGGTAATTTCGTCGACCTTTCTAAAAGTATCTTAAAACTCTTTTAATATCATCTTATACATCTTAAAAACTTCCCTTGATAATTTTAAGGCAAAATCTCTTTCGTTTAAGGGTTTTTTTCGGCTGGTCTTTGTTGGTTTCATGTATAGTGAATTTGATGTTTTTCACTTATTTGGACAACTTATGATAGGTTTTAACTTATTTTATGTTTCAAAACTCATAATATGACCCCTAGAAGCTACTACAATAATTCTAGTCGTTTTTGGTTTTGTGCCGTTTTTGGCTAATAAACGTGGATTATAGCCTACGTTTTTTTTTCTAATTTTGGTCATTTCGTCGACCTTTCTCAAAGTATCTTAAATTTTTTTTTAATATCACCTTATACATCTTATAAACTTCCCTTGATGATTATTATGCAAAATCTCTTTCGTTTAAGGGTGTTTTTTGGTTGTTCTTTGTCGAGTTTCATGTATAGTGAATTTGATATTTTTCGCTGATTTGAACAACTTATGATAAGTTTTTGAACTATTTTATTATTCAAAACAACGTAATATGATCCCTAGTAGCCTATGTTTTTGTCCAATTTTGGTCATTTCGTCGACCTTTTTCAAAGTATCTTAAAACTCTTGACGCATCACCTTAGACATAGTAAAACTTCCCTTGATGATTTTAACGCAGAAACTCTTTCATTTAAGGATGTTTTTCGGCTGTGCTTTGTCGAGTTTCACGTGGAGTTAATTGGATGTTTTTCGCTTACTTGGAAAACTTATGATATGTTTTAAACTAGATTCTTTTCCAAAACCACATAATATGATATCTATTAGCTACTTCAATAATTTTGGTCGTTTTGCTTTTGTGCCGTTTTTGGCTAAATAACGTGGATTATAGCCTACGTTTTTGTCAAATTTTGGTCATTTCGTCGACCTTTTTCAAAGTATCTGAAAATAATTTTAATAGCACCTTAGACATCAAAAAAACGTCCCTTGATGATATTAAGGCAAAAAAATCTTTCGTTTAAGGGTGTTTTTCGGCAGTTCTTTGTTGAGTTTCATGTATAGTGATCGAATTGGATGTTTTTCGCTTATTTGGACAACTTTTCATAGATTTTAAACTATTTTCTTTTTTAAAACATCATAATATGACCCCTATAAGCTACTGCGATACTTTTAGTTGTTTTTTGGTTTTTTGCCGTTTTTTGCCAATAAACGTGGATTATAGCCTACGTTTTTTGTCCAATTATGGTAATTTCGTTGACCTTTTTGATAGTATCGTAATACTCTTGAAGCATCAACTTATACATCTTAAAACTTCCCTTGATGATTTTATGGCTGAAAGTCTTTCGTTCAAGGGTACTTTTCGGCTCTTTTTTTGTCGTGTTTCACATAGAGTGAATTGGATGTTTTTCGCTTGTTTAGACAACTTATCATATGTTTTAAACTTTTTTCCTTTTCAAAACCACATAAAATGACCCCTAGATCCTACTGCGATAAATTTGGTCGGTTTTGTTTCTGTAATGTTTTTGACCAAAAAGCGTGGATTATAGCCCTACGTTTTTGTCCAATTTTGGTGATTTTTGCGACCTTTTTAAAAGTATCTTTATATTCTTGAGGAAAAATTTCTAACTCCTACCTTTTATATACCAAAACTTCCAAAATCCTACCTTATTTTTAAAAAGTTTCAAAATCCTACCTTATAAAACATTTTTTTATCAAACTCCTACCAAAACTTCTACTCCGGCGTGTTTGACTCTATTTTCTGGCATTGACCTTCAACTTGACGCGATTTCCTTTGATTTATTTCTTATTCCTTCCAATTTCTCCCTCCAATTTCACCTTCTTTCACCTATTTTCCACATTATATCACCTTTTCACTCCAATTTGATCTTCTCTCTCCTATTTCTCACATCTTGCGATCAAATTGGAGTCCAATGTGATATAATGTGGAAAATAGGAGAGAGAAGGTGAAATTGAAGGAAGAAATTGGAGGGAAGACGAAACAAATCGATGGAAATCGCGTCAATTTGAAGGTCAATGCCGGAAAATAGAGTCAAACTCGCCGGAGTCCAAGTTTTGGTAGGAGTTTGATTAAAAAATGTTTTATAAGGTAGGAGTTGGAAACTTTTTAAAAATAAGGTAGGATTTTGAAAGTTTTGGTATATAAAAGGTAGGAGTTAGAAATTGATCCTTCTTTATATTTTTAGCAAATTGATAAAAGTCTATAGTTTAGACACAATTAATTTGTCTACCATGTAAAATTGAGCTAGTAGTAGTAAAATTGAGATCAGAATAGTAAAATTAATTGTAGGAAAAAATTCAGATAGTAAAATTAATTGTGTGAGTAGTAAAATTATTATGGATTGTAGACACTTTTGGGTGTCTACACTTTAGACCTCTAGCATTGTCCTATATTTTAACATCCTCCATGCATGTAATAACTTTGCTCACGTAATATAAAAGAGATCCTTATTAAATACAAAAATATTATGCCTCTAAACTACGCACGTACGACGAGCATTTAATAAGCACATATAAGTACTATAGGTTAAAAACACATTTTATTGAATTATAACCCTAACATCTCACAGATCTAGAAACCGTAGCAGCTAGCTAGCTAGTAATAAAGAAAAATGAAGACGACATTAGCGGTCGCGATATGTTCATCAGTCCTTGGGGTTGCGCTGCTCTTGGTTATTATTGCAGTTTGTTGTATACGCAATCGAAAAAATCAGTCGGATGACCCACCGTCCGTCCGAGAGGCCGAATAGTGACTGAGATGGCTATGAGTAAAATCATACCCGAAAGCTTAAGTCAATATGTTGACATATATAACACATAATTAAACCCTTCATTCCCACTTCTTCTTATTTCCAAAATGTTATATTTGAATGGAACCCATATCATTTGAACGCTCGAGGATAATTCCCTATCTTCTTTTAGTCTTGTTTTATTTATACAAGAGAATTGATATTTTCAAGGTCGAGTTCAACCAATCTATATTAGCATAATTAGCCGTGTTTGATTTAATGCATGCGTTTCTTATTCTATTGAATAATCTACCCTCAACTATTTAATTCAACATTTACAAAATTATGCAACAAAATTAACTCTATATTTGATTAATTTTACTACAAATTAACAACATTATTTTTCAATTATTGTCTACATATAGACTTCTAGTATTGAAAAATAGTGTTGTTCATAAAAATACAAAAAATGGATGTTAGTCATACCATAGCAGCAATAAAGAAAAATGAAGACGACATTAGTGGTCGCAATAACAACATGTTTATCAGTCAATCAGTCATTCAGTCGCTGCTTTTCGTTATTGCCTTTTTTGTATACGTAGTCGCAAAAATCAGGCTGATGACCCGCCCACGGCACCCGTCCGTCCGAGAGGCCGAATAGTGGCTGTCTGGCTGAGATGGCTATGACTAAAATCATACCCGAAAGCTTAAGTCAATATGTAGACATAACGCATAACTAAACCCGTCCCGCCTCTTCTAATAACGCTTGTGTGGATAATTTATTTCCAACAAAATTATCTTTAACTAGTCGGGGTTTTACATAGGAGTTCACTACAACAAAAAGGCCATTTTACAACCAACAATTAATTGGTTGCTATTGTGCTACCAAGCCAGTTGGTGGCAAATTAGCAACCATTATTCATGGACGCTAATCTGCAACCAATGTGTAAATTAGATGCTAATTTGCGACCAATGTCTAAATTGAATGCTAATTTGCGACCAATGTTGATCTTTTCGATCAACTTGAGTTTTATTTAATTACTATTGTTTTATTTGTATTCAGCCAATGCAATAGTCCGATTCATATATATGGCACGATGTACACATGCTATGAAATTCAGTAATAAACGATACATCACTAATCACTTACTCTATTTAACTCTCGATCATGGGGATTGTGTTGTGCGTACGTGCATGGAACGGTTGAATTAATTTTTAACTGAGATTTTAGTCGTTGATTTGATTCATTGTTGAATCAAATATAATCATTTGATTCATTATTTCATTTTATGCAAACACAATGCATCTACCACCATCAACTCCTAATGTAGCTATATCGTTACCTTTGATTGTCTGAATGAACTCCAACGTCGCATTTTCACGTACGTATACTACTAGATGACAAATTGACTCCTAGGATTACAATCTAGTAGTACAAATTTATTAATTCAGGCAATCAAAAGTAATGGTATAGCTACATTAGGAGTTGGCGGATTGTCAAAATAATTTGTGTTTACAATAAATTTTCATGATTTACAATAAATTTATGCGTAGGTAGTAAATCCTTTGTTATATTATCGCATGTTGCTATATATCCTCTAAATTTTCTCGTCTACCTATAGACTAGCTAGCAATTTGCCCAAAATTTGAAAAAAAAAAAAACAAAAAACAAAAATCTCAAAGTTTTATTTGCATTCATTGAGAAATGGCAGCAGAAATTTGCCTGATGGTAAGTAAATAAGAAATGTTACGTGTGGGGTTTGGTCGATATGCGAAATAATAGAAACAAAATCTCCATAAATCCTACAAAAATCTTTAAATCAAGATACTATATATACGACTTCAATTTAAATTGCATGCAACTTCCAAAATATATATTATTATGCCCTACAAAAGATCACACATGCATGCGCGACGAGTTGACGATCGACCATATAGTATACTATATATAATAAGAAGAACATATCAATACGTACTACAGTTTAAATAAATCAAAATTTAACAAATTATTAGAAAAATTATTATAACCCTAATAACATCCCTCAGAAGTAATAAAACATTTCAACTTCAGTAAATAAAAGGAGGTTTTGAGTGTTCAAATTTTACCCAACAATGTCGTCACTTTCGAAGAATGAAAAATTGGGCATAATAATATCTTCAGCAGTTTGTTTCGTGGCGATCGTCCTTTGTATTGTGATGGGTTGCATATGGTTTTGCAGGTTGGTCCGTCGTTTAGTTCCGAGTAATTGAGATGAGGCCTCATGCTTAGCTTGTTTATCACCTGCATGATATTTTTTGGGCTCGCTTGAATAATTGTTCATGCATACTTATATTTAATAAATTATTATGATACTATCTTTACTTTAGTCCCATTTTATATTGATTGATCCATTATTATTTGATTCACAACGTTTTGGTAATAATCGATGTTTAATTAATTCATCACTAATCTAGTGACATGTGTCCGTTTAAGTGTTCAATTAATGTCGCGGAATTTAATTATTTATCACAATAATAGTAAGATTAAAGGGGAAAAAATAGTTAAGGAACTCCAACCTCAACTCCTATTTTTGGCTAGTAAATCAAACATCGTTTGCGGTAGCCCTTTTATGATGACTTTTAGTACAAGGTAAATCTTTTTGCCAATATTTAGTCGTGTTTGGGGAGCATGAGGCAGCGGGTCCATCCTAGGCTGCTATCCTCTAAATTTGACTCCTTCGTGCTTTTGAAATGTTAATAATGACTTATTTGGTCGCGTTAGATAACCAATTGGTCCAAAAGTTGGACCGACTGCTAAAACACCCACAATTATTTTATATTTTAACACGCCCCTCACATAAACGCTCAAACACAACACCTGAACTGAGCACTTTTTATTAAGGCTCCAATACAACAAAAGAGGAGTTACCAGGATTCAAACTCGATACCTCAGAATCTCTGAGACTCTAATAGGACTGATACCATGTTAGATAGGTCGAAAAACAGTACACCCTCCTACGCACTAAGATTTCCCCCTTTTGTTTTCTATTTTTGAATAGCTATGTTCGGGTCTACTTGTAGACCAAATGAAAGATCCGCTTACCTTAAAATCAAGTGGAGATGTTAGAATGCAATGCAGAATAGAACATGTACTAATTTTTACAACAATTGAACGATTCGTTTGGTGTGAAAGTAGACCCAAACATACCTACCCAAAAACTGTTTTTGAAAAGGGGAGATCATTATGGGTAGGAGGGAGTACCTCATAACAATTTAAAGAAATGGAAGTAGCCGTGTAGTATCATAGTTACTCAAGTAAAAGTGGCAGGTTGAACGACAAGACCAACAATAATTATATAAAGCCAAAAGATATGTGATCTTATCACATACTCTACGTTTTTAGCATATCCAAATCAATAATCATCAGAAAAATGGCAGCATCATCTGTTCTTCCTGTAAAACTAGAACTACCAACAACACCAATTCAAGAACTCATCAAATCAACAGGATTTAGCAATTCTGATCAAATCCCAGAAAGATATGTTTTTCAACCAACCACAGAATTTATAACTTCTGATAATGATGATAAGTTTAATGGTTCTACTACTGTTCCCCCTTTCATGGAAAGTCCCATAATTGATTTTCAGCTTCTCCTTGACTCAACATCACCCTCTGGCAAACAAGAGTTGAGCAACCTTCGCGCTGCCCTCAGTTCCTGGGGTTGTTTCCAGGTTCGTATTAGCATCTTTCCGTGTATTATTAAATGTATGTGTATCATCTCTCGGCAGATATTTTTTTATTTTGTTCATCACGTTAAGTTGATAATGTATGTGTTACTTTTGAGTCACCTAGGACTGTACTTTTTGTGTTACTATGAATTCGGTTTAGTTCAGTTCAACTCGATCAAAATAAATTCCGGTTAATTCACTTCAGCTTCGATTTAGTTAAGAGAATTCTGGTGAACACCGTCTCACACAAGACTAGCTTATTTAGTACGACGATTTGTTTGTATGTCTCCTAACAATGCAAATTGTTGATAGTGCAGCTAGTAAATCATGGTCTAGCAGGCTCTTTGCTCGATCGACTTCATTTTGTTGGTAAGGAATTTTTTCAGCTTCCCTTAGAAGAGAAGCAGAAATATTCCAGAACAGTGGATTGGTTTGAAGGGTATGGATGTGACACTGTTTCTGAAAATCAGTCAATTAATTGGAATGATCGGTTGCATCTCAGAATTTGCCCTGTTGAGCAGAGAAATCTCAAACTTTGGCCTGAAATTGTACCAAATTTCAGGTATCAATCTTTCCTTTACTACCACATTTATATAAGAGTCGACTGTTAGAAAATCATGTTTGTACTTTATATAGTGAGACCGTCTCTAAATGACCCAGAATGAAAATTGCGTTGACAGTAGTATGTTGCGAATATGTAGGGCAACATTGGATGAATACTCGATTGGAGTGAGGAGTATACTAGAAATCATGTTGAAATCTATAGCTAAATCATTGGATTTGGAAGAGAACAGCTTCTTCAGTAAGTTTGGAGAAGATGGCAATTTGTTTGCAAGATTCAACTTTTACCCTCCATGTCCACACCCTGATCGTGTCTTAGGCCTTAAACCACATTCAGATGGTACACTGATTACGATTCTTCTGCAAGACAAAGAGGTTGATGGTCTGCAAGTTCTGAAAGATAACCAGTGGTATAAAGTTCCTGTAATTCCTGATGCCCTTTTCATCAATGTTGGTGATCAATTGGAGGTAAATTTAGGTCCTAATTTTATAGGCCCGTCCTACGAATGTAGGACGGTTTAATGTCTTACTAAAATATGCGCCTACTGAATATCTGGTTTAATAATGCAGATTATGAGCAACGGAATATTGAAGAGTGCAGTGCACAAGGCAGTGATAGATAAAGAGAAAGCCAGGGTGTCTGTGGCTGTTCCGAGTGCAGTTCAGCTCGACAAAGAAATCGGACCATTTAACGAGCTAATAGACCAAGACAGGCCACGGTTATACAAGAATGTCAATAATTATCTTGCAACATTTTTGGAGTACTATGCTAGAGGAGAAAGAGCCATCAATGCTATGAAAATTCAGCAACCAACTCTTGATCACTGAGTTGTATTCATGTAATTGTCATCCTGCTTTGTAGTTGACATGGATACTATTGTGCATTTTCGGACCATAAATTATTTTAGCGGACGCATAGGTTAAATGACAGTTGTGTTTGGTAAAACTAGCTGAAATTCGATCTGTATTTATTGCAAAAGTTGTAAACTTCATATTACCTTACCATAAAACGGTTTCATCCGAAACTTGCTTCTAGAGAAAATAATAAACTTTAATTAGGTTGATAATTCATGTGTATTTCGTCTCCTTCTACCACCGTATAAATACAAATTAAAGAGTATGATACAAATATGGGTGAGGTTTACAATATACGTTGGGCTAAGGGCATAGCATAACACTGCGGCCCAACTAACACACCCCTCAAATTGGAGCGGTCACATCGTAAACGCCCAACTTGCCAAGTAAGTAATCAAATTCCGACTTCCCTAAAGCTTTCGTGAATACATCAGCAGGTTGCTCGGTAGTAGAGACATGAGAGGGCGCAATCAAACCATCTTGTACTGTATCACGAACAAAATGGCAGTCGACCTCAATATGCTTTGTACGCTCATGAAATACAGGGTTTTGAGCAATGTGCAAAGCGGATTGACTATCAAAATATAGTGGGATAGAGGAGGGTTGATGAACCCCCAAGCTCAGTAAAAGTGCTTTCAGCCATTTCAACCAACAGAAAATTTAGTAGCCATGGTCCCTGATTTGGTGTTGGCCACCAAACAATTACATGAACTTATACTTTCAGCACAAAGCCAGGAGTGAAAGACCCATCAATGTTGTGAAGATCTAGTACTCTACTCGTGTTTTAAGTCGTAAAACGATCTTATCCAAAACTAGTTGTTTTCAGAAAAAAAAAACAATGAACTTATGATCCAATGAACCAAGATGACATATTAGAGATCAAACTTTACAAGGCCCAACATATAGTGGACCAAAAAGATGAAAACTTTTTTAAAAATAAGAATGGATATTTGAGTGGTTTAAGTACCCCCTTAACGCATCATTATATTTCTAAAAGTGAAGGCGTTTTTATAAGCGATGGGGTAATGATAATGACGACGAGGATATGGTAAAGAATAGGTACACGATGACATCTTATATGATTGGGGATACTAGTATAGACCCAAATATAACAAGTTACACATACAATCAAAATGGCAGAATCATCTGTTCTTCCAATGAAGCTAGAATTACCAGCAACACCAGTCCAAGAGCTGATAAAAACCACAGGCAAACAAATCCCAGCAAGATACATTTTTCCTAACAAAGATTCACATTCTGAGGCTACTGATGATTCTGTGATAATACCTTGGATGGACAGTCCTGTAATTGATCTTCAACTTCTCTTAGACTCTTCATCTCCTGAACACGAATCCGAGCTGCGCAAACTTCGTTCTGTTCTCAGCTCATGGGGCTGTTTCCAGGTTTTTGTTTTTGCAGTACTTAGACCATACCCTTAATTAAATCCTGCATACTTGCTGTCAAAATTTTACTGTTGTCGTAATACAATCCAATAAGAAACGTAGTTATTATACTGTTAGTGACCAAATTTGTGAACACTGCAGCTCATAAATCATGGATTTGCAAGCACTGAACTTGATCAGCTTCGCGCAATGGGCAAAGAATTCTTTGCATTACCTGTAGAAGAGAAAAAGAAGTACTCGAGAAGGGCTGAGGTGTTTGAAGGGTATGGAAGTGACACAGTGTCTGAAGGTGAGCCTTACAATTGGAATGACAGGCTACATCTCAAAATTTACCCTGCTTATCAGAGGAATTTTAACCTTTGGCCTGAAAACTTACCAAAGTTCAGGTAACTTTTTTAAGTCCTATGATACTATAGTTCACATTCTAATTTGATTGGATCATAATATAAACACCAACAATAATGATACTACCCCAATGCTTCAAAGGCTCCCGAATCTGAACCTGTAATTGGATCAGGAGGTCTTAGGGTATATCTTTTTTGATGATGATCATATTTGATATATGCAGGGAAAGATTAGAAGAACATGCTGCTAAGATGAAGAAAGTACTAGAAAATATGCTGAAAGCAATAGCTAGATCATTGGAAGTGGAAGAGAACAGCTTCTTAAGCAAATTTGGAGAAGAAGGCATCATGTTTTCAAGATTCAATTTTTACCCTCCTTGTTCATCCCCAGATCGAGTTTTTGGCCTTAAACCACACTCTGATGTTACACTGATTACCATCCTGGTGCAAGACAAAGAGGTTGAAGGCCTTCAAGTTCTCAAAGATGATCACTGGTTTAAAGTTCCAATTGTTCCTGATGCTCTTTTCATAAATGTGGGTGATCAACTGGAGGTAAATTCAAACATTCTGCTTTTCCTTTTGTATCACCAGCATTTACATTGCGAATAATGATAGGCTGTCACCAGGTGATATCAAAGTGGAGCATCAGCCGCTCACATGACAACTCATTTTCCATTCATTTAAAACTAAGTTAACCAATGATGATTTCGAGGCATAAAATGAGACAAAACACTTTTGGAAATCACATGTCTAATATCAAATATAAATAATATATACAGTATATAAAAGTGCAGTGCCGAAATTGAGTACCATCAAGTGGCGCTTTTGAATTGTCACTAAGAATTAATGGGTTTGATGACAATTGGATGGAATTATATGATGCAGATAATGAGCAATGGTTTACTAAAGAGTGTGGTTCACAAAGTGGTGATAGACAAGGATAGAGAGAGATTTTCATTGGCTGTGGCAAGTGCTCCACCACCAGACAATGAGATTGGGCCATTAATTGACCTAATTAACAAGGACAGGCCCCAACTATACAAGAACCTCAAGAATTATATGGCTATATTTTTGCAGCATATTGCTAGAGGAGAAAGAGCCATCAATGCTGTGAAATTGTAGAACTACTACATACTAGTCTACTCTTCCAGGTTCTTGACATTTTTGTGGTTCATTGGTAACGCATTAGTTGATCAATAGCTTGTTTCTTAAGTTCTTAATTCTTATTGTTATGAACAACAAAACGCTTAGAAATTAAGATGGATTCATAATAAGCAAAGAGTTCTGCCTGATTTGTTGTTATTTAACTGCTTTGGATTTCAAATTCACGTGGTATATATCAATAATATTTCTTCGGGTTCCATTTGCATTGATTTTTATGGACACTACTATGACCCAAACTCGAAACCATCCAACCCCACCTGATCGATTCCGGCCTCCACCCAACATTATCCACATGTCAAAAAACAGGGTTGTTTAATGGTAAATCAAAGGTAAAGAATAGGTTCATGTACGATGACATCTTATATACTAATAATATATATAGACCCAAATATAAGTTAGCAACAAGTCACACTGACAATCAAACATGGCAGAATCATCTGTTGTTTCAACGAAGCTAGAAATACCAGCAGTAACAGTTGAAGAGCTGATAAAAAAAACACATGCAAACAAATCCCAGAAAGATACATCATTACTCCTAAAAAAGATTCACATTACGATGGTTCTACACTTCCTTGGATGGACAGTCCTGTAATTGACTTTCAACTTCTCTTAGACGCTTCATCTACTGTACGCGAATCCGAGCTGCGCATTGCGCAAACTTCGATCTGCTCTCAGCTCATGGGGCTGCTTACAGGTTTGGTTCTTCTTTTTATTTGTTTAAATGTTCTGCATTATTATTCTTGTTGTCATTGATAATTCACTGTTTGTCTGTTTTAGAATTAATGTCGTAATACATACGTACAATCTTATAAGAAGGTAATTCTCATACTGTTAATAATGTTGGTGATGAAATTGTTGATATATACTGATTACTGAAGCTCATAAATCATGGATTTACAAGCACTGAACTCGATCAACTTCGCGCAATGGGTAAAGACTAAAGAGTTCTTTGCATTGCCTTTACAAGAGAAGCACAAGTACTCGAGAACAGCAGATTCATTAGACGGATATGGAAGTGATACAGCGGCCGAGGGTGAGCCTTTTGACTGGATGGACAGGCTACATCTCAGCATTTACCCTGTTCATCAGAGGAATGTCAAACTTTGGCCTGAAAATCCACCAAAGTTCAGGTAATAATATTTCTACTCGTGTGCTACAAGCTAATCATACATGCACATGATATTTTACGTACGTATACATGTACATTCTAATCATTTCATTGGATCATGATATATATGCAGGGAAAGATTAGATGAAAATGCTGCTAAGATGAAGAAATTAGTAGAAGATATGCTGAAAGCAATAGCTAAATCATTGGAAGTGGAAGAGAACAGCTTCTTAAGCAAGTTTGGAGAAGAAGGTGTTATGTTTTCAAATTCCATTTTTACCCTCCATGTCCATCCCCAGATCGAGTTTCCGGCCTTAAAACACACTCTGATGTCACTCTAATTACTATCCTGCTGCAAGACAAAGAGGTTGAAGGCCTTCAAGTTCTTAAAGATGAACAGTGGTTTAAAGTTCCAGTTGTTCCTAATGATGCTCTTTTCATCAATGTTGGTGATCAGCTGGAGGTATATTCAACTCTTAGCTTCCTTTTTACTCTTTGCATGTACATTATTGTGAATAATGACTAGGCCGTCACCAGGTAATTGTACCATATGAAGTTAAGCATCACCCGCTCACGTGATGACTCATCAAAGGGCCGAGGGAGCTAGGCTAACGCAGTAACGCTATTTCATTTATTAGAGAATAATAAATATGGACAATGCTAGAGGTCTAAAGTGTAGACACCTAAAAGTGTCTACAATTCATAATAATTTTACTACACTATCAAAATTTTACTACTCACACAATTAATTTTACTACCTGAATTTTTTACTACAATTAATTTTACTATTCAGATCTCAATTGTACTACTACTAGCTCAATTTTACATTGTACACAAATTAATTGTGTCTAAACGATAGACCTCTATCAATTTGCAATAAATATATTGTAATTGTAGTAGGGAATAATATCATAAGGGATTAATATTCTATTTATGTAAACGATGTTATTCTTATACTATTTTAGGTTAGAGTTTATACTAGAGTTTACACTACTGTAACCTATTTAAATTCAACTCTTCCTATTTAAATTACTCTTTGCATGTACATTATTGTGAATAATGACTAGGCGTCACCAGGTGATTGTACCATATTAAAGTTAAGCATCACCCTCTCACGTGATGACTCATTTTCATTTTCCGTAACGCAGTAACGCTAAAAACCTAACATCATTAATTACATTAATTCAGAGGCATAAAATGAGTTAAAACACTATCTCACATAGTCACGTGTATGATACTAATGTGAAATATGAACATATGTAAAAGTGTATGTATGAAGTTCCGAAATTGAGTATCACCAAGTGGCATGCGCTTTTGCGTGGTCTCTACCAGCCGTTGGGTTGATGACGATAAATTGGATGTATGTATTTTATACGGAGTATGATGCAGATAATGAGCAATGGTATACTGAAGAGTGTAGTTCACAAGATGGTGATAGACAAGGAGAGGGAGAGGTTTTCTTTAGCAGTAGCAAGTATGCCATCACCAGACAAAGAGATAGGGCCGTTAAGTGATCTAATTGACAAGGACAGACCCCAACTTTACAAGAACCTCAAGAATGATATGGATATATTCTTGCAGTATATTGCTAGCGGAGAAAGAGCCATCAATGCTGTCAAAATGTAGGACTATTACTACGTACTCTTCCAAGGTTTTACGTTTTTGTGGTTGGTAACATAATATTTGATGAATAGCTTGTTCTTCAAGTTCATGATATGACACTTGTTTTATTGTACATTTGAAACGTTGAAATAATGAAGAATTTTATTGATATATTAAATATAAGGATTTTTCTAACGCAAATTGCTAGAGGTCTACAATGTAGACACAATTAATTTGTCTACAATGTAAAATTGAGTTAGTAGTCGTAAAATTGAGATCGGAGTAGTAAAATTAATTGTAATGAAAAATTCAGGTAGTAAAATTAATCGTTTGAGTAGTGAAATTTTGATAGTGTAGTAAAATTATTGCTGATTGTAGACATTTTTGGGTGTCTACACTATGGCCATAAGTCATATGATAAGATTTCATTTATTTTCTTGTGTTTCCATGGTGGGGTTTAATAAAACAAGATTTCAACCTAACCGAGCTCCAATCCACTCCATTTGTGGCTCAACTCGAGCTCTAGCCTAGCCTCGGTGTGTCTAAGATACTGTATGTATTATAATTTTCACTAGAAATAGTCGGACAGATAATAGAAAAACCAAAAGCAAGCCGCAAATAATATATAGTTCCTTCTTTCTCTTCTTGAATTATTCAATGGGATGTTTGTCTTCTTAATTCTTATCAAAAGAAAGAAAGAGATTACAAATTATAATTATTATACAAGCATATCATTTCATTTCTCAAGGATATCGCGACAATCTTTTATGAACACACAAGCTAAAAAGGAAAATCCAATATACTTTATTATTTGTGGAATGCTTGAAATACGAATATCAATATTAGGACACTCATGCAATAGATCTTGAATACGTTCTCTATGCAACATTTCCATACATACGGACCAATATATTGTCATACTTCGTATACTATATATTATGCCACATAATGAAGGAATGTTTGGTACGACGAGGATATAATAAACACATATAAATACCATATGTTAAAGTTAAATCACATACTGTATTATTACTCCGTATGTAGTACATCATATCGACTCTAACATCCCTTGCTTACATATAATTAAGATTATCATTATAATCGTAAGTCATACGCAAATGAAGAACTTGTTGCGTTATCTTTTAATCGTGGGGTTGCCTATTTCGGCTGTGGCGATTGGTATTATTGGTTACTGTATCTACATGTGGTTGACGACTAGGAAGCAGCCGGGCGGTGCAATTGAGCTTGGTCGTGTGCATCCGAATCCATCAATTTAATTGAGTTTGGTCGTATGCTTTTCAAGTAGTAACTAGCTTGTGTGCATGGCTCACGCCCGAACTATGTTGTTATATTTTTTTAAAAATTAATTTTTATAATTTTTATAATATTACATTATATTTTATTATTATCTGTCATCAGTTATTAGTCATATATGCTAATCTCTTCGTTTTTGGTCATTTTGGCAACCAAATTAAAGTACATACCAAACGATATATAATAGCATTAGATAACAACTTTATATATCTCGATTCCATAAGTTTTGGTCTATTGGTGCTCCGTTTCTCATTACACTATGACTCCTATAATAACAAGAAGTGTATGTGTAAGTATCGACGATATAGTAAAAATGAGACGACTAAAAGATGAACATGGCAATTAATTACCACTAATATATACGAAGAACCTCATCGACTATACTTTCAAGGTATCATTCAATGAAATTTCTTCCTTCTTGCCAGAAGAGTTCTTAACTAAATTACTCTATTCATTCGCGCATTGATTTTTCTCCACAATTTTACATTTTGTAACTGTAGAATATAGTTATTAGTACATTTTATCATCACCATCCGATTTAATAAAACAAGTTTTTTCAATACGTAACCTAATTAAGCTCCAATCCACTCGATTTGTGGCTCGATTCGGGCTCTACCCAAGGTTTGGTCTAAAGATACGAAGAATACAGCCAAATACAATGAGAAATATT
This sequence comes from Spergularia marina, assembly GCA_963680865.1. Classification (NCBI taxonomy): domain Eukaryota; kingdom Viridiplantae; phylum Streptophyta; class Magnoliopsida; order Caryophyllales; family Caryophyllaceae; genus Spergularia; species Spergularia marina. The sequence continues at coordinate 23,547,662 of OY804557.1, read as the reverse complement.
CACGAGCGTTAAAAGGCCTATAACTTTTTCTTAAGGCATACAATAGACAAATCGATAAATCATTCATTTTTCCCCTCGTTCTCTTCTTATTTTTATATTAAGTTGGTCTATCGAAAAACTTAATTCTTACCAAAATAAAGGAAGATATTACAAAATTATACGGGGATATCATTTCATTTCTAAAACCTTTATACTTACCAAAGAAATTTCAATTGGAAATATCGTCAAAAATCTTTTATGGACACGCTAAAATGGACAATTCAACACTTTCATTAGATTTTGGAGTGCATGAAAATGGAAATGAAATCAATATCTAAGTTTGCGGCTAATTAACCTAAAAGATTAACCTACTTTCTTCAACTATTTAAGTTAAACCATATATATCCTAGAAATCGACTCGAAAGTGGTATTTATTTTTGCAAGAAAAACTAAAGACAGCGTAATTAGAACAGCAAAATGCTTAGTGATGGGGTTCAAGCAGTTATTGTGATATGTATATTACTGGGATTTGCTGGTCTTGTTGGTTTAATTATGTTTCTCTGCCATAGATACTACAAGCACGACATCCCGTACCCACCACGTACCCACCACGCACCCCAAGAAACAACAACACCTGAGCAACAAGCATCGTAATAGAAGTGTCTATGCTTCCTAGCTAGATATATACTATGCTTCCTAGCTAGATATATACAGAGAACTCGAAAAGGCGATATGACCATATAATAGTGATTGTTGTTTAATATAGTTATAGCATGTTATATTTTTTTTTTATTGATATAGTTAAAAAGGATGTTATATGTTTTTTCAGGATGATTGTCTGTTACTTTTGCAGCTTTTATGATTTAAATCGTTAGTTAGATAAGTTGTAATTTTGATTCAATTTACTCGTGAATGAAAATATTGTTTTGGTTTTCGGAAAATAAAATTTACCCTGTTCCTCTCCTAATACAAGCTCAGTACAATTTATAGGGAAAACAGGTCACAGAAGGTTCAAGACCACAGAATGCAGGCACAGAGTTGAACTATCATTGGGATGCACCCTATAGCCAGTTAAACTGTTACTCTCGACTTCTCGAGGTTTCGAGGAGGGCCGTGGTTTTACTTATCAGTGGTGTTCCATCGTATGTCATTGCACACCCGAGTCTGCAGGACGCTTTCCACATAAAACAATGATCACATTTTGTGAATGACTTTGTAAACAGTATTCATGACTCATGAAAGCATTCAAATGTGGCTGCAGTACCCAATATAGAACAAATCTGTGTTTATATTCAGTGTTTAACATGTTGGGCGAAAATAGTATTAGTATGTAGAAATAAAGTAGGATGGTGTCAGCGCTTAGGTCATAAAAACATGATTAAGCTACGACTAATCACAATTTCACAATCTACAGAGTAATCTTCAAAGAACAGATCTGTATAGAGTGTACGCACCTCTGAATTCTGAAAACGCGAAGAATTTGCAGCAACAGAGAACCAGTAGGTAACAAGCATGACAGGAAATGCACCTACGCAAGAGATAGACTTGCCACCTACGACTGTGCAAGAGATAGCGTTGAAGGGTGAGGCGGTGCCAGAGGCGTACATTCAGGAAAATGTCGTAGCAGATGCCCCCCTTCCGTGGATGAGTACTCCAGTAATCGATCTGCATAAGCTGTCTTTGTCACCAGAAGAAAGAGTTCAAGAACTCGAAAAACTGCAGTTGGTTTTCAGCTCCTGGGGTTGCATTCAGGTCTGATTATTCGTCTTGTTTCATTTTTCATGCATTCAGCTATCTTACCAGAATACCTGTTGACTGCAGGTCATAAACCATGGGATGAGCAGCTCATTTCTTGATGAAATCCGAGAGCTTACTAAGCAGTTTTTCGTGCTACCCCAAGAGGAGAAGATGAAGTATGTAAGGCCTGTAAATGACTTCGAAGGCTATGGAAATGATTCTTTTCACAACCGGAACCTTGACTGGGTGGACCGCTTATACCTTTTAGCTTATCCAGAAGATCGAAGAAGACTACAGTTCTGGCCTGAAAAACCCGAAACATTCAGGTTAGATCGACTTTTAAACATTCATTGTGTCAAAGATCAATCAACTAGAAAGCAAATATTCTGATATCGGAACTTTCAGGACACTTGTACACGAGTTTTCACTCAAGTCACAAGCAGTAATTGAACTGATTCTCAAAGGTATGGCACAATCACTGAAACTTGAAGAAAACAGCTTTTTGGAGAAATATGGAGAAACAGGATCCATGTTTGCAAGGTTCAACATTTATCCACGATCCCCCCGTCCTGACCTCACCCTAGGCATCAAAGAGCACACAGACGGATCAGCCATCACCCTTTTGCTGCAAGATAAAGAAGTTGAAGGCCTTCAAGTCCTGAAAGACGACCAATGGTTTAAAGTCCCCGTCAACCCTGATGCTATTTTTATCAATGTTGGTGATCAAATGGAGGTAATTAACAGTGAGTGAATCCTATCTTGTTTCACTGAATGTACACTGTGAAACAGAGAAATGATTTTTCTTTTTCTTTTTACAACAGATTATGAGCAAATGGCAGATTCAAGAGTCCAGTGCACAGGGTGGTCACAAACTCGGAAAAGGATAGGGTTTCTCTTGTCATGTTCGGAACTCCAGACCCAGATAATGAGATTGGACCAGTGGAGAAGCTCATTAGCAAAGACCGACCTCAGTTGTACAAGAAAGTGAAAAACTATCCTGAAGTCTTCTATCATTACTGTCAGTTGGGTGAACGGGCTATTCCATTTATGAAACTGTGAGCTCAAATGTTGAATCTAGTCTGTGTGAAATTTGATCACTGACAGTAGGCATATTCCCTTATGCTACCTGACTCTTTGATCAATTCTATCCAGTAACAAGATACGGCTAGAAAGTTACACTTAACCAAGCATATAATTGCAGCATGTTGCCTGCAAAGATGTACCTGTGCGCAGCTTGTAATCTCTATTTCATACTAGAACTAGAAAGTGCAAAATTCACAAACAGAGATGCTACAAGATATTGAATGAGATCGATTTATTTCGAAGAGAAAAGTAAAGGGACAAATATGATGTTAGAATTGCATGCAGAGAAGTCTTATAGTGTGACAGTGTCCATTCCTTCACGGACTTCAGTCACCATCACACAGAAACATATCAGCAAGTTTTTTGTAAGACCGTCCCGTGGTGAGGTTATGAGCTTTTGGGGTGCATTTTCAATTCGGAACTTTGAATGCTCAGTCTCGCCTCTTCCTACGGTAAAAACAATCCTACCTAGTTTTTGCATAACCTGTTTATGTACCTATTCAAGCAAAATACAGTATAGAAGATAAGCCACCCGCCGTTCCTTGACAAATATATATGAGAAACTGATTCCAGAAGCATACCATGGCATATCAGGCTTAGCAGGCATTAATTTGTCCATAAGCTACTTACAATGTCATCTACAATTGTGACAAATTAACATGTAAATTGCAAAAGACAAAAAGGCACCGAACGAAGTTATGCATCTTACTTGCAAATTATCCAAGCTCCTTGTAGCATAAAATTTTCACTGGGATTAACATGGCTGGAACTTATACCGAGCTCCGTTTACCGTTAAAACCTGTACAAGAAATAGACATCAACAGTGAAGATGTTCCAAAGCAATATATGTACAATAAAGAAGCGGCTACGGCGATGAATGTCAATGGTTCTTCTGCAGACATTCCTATAATTGATCTGTCTCTGCTCTCAAGTTCATCAGATGCAGAAATTGAAGAGATGAAGAAACTGGCATCTGCACTCAGCTCATGGGGTTGCTTTCAGGTAAGTTTTCAATTATTATCCCCGGCTAAGGCTAATTTACTGATCCAATAACTACGCGGGATTTTTTGCAGGCTGTAAATCACGGTATTCCGGGCACAACCCTGGACAATCTGCAAGATATTATAGAGGGTTTCTTTCGGCTACCAGTACAAGAGAAGCAGAGATGCTCCAGGCCAATTAATGATGTAGAAGGATTCGGGAATGACCCTGTCATCTATGAGCATCAAGTTCTTGACTGGTGCGACAGGTTATATCTGAGGATTTTACCAGATGATCAGAGAAGGCTCGAACTTTGGCCTGAAAATCCCCCAGAATTCAGGTACTAAAACTTTTCCAACAGCATTTTTTGAGTTAGATAAAGAACCCAGGATGAACTAAAACTGTCATAAAACGCAGGGAAAGAGTAAATGACTATGGAATACATATTAAGGCGATTCTAGAAATCATCCTTAAGGCCATGGCAAGGTCATTGGATCTGGAGGAGAACTGCTTCCTGAAACAATATGGAGAAAGAGGGTTCATGCAAGCACGTATCAACTTATACCCGCCTTGTCCGAAGCCTGAATCGGTTCTTGGACTCAAGCCACATGCTGATGGTTCAGCAATTACTGTGGTGCTGCAGGACAAAGAAGTAGAAGCTCTTCAGTTCTTCAAGGAAAATCAATGGTTTAAAGCTCCCATTGTTCCGGGTGCTCTTTTAATTAATCTCGGCGACCAAGCAGAGGTAACAGTACTTCCTGCATACTATCATCAATCTAATGCACCAGCATAAGTAAATGAAATTGGTTCTGCAGATAATGAGCAATGGCATTTTCAAAAGCCCCGTCCACAGAGTATTGACAAATCCTGAAAGCAAAAGAATCTCTCTGGCAGTATTTTGTTCACCAGACCCTGAGAGCGAGATTCAACCAACCGAGGAACTCATTCACAGGGAGGGGCAGAGACGATACAAGGGCGTGAAAGACTATCTGAACAACTACTTTCAGTACTACCAAGAAGGGAAGAGACCTATTGATGCTGTAAGACTCTGAATCATAGTAGAAAAACAGGAAATATGAGGTTCACACAAACGCAGAATTTCCAATACAACGACTTCCATGGCAGATTAGGTGTAGACAGAACTAATAAGTTAGGAGCTGCAACTTTACCAAAGCCACAATTCAGTATTTCCAGTCTAATTAGCTACTCCGTTCATACTTCTGTTTTACTAGAATTCAGCGTGAGCTCAATATATGGAGAGTCGCTTCCATCGTTCTAAAGCTCTTACATCCAGTTTGTAATCAACTAAGGTTGAAAATTATCCTTTGAACCGACCATATGCAAGCTCAGGTCTATGTCATCAAGTAAAAGAAAAAACGGTAACAGAAGCTTAAAAATCAACAGTGAACTGCTTCAATAAAATCAGAAATTTCAAGACAGAAAATCAACACGAGATCAACTGAAAAGCTGTCTTTATATTATTGGTGAATCATAACAAAACATCAGTACAAGAATTCTACAGCAATCTCCTACACCTACAGAACTACAGAAGTACAAACAAAAACACAACATGAGGTAACTTTTAGGGCAACAAGGAATTCAGTAAATAGCACAGCTTAAAACATCTGATATGGAATATCAGCCATGGTAGAGATTCGACTTATTCACCTTATCTCGTCAATCAATTGCCATAGAGCTTATTCTTCTACAAAAGTATACGGTGGAGCCATTGCCGCTATGATCAATTAACCAGAGCTCAGCCCACCAAACGAATCAACCAAGTGACGAACCAAGCTATAGACATAACCGTTGAATTCACACTTCTCTAGAGACCCTAAGCAGACCCATTCTGCGAGCCATCAGACAACAACTTCATCTCGGAATTCTTCTTAGTAACCCACTCATTAATCTCAGCCTCGTGCAAGTTCCCAAACAACTGATTCCTCAACAACCCATGCAAATGCCCAAACAACTCCCCTTTCACCACTTCAAACGCGGCATCCAACCTCCTCAACTGCTCCAAAGCATTCTTATTATACAAAAACAACCCGTAAAACAACTCAAAACTATCTTTCGACGTATTATCAACTAAATTCAACAAACTCTCGTAACCTTTGGTATTAATCGGAGTATCCTCCAAATGTAGCTGCTCCAACACCCTCCCTACAAAATGCGTGATAAATTGCGACCCAGCCGCATACTTATCATGCTGAGCACAGCTCATCTCCTCAACTCGACAACCTTCTCGACGAAAAACGTCAAGAAAACTCTCACACCGTCCAATTCTACTATCATCTTCCCCAATTCTAACCTTATCATACACAAAAGGCAACCCTAACCAACTAAATTTACCACTTTCCGGTCCAAACATAGGGTGAGTGCACAAAATATCGAAATCTTGCGGTAAATATTGCAAAAATAACGACCTAGGAAATTCTTTAACAGACAAAACGTCAACGAAAAGCGTCGATCTTTTCAGGCGCTGTAATGGCAACGATTTAAGCACAGGCTCAGTCGATAAAATCGAAGTGCACAGTAAAATTACCTCCGGATGTTCTTCGCACAGGTCATGCGGATCGGAGAAGAACGAAACGCCGAGTTTCGCCGCCGCCTGTGAATAATCTGACCTAGAATGTGCTAGAACCGTGTGTCCCTGCGAAACTAGGGTTTTAGCGAGGAATTGGCCGAAGTTTCCGAACCCTACGACGGCGATTTTCAGCTTCGTGTACGATTCTTTCACGGCGGCGAGCTTTGTCTCGTAATCGTACGGTTGCGCGGCGTCGATGTTGCGGATTGTTAAGCTTCCGACGCCGCTAAATTGGCGGTGATTTCGGCGGCTGGTGGTGGAGAGAGAGTGGTGGAGAAGTTTTCCGGTGGTGGTAGAGAGTGAAGTTCGCTTCAATGAAGAAATCGCCGCCGTAAATGTCGGCGCCGCCGCGGATTTGACGGCGGCGGACGGTTGGAGGTTGGCGGAGAGGGAAAGCATTTCGGAATTTTTTTATTTTTTTTTTTATTTTTCAGTGGAGTTGCCGAAGTCAGATAAAGCCAGTTAAATTGAACCTGAAGTTTGGAGATTTGATTTGACTATTTTAGCCTTGAAGAGAAAATTATTTATATGGAGTTGTTTACTAATAATCATCATACTCTACCAAGAAATTAAGACCAAATTTACTACTACTTTTCCCTTTTTATATTTTTTGTTATTTTAACAATGATTGAAGACCAAACACTCATTCAACTGTCAATATTTTTGCAATAAGGTTAGTTGATGATATTTAATTCCATTATCTTTTACGCAGGTTCACATTCCCCAAAATGAAAACGAGTTACGGAGTATTTTTGGATGGACAATGCTAGAGGTCTAAAGTGTAGACACTCAAAAGTGTCTACAATCCGTAATAATTTTACTACATTATCAAAATTTTACTACTCACACAATTAATTTTACTACATGAATTTTTTACTACAATTAATTTTACTATTTCGATCTCAATTTTACTACTACTAGTTCAATTTTACATTGTAGACAAATTAATTGTGTCTAAACTATAGACCTCTATCAATTTGCTTTTTGGATATGTGAGCATGTTTGGTGTTTATTAGGAGTAGAAAGAATAAACGAAAGAGTCGTTGTTAGAATATAACTCAAACGAGACTCAATTCTAAAATCGATTGGTCATAGAAGTGTATGTAGGTCGTGTAACTCTCTTGTTTAATTTGGGTACTATATGTCTAAGATTATCGTCCTTCATGTATGTCGATGTACGACTATCTCAATATGTTGCAATACATTACACGTATATATAATCTGATTAACGCGCGAAAACATTAACATCAAGTAAAAAGAGAGCTTATCAAGTACGAGTATCAGCTAATTTGGAATTGTATCCGACCTTTTGGAAGAATAAATTAAAGCATCCCATTGTATGTGTGGGCATACAAGGCTGTGGAATAAGGATAATGGAACTACTTTTTTTTCTTCTATATTAAATCTCAAGATTCTCAACCATGCCGAATATGGAGTTAGTGCATAAACGTATTATTATCGTAAGTACTGAAATATTTAGCATGATCCTTGCAAAAGTGTGTGACAAGGAACATTTGGACTTACTATATATAAAGGACGAGGCATGCTCACATGCCACATTATCATTTGGACTTACTATTAATGGGCGACTACTTCATGCCACCTTTGGAAGTCAAATTTTCGTTAGACATGGAGTTGGCCGCCTGTCGCCTGAGCAAGTTCCCTCTGGGAATAAACAATGGCGTTCATGACATTATGATAAGAAAGGTAGTAGCTAGGAAGTTGGAGGTTGGTGATTGTACGTTGAGAAAATAATTTCGCAATTATGTGGAGATATGTTTTCGTCTTTTAGATAGATCGATCACATGTTAATTTGATCCGACAAACTTCCCGTTGCACACATAACATGTGACACAAATGAATCAGAATATGAGTAATAAGTGGTTTTTATTGTTTGTGGGGTAATATGATAATACATCCTTACAATGATCAAAAACTCAACTAAGATTATCACATGTGTTTTCCCTTCGGAAAAAAAAAAATTTACATGATTGGAAAGCTGTACGAGCAAACTAAACATGAAAAAGACTTTATACCTATTTGCAGACATGTAGGTACCAAACGGTTACTAGAATTTCACAATAAGTTTTAACCGTTACATCATTTTCTCCGAAAATGTCGTACCGGTAAAAGTAACATTTTTGTAAGAATTTGTAGGAGCGGAGAGCATTAACCTCTTGTTATTATGATTGTCGTCGCCAATGTTACCACTAACAATCCCAGCTAGTTCATTACCAGTCTCCAACATCAACTTTTTACTAGCAAAATCATGCAAATACCCAGAAAGTTGCATTTTTACCGTATCAAAGGCCCAGTCCAATCTATCCAACTCCTCCATTGCATTTTTGTTGTACAAAAACAGTCCATAAAACAACTCAAAGCTATCTCTTGCTGTATTATCCACCAAATTCAATAAACTCTCATACCCTTTTGTATTAATGGGTGTATTCGAAAGGCCCACTTTCTCTAAGACCCGACCCATCATGTGGGTTATGAACTGAGAACCGGCTGCATGCTTGTCATGGTCCATACACGTCATCTCAACCATTCTACACCCCGCGTGTTTAAATATATCCAAGAATGTGTCGACTCTGTGGGTCCGGGTTGGGTCTGATCCAACTCGGACTTTATCAAATACAAAGGGTAGCCCATCCCACCCGGACTTGCCAGAGTCCGGGCCAAACATTGGATGGGTGCAAAGGATGTCCAAGTCCTTAGGCAAATGTCGAAGGAAGAGGGTGCGCGGGAACTCCTTAACCGAGAGGACGTCAACAATGAGGGTGGAACGGCGAAGGCGGTCAACCGGGAGGGAGCGAAGGACCTTCTCCGTTGAGAGAATAGAGGTGCATAAAAGAACCACCTAAACAAAAAAACAACAACAATAATTCAGATATTTTGACGATACCGTATGTATATTCCATATACACAAGTCACAAGTAACACAACCGAACAAGTGAACGTAACAACATCGTCATTTCTATATTACATTATTACTCCACCTACCCGAAAATAAATAAGAGTGACTTGATGAGTACACTAGACTCGATCTAGCCTCATGCAAATGATCGACAAGCACAAAACTAAATTTGAACCATGTGATCGTGATGCAATAATACAATTATGCATGCAAATATTCGCATTTTAATTAAACACGTAAAATCTGTGAGTTGTCTACTTAATAAAAATTTCTACTTTAATTAATAACTTTAATTATTTTAAATTTGGATTATATTCACATTTTAATTTGTTAGAAATGTTAGAGTATACTCCGTACATTCTATGTTCAATGTATGTTCATTGTATTTGTATCATTGTATGATGTATGATCATTGTATTTGTGGATAGCCGTTACCTATGTCATTAATACTTGTATACTCTCATGTATTATACATACATACTATACATTGAACATAAAATGTATACTCTAACAAGAAATGTGAACATAATAATAATAATAATAATAATAATAATAATAATAATAATAATAATAATAATAACATAAAATTACCTGAGGATGTTCCTCGCAAAGGTCATCAGCGTCCCTAAAGAATTGGACACCAATCTCATTAGCAACCTTTGAGTAATCAGAGCGAGAGTAAGCCAACACTTGATGTCCTTGCTTAACCATTTCTTTAGCCAAAAACTGTCCAAAATTCCCGAACCCTACGACCGCGATTTTAAGCTTGTTTTGCTCATTACTACAAGCTCTAGTAGTAGCTTGGCTAGAGCTAACCAACAACGTTTGGTCGATTTCAACATGGCTACACGTATGTGAGCCGTTGATGGCTCTAGCCAAGGAAATCTTCCGACGGTCCCTACTAGGAGTTGCGTCACGAGGAAGACGAGAAAAACACTTGTGACGCGAAAATTGGTGGTTTAAGTAGGTGATATCCGTGGTTGTTGTTGAGGAAGAGTTGACAAAGGAGATAGAATTTATCATTTTCTTGTTTTTGTGTTCTTGGGTCTTAATTAAAAGTTGAATTAACAGAGAAAATTTTGGATGGAATTTGGTGGGTGCGGTGATTCGAATTTGGATGACAATGAATTGTATTAAGGGGACTTATCGAGTACGATTTATATAGATCAATAGATGCCGCTTTGAGAACAAAGCATTTGTTTAATGGCTCGTGGAGGAGACTATACTAGTTATATAATAATACAAGTAGAAATTTATACTCCGTGTAAGTTTTTTTGAACGAGCACTTTTTTTGTAGAATGGTAGATATAAGAATTTATAACAAAGTATAATATTCGATATTCAGGTCGTAAGAGTGAAAGTCGTAATTCAACTTGTTTAATGACTCGTAGAGGAGACTATAATAGTTGTATATTAAATTTATATAAGTTTTTTTGAACGAGCACCTTTTTTGGAGAATAGTATATATAAATATTCATAACAGAGTAAAATGTTGGATATTCAGGTCGTAAGAGTGAAAGTCGTAATTCAATTTGTTTTATAGTCAATCTTATGCATGAAGCTAAGGAAGAAGGTTTAATTAGTATAGTCAATGAAGACTGCATTGTTTTGGCTAGTATGTATGAGTTGGTTTGCATGTAGAGTATGATCATGTCATCTCTTTGAATAAGTTAGTTGTTGGTGAGCTATGTAATTTATGTGTTTGGTTTTATGACCAAAGGAAATAAAAACATTATGTTTGTGTTTGATATGAGGACTAAAGGAAGTGTGTTCGTTTGGTCAATGAATCATTTATACCAAATTGTAAGTATCTATACGTGTGTGCTTTGAACAAAAATCTCATCTAAAACTCATATAGACTGTTTATGAAATGTATTACGTACAAGAGTTACATAGATATAGATATATTTACTATTCGCGGTAGATATTCGTGACGTACATGATATTGCAAATAGTAGACGGTTACTAGATGACGATTCATGTTAGCCGACCCCAAATCATTTTGGGAATAAGACTTGGTTGTTGTTGTTGTTGTTGTATGGGTAATTTTATGACTATAAGCTTAATCGATCTAAATTCTAAAGTAACAAATTGATATACGACAATTGCGGTTAATCCTAATTTTGACACTTAATTATTACTTGTACATCAATGTAAGCGAATAGCAACGTAAGTTTGTGCACAAAATAACTAAGAATAGTCACTACATACTGAGTAGTTATACATAGATGACAATAAAAACACGTATAATAGAGTATATGGGTATAATTGTAAATTGTTATATTGTTTATAGCATATATACAAACGTCAAACACCCCAAAAGGATATAGCTATTCCGCGAAAAAAAAATGTATATACAATAAACAGTGTGACAATCAGTAACTGTACCCTTACACTCTATTAACGTATAGACAAAAAAATGTGGGTAGAGTAGTACATCCAGATAATAAATGTAGCCAGAGTGGCTTGGAATTATAACTGTGGGTGGTCAGTACAGTATAAGTATTTTGTTAGTGAAGAATTTGGTACCCAATACCCATTTGACATTAGATTTGCAGTGATCGATCGGACTTCACAAAATGGATCGGATTCCAAGCATACGAATCTAACTCCTTTTTATTAAATACACACGGAAAAAATATGGCAATTAGCTAAAAAAAACAAAAAATGGTGGATTCACCTCTCACATTCATTTTTATGCAATGGTAATGTCTTGTCAAAATCAAATCTTGAAATTTTGATCTAGACATCTCTTGTTGTACTACTTATCAAAAAAAAATTAAATTCGTTGTTGACGAGACTATGTAATTAATATTGATATTTCCGTATATCACATTTTCACTTTTATGTAATACTCCGTATATGAGCAATCACTACATCTCTTGTAATTAACAAAAAGAAATTAAATCCGTTGTTGACGAGACTATGTTTTATAGCCACTAATAATCCACGTGATAGCTTCAAGGTTGTGTAGTTGCCCACAAACCGAAAGGGGAACAAAAGGAACAAAATGTTTGGCATCTTTCTTGTTTTTTGGCTTCCTTCGATCATATCCAAGGGGTTTGGTCTAACTCGGCGAGCCTCTTATGCTCAATTGCTCAAATAACATGACACACAACGCCCCAGGAGTTTCTTTTTCGGAATAGTCGGCACAAAATCTTACTCCGGCGTCAAATGTTTTTAAATGACCCATAATGAAAGGGGTAACAATCGACCCCTTTCTCGACCAAACAAAACAAAAAAAAGACCAAGTAGAATCGGCTTAAGGTCACCAGTCACGGTCACGAGTCACCTGCTTTGGAATAAGTTTTCACTCATTGACTTGAACGGAAAGATTATGCACATACACAGCCTATACAGGGGCAGAAACACCACCTATCTTAACTCAGATGAGAAGAAGCAGAGCAAAGCTCGGCAATAGGAAGTGAACGACCAGACCGAACCTGGATAGATGCACATGGTCGATTGTAAAGCTCCTGGAAGAAATGAGAAAAGTCCTACAGCAGCAAGTGTAACCGAAAAGGGCAAAAAAACAAACAGAATCGGAAAGGGACATAAGGAGCAATAAAATTACAGGATACAGGATTAACAAAGGGGCTCTGACTTGCATACAATTCTGAAGCAAAAGTCATTGAAGACGAAATAGATAATCAAGTCAGCCCTAAGGTTTCGAAGATGATAACTACAGATCTCGCGTTCTTAAATAAGAAAAAAGGGCAAAGAATAATGTCGACCATATAACTCTACTTCACACGACTGACTCAAATTATCATCATCATCGTTGCCTCACCACCCCCTCAATACGAAAGAGTGGAGAGGCAAGCCCCTCAGCCATGCCAGCTACGATGTTCAAAAATTTTGCGACTACTTCAGACTAACCGTTTTGTGGCAGCAAAATGAAGGAGATAATTCGCGATTAATCCCTCAGTGCCTCTGGTTGTCTTCAGAGCTTGAAGAGCAAGCCACCGTGGGTGGCAAAGAAGGGGGCAAATACAAGAGACTCAACAGCCATAAGCTTGATCAAGATGTTGAGAGATGGACCGGATGTGTCCTTGAGAGGGTCACCAACTGTGTCCCCAATGACTGCGGCTTTGTGTGCATCAGATCCCTTGGGACCAAGAGTCCTTGCATGCTCGGACGCACCAGCCTGCAATAAAGATCCAGACAAATTTTCAGTACAACTTTCTTCCATAGTTTGTTTGGATTTTTCTTTTTTTTTTTTTGGCGAAGAGACCACAAAAGAGCGAACCAAGGTCGAAACAGAAGTTTACCTCAATGTACTTCTTGGCATTGTCCCAAGCACCACCAGTGTTGGACGCAGAGATAGCAATCTGCAAAATCGATGTGATTAGTGAGGATTTACAATAGATGCTGCGTAAGTACTCGAGAATGATATAGTATGTTAGCAATATACTGTAAAGGACCAAAAAGAAATCAGGTGAATAAAGGGCATTTATTACCTGAACACCAGAAACAAGAGATCCTGCAAGAACACCAGAAAGAGTTTCCACGCCAAACAAGATCCCCACAATCAATGGAGTCAGCATGACTAGAGCACCAGGGGCAAACATCTCTTTGATAGAAGCATCAGTGGAGATCTTGACACAAGTAGCGTAGTCAGGCTTGGCAAGGCCTTCCATCAAGCCAGGAATGGTGTTGAATTGTCGGCGGACCTCCTCAACCATCTTCAATGCTGCTTTACCCACACTCTTCATTGTCATGGCTGAGAACCAGTATGGGAGCATAGCACCCACAATGAGACCAATAAAGACTTTAGGGGTCAACACATCAACGGTGGTGATAGATGCACGGCTCACAAAGGCACCGAACAGGGCAAGAGAGACAAGAGCTGCTGAACCAATGGCGAAACCCTGAAAACCAAACGCTTCTGTTTAGCAAACTCTTCATAATCACATCAGAAAAAAACTGCAAGCTCAAAAGGATAATATTGAATTAAAGAAACAACTGAGAACCTTTCCAATAGCAGCAGTTGTGTTTCCAGCAGCATCAAGGGCATCAGTTCTCTCACGGATTCTGTGGCTCATGCCAGCCATCTCAGCAATGCCACCAGCATTGTCACTGATGGGACCATAGGCATCAATAGCCAATCCAGTTGCGATTGTGCTCAACATACCAAGAGCAGCCACCGCAATACCGTACATAGCCGCAAAGCTAAAACTGACAAAGATACTGATGGCAATGGCAAAGATCGGGATGATAACTGACTTATAGCCCAAAGCCAAGCCAAAGATTACATTCGTAGCAGCTCCAGTTCTGCAAGAATCGGCAACATCTTGCACGGGGCTACACAGAAACAAAAACATTGTCAGTTTTATGAAAAGATCGTAGGTGTGGAAGTAAGAAATGTTTGGTCTCCATATAAATACCTGTAGGCATTGCTAGTGTAGTACTCAGTCACGAATCCGATAATTAGACCGGCCCACAAGCCAACAGCAACACATAAAAACAGTTCCCTACACAGTCAAGTAAAACATTCTTCATCAGCATCAAGACAAACGAAGAAAGAATGCACTACGACCAAAACCGTACGATAGCCAAAAACAAGAGGAGAAAAAGCTTACCAGTTCTTCACCTCCTTTTGCTTTCCGAAATCAAAAATAGTAAATGAAGATGGAAGAGCTGTGAAAGAGACAGCTGCAACACCAATAGTCATCAACACAGTAGAGATGATTAGCTGTCTCTTGAGTGCTGGCTCAATCTCCTTCACAGCCTTAATTTCGAAGAAGTCAGTTGCAAATAAGGTTGTAATCAAGCACATTATTATACCAACAGCACTGATCAACAGAGGGTACAACATTGCAGTGAACTCATGGTTCAACCCAAAAGAGGAAATGGATGCAACAACAAGGGCAGCGCAAGACGACTCCGCATAAGAACCAAAGAGATCAGATCCCATACCAGCAATATCCCCAACATTATCACCGACGTTATCAGCAATAACCTAATAACAAGACCATAATCACACAAGATACTTGAAAATTAGGTTTACAGAGTTAAACCTATATACACACACAAATCCACCAAAAAAAAGAACTTACAGCTGGATTCCTAGGGTCATCTTCAGGAATGTTCCTTTCCACTTTACCAACAAGATCAGCACCAACATCAGCAGCTTTTGTGTAAATTCCACCAGCAACTCTGCCAAATAGAGCCATAGAAGATCCTCCAAGACCATACCCAGTAATTGACTCGAAAAGACCTTCCCAATCGTCACCGTAGTATATCTTAAAGAGGAGAATGGTCAAGTACAAAACCAAAAGACCATTTGCAGCAAGAAGGAAGCCCATCACAGCTCCTGACCTAAATGCAACAATGAAAGCTTTGCCAACACCCTTTCGCGCCTCCAGGGTTGTTCGGGCATTGGCATAGGTGGCAATCTTCATCCCAAGGAAACCTGAAGCTAGCGATGTGACTGCCCCAAGCACAAAGGAAATTGTGCTAAAGATGGCTGTGGCAAGAGCTGGCTTGCACCTCTTGGTTTTGTCATATGTGCATGCCTGGCTACTGGAACTGAAGCCCTCAACAGATCCAAGAAAAACAAAAATGATCACTGCAAAAGCGACCATGAAGATACCAACATACTTGTACTCGGTGTAAAGGAAGGAAGTTGCTCCTGTTGAAGACAAGCAAATCAACAGCATCCATTAAGTTAGGTGCCTAAGCACTGAAAACCATCACATCTATAACAGGCCTAAATAAATATTAAAAAATAAAAAATAGAAGTCAACAACAACAGAGCATTAGTTCCAAAATGGTTCGAGATCAGCTAACATGATTCGTTGTATCACTGTATAGCTATGCACTAACAAACAAACATTCCAACTATAACAGACCTCGGGGGGCATTCCAACTACTACAACGGAGCATTAATTCAGAAATGGTTCACAATCGGTAACATGGTTCGTTGTATGGAATTTTAAAACGAGTTTATTTTCATATCAGCTACCGCAAACCTAATATCAAACAAATTCAATGCTGCAGTGAAACTATAACCACTTCTTCCTGCACCAGTTAACTGGGATAAGACGTTCAAATTTAAACGAAGCCCAAATCCCCTATTTTTTTGTTATGACGTGAATACCTCACAACCGATAACTCTCATACACATTGGGTAATACCGACAAGGGGGCAAATTGTACATAACTAGCCACACTTTTTAGTACACTCATGCAGGGAGACAGACAAGCAGAGAAGAAATAAAGTTTTCAAGATCATAACAACTCTTCTTTCAGCATGTCCAGCTGATATCAAGGAGGCTGGAAAAAATAAGGCCTTAAATTGTCAAATAGAGACATCCATAGAATCAAGGCCCAAGTTCAGTGACATGACTGACCCATGGATTCAAAGAACATAAACAAATATCAATAGATGGGAATCAGACTGTAAGGGCCAGTCAAGTCCACTGTCCCCCAAGTCCCAGCATTGCCACTAAAGGCAAGATCTATAAGTAGCATATTCCGTAATATACTAAGCTTATACAGGCAAGTACCAGCTCACATCTTGCAGAGCTTAAAAAACAAAGGAAAGCTGCATTGTGAAGGAACCATGCTAGGAAAAACATATTTTATTTACTAAATTAAACAAAGTTGCAGAAAGCCTTGAATATCAAGTCTGCACACACCATGTGCCACAAATAGATTAAGAATATAATTAAACACTGGATCTAAAATGAGACCTCCTAGGATCTGACATAATCATGTCTCAAAATAACATTTGGCAGGTACCTCGCAGCCCCAAGTATCCCTACATTCGTGGGCACTGGGCCCAAGATCAACATATTTTTTGGGAATCTGACAAAATAGTCATAGATCACAGTGAAACTTTCCAATCTCTATGCAGTAAATACTACAAATGTACTGGTCCTATGACCTAAGACACGGCACATTTACCCTTTCTTATCCTTAAATGTCCCAAGTGACTTGAAAGTGCCCCCATATATATAAGAAATCACAACTCAATAAAGTACACATATAAATCTAGAAAAGTCCCACAACCAGAAAAGCAAGACATTAAGTTTTATAAGGTTATACTATACTAAAAGCCCACTAAAACAAAAGCTAAAAATTGACCTGAATTTTTTTAAAAGCATTTAGATCTGATAGACTCAAAATCTCAAATACGACTAACTCTGCAAGTAAACGATAGAATTGAGATTTGAATCAAGTGTCAAGAAAGATAAAACCCTGCTTAAACCATAAGTTTCGAATTCAAACCCGTAACAACATCAATTAAGACTCACCAAACTGAAAAAAGAAGTGACCTTTAGTTTAAACTGTTGATACCAACAAACCACAGACGCATAACCATTTCACAGCTATCAATCGATATCACCATTCTACCAAAGAATGAAGCACATTATCAACCATGGACAAAAGACCGCGACTTTTTCCCTTGTTCTACCGATAAACTCCAAATACAAATCAATTATACCAAAAACTCAGAACTTGTGACCCCGAAATTCGATTATAATACCAAATTTTTAATGAACTGTAACATCTACACAATGAAAATCACACTCAAGTTGGCAATTCGTCTAAATATCTCACAACTACACTAAGAACAAAATCAGTCTACAATAAAAGCAGGGCAGCTAGATCGTACATAAAAATCTGAACTTACATTGATTCTTAAACACAATAGATTAAACTATACAATCAAGTATTATAACACTGTGATGAATTCACATTAATCAAGTAAAACCAATATCAATTACAATTATTAGGGAAATGTTGTGTAAACTACAAGCTAACCATGAAAGACACAACCTTTACAAGTCAAATCACACCAGGCAGCTCTGAACTTATCAATAAATTTATTAAAAATGTCAAGAAACACTCAAACATTTCAGACACAAAAACACTACTTCAGATTCAAAGTTAATCAACCCCACTCTGTCTCCTTTTGCTAATTCTTTTTCATTTTATAAATTCATTACAAATACACAAACTTAACACAAAAGACTCAAATTCTATACAAAGTAAATCAAACCCAATTAAAAATGAATAAAATAAAATGACGAAAAATTGTAACGTTCATTCAAAAAAAAATCATAAATCCCAAAACACTCAAACTTTACAGAAATTAAATCATAGCCAGATAATAAAAAGCATCAACAATTAAAACCCACAAATTAATTAATTAATTAACAAACAATCAAGTAAAAAAAAAAGATAAAATAAAAACTAAGGTGGTAAAAAAAAAGGTTGGACCTTCAGAAATAGCGGTTTGAATTTCAGCGCACTTGGTAACAACGCTGTGGTCACTAAGACCTTCTTCTTCTTCAATAAGACTGTCGGCGACGCCACCATTTTTGGTGGAGTTTGCGGCGGCGGTGGCGGAGAGTTTGACGGTGGAGACAAGGTACCACTGGAAGAGAGAGAAAGCAATTCCTATGATTGCACACACCGGAATAATAATCTCTGTCCCGAGATCTGGGAGTAGCGCCGCCCCCATCGCTGTCCTTTTCTCTCTTTGTGTAGCGTAAAGAAGAAGATAAGAAGAAGAAGATGAGGAATTTGTGTGAGAGGAAAATGTGAGGGTTTGTAGAGAGAGATAGAGAGATGGGGGAGATGAGAAGAGTGTGTGCGGATTTTATAGGGAGATGGTGTGGTGTGGTGTGTTTGAGAAGATTAGGATGATGATTCAGTAAAAAGGGTTAATATATAATAAAAAATAAAGATTTGAAATTTACTGCATTTGGTGATTTTTTTTTTTTTACTTATTTTTTTTTTACTGTGGTGGATTTACTTGATTTTCTTCACACATCATTCCTAGGTGGTGGGGTTAAAATTTGAGATTAGTTTTTAAGCTAATTTGGTAACATGATATTTTTACTTTTTTTGGGGGGTAGATTATTCATTATTGGATGGTATTACCGTATTAGTATTTTCTAGTTCGATGTTAGTTGGGCCGGGTCTTGTTCCATTCAACTTATGACTCGTACTTATTAACGAGTTTTGTTGTTTTGATAATACTAGATCAGTTTAGTTCAATGGTCGATTGGATTAGATTTTAGAGAGTTTCTACAGAAAGATCAATACCTCTATTGAATATGTAGTTAAACATTGTGGATTGGAGGAGGAAAAAAAAAAAATTGACTTTGATATTTGTTTACCTTGTTTTTTATTTTATTTTTTAAATATTTGATAACCGGTACCGTTGCTTTTCATGTGTCTATGTAGATTCTAGGGGTGTCTAAGAGTTTGTAACATCATGAATTTGAATAAAGAACCTTAAAATCGAGTGTAGTACTTCTACCTATTTAAACTAGTTAACAATCACATCTGTGTTTCAATCTTCAAATTGGTAGTACTATATAGGAAGGAGTAAGCATGATGGCGTGGATGCATTATTTGTTAATGCTTACTTGTAATACAAGTGTAGAACAATACCAAGACATGATGAGATCTTCGTAAAGCTGGCATTATATAACACTAGTACTACTAAATAAATTATTAACGTTGCCATATGTTTCAACCGCATTTTAAAAATGTTAATATTACTATGTGCGAAATCCGATAATATGTAGAATAAGGGATCATGAATCGACCAACCAACGGTGGATTGAGAAAGTCCATGATTGATGATTGATAACTGATGTGTAAAGCACAAGCTAAGGTGAGGTACGTTTCGCCATCTCAATTCTACGTGAAATCATGTACTATACTCCTTAACATAGATTTGTATATGAGAAGATTCATAAAGACGTGACTTATTAGATTATAACGTTATTTTTAAACAATCGATTACTTGGTCTCTATTTGTTACGTGCGCATGTCATCATTTGTTTGTTTTGAAAAATCTGTGGCTTAATAGTTGGTATCGTTAGTTTGCTAATATTAATTAATTACTTTATAAAAACCGTCAACTGAAATGTGAAAAATATATTTTGTTGGTTTAACTTGATTTCGGCTTACCTAAGCATAAACAAACAATACATTAGCTATATATTTCCGACCACAAACAAAGAACCAAGAATTCTAGTAATTACGAGAGTTGAGAATGAAGAACAATACAAAGACAATGACCATATACTTTAAATGATGAATTTTGGTTTCTTCATTTTCTCTAAATACTAATTAAGAAATGAAAAAATTGCTAAACTATAGACTCCAAACTCTTTCTTAAGCTAAACTATTCTGAACTACTTTCATCAACTTTAGTTTGAAGTACAGTTCATGTTGTCCTTTATCATTCTAAGGTTTCACAAGCCATTCTTACAATTAAGTAGAATTTTCGATTTCAACACCTAATTTAATTGATCATCCTTTTGTAGGTCGACTCTGATTACAAGCTTGTCATTTACGGATGTCAAGTCACTTACTAGCTAGTTACTATTCGATCCACCCCTAATTGTATTGCTTATTTTACACGTGTTTATTGAGATGATTAGATACAAGTTTTACACGAATGTGCCAAGGATAAGATCAAATGTTCATACTCTATTTCTAGTAAACCATTTGGTATAAAAAAATATTGAGATAAAATTATAATATTCTTTTCTGGTTAAATTACTGATGTGGTACGTATGTGCTCTGGATAGAGATCAAAAACCAAAGTAAATTCGAGGCATCATTTTTAATGTGGACCATCGTATTCAATTCCCTTAGCTTTACGTTTCGTCTTTCCCCGTTTCTCCCTATCAATACCTTCTTTTAATTAAGTTCACCTATATGCTTCATTAACATGATTTTTGTGTAAGATTTAATTACGAGGCCTCGATAAATGATGTATTCTAGTATAGTAGGTAATTTGGTCGATTCCATTATTGAGAGAATTTAATTACATAACTCGATTTAAAATATAAACAAGAGCACAAGAAAAATATGTTAAACTCGCACATTAGGGCGTGGTATAGTCAAATCAACACCCCTCTCAGTTGGAGAAGGACTCGGGCATATTGCTACTACAGTCTACAAAGTAAAATTAGCATAGTGTTTTATTGATTCTTGACTATCATGATACGATGCAATTCACTTTCGAGTTCCATATAGTCTAATATCTTAATTGGATAAATACGTCTTATCCCTCATCGATGATTAGCTCTTTAATTTCTATTATTGCTTTCGTGTTAGATGTTGCCTATGAAAATAGTCACAACAACCACGAGTAATTTAAAGGGCCAACCATGGCATTACACATCATATAATGTGATAAAAGTGAGTATATATTTAGTGCACGAAGTTTTGTTCATTTAGAGGTAGAATGGTAGATAAATGGGTTTAATATAACAGAACAAATACAGTGATGACTGACGAGAGACATATCCATCAAGTGAAGAGATTTGAAAGATTGCAAATGTGAGAAAACTTTCATCATATGGATTTGTCCAGGTGGCTCGTACTTAAATTAAACCCTTAATACAACACACCGAAATATCTTCGATTATTTACAAATTTAGTTAATGGAGTCTTGTGAACCACAAAAGGGAGATGGAGAAATAGATTTGGCCCAAAGGGTAGGTACAAAAAGAGGGAGAAAGACTCCAATTGACATTTAGTTGAAAAGACTAAAATTAGTTTGGACCAAATAATAATGATTGTGATAATAATAAGAATCTAAAGTGAGTGTGTAGGAAGGTATATTCTCAGAGGAAGACGAGAGCCGCATGCACTTATCGAATGGTGTGCAATTCCTTGTTGAAGATAATTGTCACTTTCCCCTTGTTTATTTGTCCCCTTTGTTGATATGGGAAATTTGGAACGTAATTGCTAATTAGGGAGGGAGTATTAGACCATCTTTGCTGAGGGTCTTAAATTGGGTCCCAAAGAGGAAAAAGAACGTTTTTCCTTATCAAGATAAATTTTGATGGGACTCGTTTTTAGAGTTTAGAGACGGTTTCTATTTTAATGACCGTCTCATTTGTTCATGAGACGCTATTTTTTTTATAAATTTGCCAAAAATAAATTTATAAGTAACTTAATACTGAATGATATTTTTTTTATTATAGAGACTTATCTTGAAGTCTCACAAATGAAGTATACAATCAAGACAACACATTTGAAAATAATTGTATCTGAGACGCAATCTGAATCCCACAAATAAAAGAATGGTTAGTGGTCACAAATTGTGTACCGCATAATTCACCCCGAAAAACAATCATCTTAAACATCATAATTAACATAGGTCTGTGTTTTGTGTTATTTTAGACGTTGTCAAAAAAAAAAAACATCATAATTAATCATCAGCAACGGTCACACAAGGAGCGGCAGATATAGCCACTTCGTCCAACAACTGATAGATACATCTGCGTTCTTGATCACAAGAATGACGAGAAAGAACACACCACTTTCCACAACCAATATAACATCTAGTCGACTTCTTAATAATCAGATGCTCTAACATGACTGCACTTCCCAATAGATAACTTGCAAACTCCACCCACACTGCTGAGAATTCAGAGAGTTCAATTTCTTTTAAATGACGATGGAAATATGCTGCTGGAAGCTTCTCACGTTTTCGACCACCAGACACAAATGGCAGCTACAAGAAGTAAAACATTTGTTGCAAGACAAAAAGAACAAATCATTAACCAATAGTATAGTTTAATAGAAAGCCATGCGCATAGACTTTTCTCATCTAGTGTTTCGGAGGGGGTGAAGGGGATAACTTGAAAGTAAATAAATCACTATCACAAATCTTGCAAAAGGAACCACTAAGCGTTCTTTACAAGTTATCTTTAACGACAATAGAACAAAACACCAGGGACATTCACGTTGAGTTGCTTCAGAAATGGAAAAGATCTGAGAAGACAAGGAAGAACTTGTACAAGATCAGCTTCGGGATCATCATTCTTCATATACATGTGCAACAATATGACAGAACGAAAATACATGGCCGGGGAAGTAGGCAATTTATGTATCTGGGCCAACAAAGAATAGTAGTCAACATGAAGCCAAAGAAACAACACAGAGCAAAACAAGAAAAAGGTAGCCAAATCCTTCCACACACCTGCGGACACCCTCCACTCAGGAACAGGGTTCTGAGCCCAGAGAGACTATAAGCAAGATTACTGAACATCGATTCCCCTCCACTGAACTCCTTCTCTAACAGGAACACATACATATTTTCCAGATTTGTGCGTCCTCTTACTCCCTCCCAAATTTCACAAAAATGTAATCAACTAATTCCTTCCCCTTGTGCGTCCTCTTACTCCCTCCCAAATTTCACATTTTTGTGCTAATTTCATTCTTTTATACTGTAATGAGGATTACAAGACACAGAGCAGAAAAATTACCTTAAAAAAGGGTAAGCTGTTACCAGAAGATTTTGAGGGTCGGGCACAAAATCCACACCATGCAGCCGCAGCCATATAATGGTTAGGATTTCTTTATGAAAATCAAGGGCTGTTATTCTTCCTATTTACCAAGGGTTTTGGTAGCTATTGTAGAATTAGTATAAAAAAACACTCTAAATGACATTGATATATATAAAAAAACAAAAGAGAACGGAATGATTTCGATTTAGATTCAACTATAACTATGTGTCTGCCCTCGTTCATTAATACAATCTTCGTTCGTTTAAAAGAAAATAAATAAGTTCATATTAGCACGTCCAATAGCTATAGAAAAATCTCTTAAGAATATCACTAAATGAATTAGTACAATAAAAGCTCATTAAAATAAAAAATCCGTATACATTGCAAACATAGTTAATCAGCGACGATGACGCATGCAATAGGGGATATAGCGCAGCCACCCCGTCCAACAATTCACGAATACGGTTGCGTTCGTCATCGGAATAACGATCAGAAGTTTCATACCCCTTCCCACGACCAACATTAACTCGGACCGACTTCTTAATCACTAGACGCTCCAATCTGACCGTAGTTACTAGTAAATAACGTGCAAACTCCGACCACACTGGCAAGAAACTACCGAGTTCAATCTCCTTTAAATGATGGTGGAGATATGGTTGTGGCGGCTTCCCCTGCTTTCAAGCATAAAACACATATGGCAACTACAAGAAGCGAAATATTCAGTAAATGGGAAAGCCCTAGGATGCAATATTCTATATGAATCTTGCAAAAAAAAACCACCAAACCAAGTATTTGATACTTACCATCACATTAAGTTGCTTCAGAAGTGGAAAACCTCTCAGAAGAGAAGGAAGAACTTGTACTAGATCAGCTTCGGGGTCATCACTATTCATATACAGTTCCAGCATTGAAACGGAACGAAATAGTATGGCCGGGGAAGTAGGTAAGATGTGTAGCTGGGCCAACAAAGGATAAATGTTAACATGAAGCCAAAGAAACAATACAGAGCAACCGACAAGACAAAAAACAGCCATAGCCTTCCACGCACCTGCGAATACATTCCACCCAGAAATGGAGTCCTGAGACTAGGGAGACTAGGAGCAAGGTTGCTGAACATAGCTTCCCCTCCGTTGCGATCCTTTTCTACCAGTAACACATACAGATTTTCCAACTTCGGAGCACATAAATAAGAGCATTTCACAGCCACATTACCAAAATACTCAAAGGACTTAAGGTTTTCCGCATTCAGCTCAACTTCCAGCAGTCCCCGACAGAAATCAATCATAAGCACACTCAGACAACATAAGTTAGCACCAAACCGCAATTTCTCAGGAAGATTACATCTTGTTAGTTGTAACCGTTGTATGTTTGATAAACTAGAGAGAACGCACTGCCATTGGGTTCCCTCTAGTACAACCAAATGTAAACAAAGGGTAACTAATTTACTTAATCTAACACCACCCTGAAGTTTTAGGATACATGAGTCTAGATACAGGTCCTTCAACAGAGAAAACCCAGAAAGAAAAGTACCAGAGATAGTGTACAGCTCATCAGGATCCACTTTATGGTTTCTTAAGGCCAAGTGATCTAGGCAGGCAAACTGGAGGTTGAGACTTACCAAATTCTCCCTTGTAGCAGCAAAATCTATGCACCGACTAATAACACTAAAATATTCCTTATTAAGGCAGCATGACAAACGGAGAGATAAGATATCCTGATCTTTGTACCTCCGTAAGACCTGATCCACATTATTCACATATGCTCCTCTATATGGTTCACACTTCTTTGAATGAAAAGTGTGTGAAGAGCCAGTGAGAACAGACCAATCCAAGTCCAGATATGGCAAGGCTGAACAGACATTTCTCCACCTTTTTGACAATACGGCTGCTCTCATGACATCAAGCAGTGCCAAGCGTGAGAGAATGTCAAACATAATATCATCCGGCAGACCACTGATGTGATCCCCCAAAGGCCGAGAAAACGGAACTTCATTAATCAACCAACATCCGCTACCTTTGGAAGTATTATTAATAGAATGAGATCGGGCACCCGTATCAATATCATCAATCGATGGAGATCGGCTACCCTTGGAAGTATCAGAAACATGTTCATCCGGCAGATCACTGATGGGATCCCCCAAAGACTGAGAAAATGGGATATCACTAAACGAGCAACATCCGCCACCATAGGAAGTATTATCAATAGATCGGCATCGGTTACCCTTGTCAACATCATCAATGGATCGAGATTGCATACCCTTGGAAGTATCAGAAACATGCTAGGTGAAGTCTCTCAAGATTATAAATTTCAAGACGTGGACTGGAGAAGTAGAACCAATAAATAACTTTAAGAATCAAAAGATCAACTGCAGTATATGCACAGGGAAAATGTATACATTAAAATGTACTTCCATGATTTACTATGTCAGCTATCTTCAAGTCAAACACAAGAGAGAAATTACCTTATAACGGTGTGAGTTGCTATCAAAAACTGTTGGACGGGAACAAAATCCACACCATGCAGCTGCAGCTATTATTAGGCAAGGAACTAGTTCCTTGGTGATATGACCAATAATCTGAAATTTAAAACCAATCACTAGTCAAATTATAAGAATATAGGAAAAAATAAACACACAAAACAGGCATATCTCCTCATGCATTGATTTATGTCCCGAAAAAAGTGTAAGATGTACCCAAATGCTGTCCAGCGCTAGACCCTGATTAGCGATTCAACTTAACTCCCCACGAAATGGCTCTAACTAAATAAAATTTCAGATCGACATTCCCAATAGGTAACAAAACTTAAGGCCAGAACTTTGAGGTCCAGTGAATTAAAGATCTAAAGCAAAGTGGGGCCCAGTGGACAAAAGGTCTACCTCTTCCCTCTCGCATCTGGTTATTAGAATCTTCTCATAGCCCCATCACATAAGAGTGGAAGTGTCTCTCTTCTTTGCATGACCAAACGTCCAAACCACATGACATCATGAATTCTTGTCTCATGGCCACAATGGTGGTATCCAACTTATATTCAAGTTTTACCTACTCTCGGTTTGCATTATACCAATATCAACAATGTATCCGCAACTCGGCTAATTTTCTCAAAAGTGTATGCAGACTTTAGATCTTTTTTATAAATTACCTTTCAACATGAATCAGAACAATGAAATGATACCAAATCAAGAGAATCCTGCGTATGTTAACACAGCAGATCCCCTGTACTCAAGTCCTTCTGATGGTCCAGGTACCATCAAATTTGATCCTGCGTCTTTCCTCAAAAAAGCAGAAATTACACTCGATGGAACTCGCACTTACCACCAAGCGCAAGGCAGGGTTCGTGACAGGTGTGGTACAAAGATCTGAGACTAATGTTGTGAAGCAAGAAGTCTCAGACCACTGGAACAGCTTAGTGGTCTCTTGGTTAATGAACAACTCCATTGAAGACATCAATAATTCTGTGATGTTCTTTCCTACAGCAAGCTCCATATGGGATGACCTTGCAGGAAGGTTTTCCTCAACCAATGGAGGAAGGAAATACAAGTTAAGCGAGTATGGTTATGATGCTAAAGCAAGGATGCAGGTCTGTAGGTGAATATTACACAAGTATGAAGTCTTCCTGGGATTGGATAATATGAATATTTATCCAATTCTTACTCAACTCAATGATGAGATAAATGCTTAATAGCAGCTCTAAAGAAGCACAAAGAGGAACAAAGGCTGTTCCAGTTCTTAAATGGACTGGACTCCTTTTTTTCCATTTATTCAAAGACAAAACTTCAACAATCATTCTGTCAAATATGAAAGTTGGAGGAGTCATATCCTCACGAGCAACACCTGCCAATAGTTACACACGCTGTGTAAATTATGACTCAAGATGAAGCTTAAATAAGAATGTTTGATGATGCTCCCACCGAATCTGAACCTTCAGCTCTCCCCATTAAGAGGGAGAACTTTGAAGAAGTACCAATATGCAGTGTGTGCAATAAAAGAGGTCATGTCAGGAATGATTGTTGATGGAAGGATACATGTAACAGCCAAGGAAGAGGAACTCATCTCAACGGAGGAATAGTAGCCCACAAAAGTCACAAAGGCAACAGTGAAGTAAGAACAAGCCGTACTCCAACAACGACAATGAATCGAGAAATCACCAGTTTTCAATGCTCAAACTCAAGACAATCCTGATTTGGCTGCATGTGCTGCAACTCAGCAACTACAGCATTTGATGAGTATGGTTCCGGGAAACAAAGATGGGAAGCAACAATGCTACCAAACAGGAGTGTGACGCAGAGGTTGAGATGGAACGCAATTTTGCACTTTGATGCTGAAATTCAAAACTCTCACTGGATTATTGACTCAGGTGCGTCAGATCACATGGTGTCTGATGTAAGAGTGTTGAAACAGGTAAAACCTGTTGAGAGGAAGTTGAAAATCAACTTGACAAATGGTGAATGCGTGTATGTTACACATCTAGGGATGACAAAACCACCAATTGGGGTAGTTTTAAAAAATGCTATGCATGTGTGAAGATAGTCAGTGTGTGGTTCATTCTAAACAAGATTGTTGCATAATGCATGGCGATTCGCAGGTTACTAAGAAATTTGCCAGAGGAGGGCTGTACCATCTCCTGGAAAAACCCCAATCATGAATAAACAACCCAGCCTAGCTGCTTTCAACCAAACACCACACCAAGTCCAGCCAAGCTATCTTAAAGACAGAACTGGGCTAGCCAGTCTTTCTGTTAGCTGTAGACCTAGTGTCCCATCTAATGCTCAGGCCATAGATGTGTGAAAATTAGTGAATAATGTCAAAAAGGCTGTAGACTCAAGGTGTAATGTTCTCATGCAATGAAAGCTGCATCTTTTGATTATAATCTGTGGCATAATCGTCTTGAGCATGCTCCTATGTCTAAAATCCGGCATATATACTGCATTAAATCAAAACTCAAACCTCGAAATCGTCAGAATTGCTTGTCTTGTCCTCTCGCAAAATACACCAAACACCCATATCCATACAGTATAACCAATGTAGAATAACCATTTGATCTGATTCACATGGATATTTGGGGAGCTTATAAAGTGAGTTACAAGCGCAAATATAGGTACCTCTTGACAATTGTTGATGATAAGTCGCGAGCTACATGGATGTATCTGTTGAGTCACAAGTCTGATGCATTAAGGACCAATCACATATGTCCAGACACAATTTGTGAAAAACATCAAGGTTATCAGATCTACTCTGGAGCTTGGTAAGGGATGATGTCTAAGCTTCTTCAAAGCCAAAGGAATTATACATCAAACTAGTATAGCTCACAGATCGCAGCAGAATGGTGTAGTTGAACGCAAACATAGGCGTGTACTGGAGGTGAACAGAGGTCTGAGATTTCAGTCAGGGTTATCACTAGTCAGGGTTATCAAAGGGATATTGGGATGATTGTGTCGTCACTGCAAATTATTTGATTAACAGAATACCGTCCTCTGTAATCCAGAATAAACACCTCATGAAATTCTTACAAAACAACTCCCAAACTACCATCATTTGAGAGCATTTGGTTGCCTGGCCATTACATATACACCATCGAAAGGTGACAAATTCCAGCCAAGAGTCGTACCATTTGTTTTCCTAGGGTATCCTCAAACAGAGAAAGGGTACAAGATGCAAAGTCTCGTTGATGGACAAAGATTTGTCTCAAGGGATGTTACCTTCCATGAACAGATATATCCTTTTAACAAACTTGCAAGACCTATTTATGTATCCTATGCCTATCTCAATGCCATGTGAGGATATAACTGACGCAAATGAAGACATTGTGTTACCTGCTCCCGTAAACTCACAAGTACGGGATGAGAATCAGATTCAAAACATAACTGATGTTCCATATGAAGAATAGACAGAGTCTCCTATGCAGCCTAGCAGATCAGAATGACCCAAGGACCAACCTGTGTGGATGAAGGACTTTGTGGTTGAATGCCCCAAGAGGAAAAAGGGAGCTGTTCCAATACCAACAACTGTTTATACTCAACAGTCTGTAAGTATCCTCTGGCAGTTTGGTAACTCAACAGTCTAAAATCTCTAAAGCACAGTCCTTCCCTCAAGCTGTTTAATATCCAGGATGGAGAGAGGCAATGAATAAGGAATAAGACGCTCTCGAGGACAACAACACTTAAGACTGTTACGAGGCTACCAACAGGCAGAAGAGCTATTGGATCTAAGTGGATATACAGGGTTAAATACCATCCAGATGGTTCTCTCGATCGATGTAAAGCCCGTCTAGTCATCCAAGGTTATAGACAACACACAATCTGGGATTGATTACCCCTGTGCTCAATAGTTGACTGTAAAGTCCTGATCATAGACTAACTTTTGTAGTTTCTTTACTTCCTAGCAGATAACTAAGTTCAATTTGAGAGTTCAACAATATTCTCCACATTGAGCAGTACAATTGAACAGATTAAAACCCAATTTGAAAATTTAGCTAATGATGAATCAAATTATCCCTCATGCTCAATCAATCAAGCAGTACAATTGAAAAAATTAAAACCCAATTTGAAAATTTAGCTAATGAATCAAATTAAACATTAAATTATCCCTCATACTCAATCAATCAAGCAGTACAATTGAAAAAATTAAAACCCAATTTGAAATTCTAGATAGAAATTAATAAAGATGAGAAATTTAGCTTAATGATGAATCAAATTAAAGAGCAAATAACATCATATTATCACTGACAAATCAATTACGAACAAAAATTAGCAAACTCAAATTAATTAGAAACTTACACAATCCATTGCAGCGTAAACTAGAAGTTGGACCTGTAATTCCAACCGTTATTCTTCTCAATTTATTTATTTCCAAGGAGGGTTTTTTGTACAGCAACAGCATAAAATCGGTGATAATATCAACCGAATTTATTTTATTTATTTTCAAGGAGGGTTTATTATACAACAACAGCATATGATAGTTTATGGATTCAACCGTTTTTTTTTTTTTTTTTTTTTCTTTTCCTTGGGAAGAAGGTTAGAGAAGAGGGAAGAAGAGGGAGGGAAAGAGAGAGAGAGAGAGGAGGGGAGACAAACCCACTTAAACATACGCTGATAAGTGATAAGGAATTGTACTTACCGTATCTATCTATGTACCAAGTGACATCATCTAAAGTGTTCATGTTTGTTTGAATGTCTATTTATCGATAAAAAGAATTACAGCAATTCTTTCCAAGAATTACATAATTTTTGCCAAATTTAGAATTTAGAAGCTTTTAGTCTTTACCATATCTACACAATGACATCATGCCCAACTACTATAGTTGGGTAGCCATATAACTTATCATCTCACAATGACATCATTCGAACTAGTTTCACCATCTAACTACCCGAATAGATGTAAAAGTGGGATAATGGTACACATACAATGAGTGTATGTGAAATCTTCGTACAGTGTACCTTTATCAATGTATGTGATTGGATTAAGGGTTAATAAAGGATTAAAAAAAGGGAAAAAAAACTACAGCATTAATCAAAACCACCATCTCACGGCCACAACCACCCACCTATCACCACCGGTCCATTCCTTACTACCACCACCGGCCACCGCCATCCCTAACCCCACCACCATTGGGACGGTTTCAGGAACCTCTTAACCCCAGTGGTCCGCCCAGTAACCAGCTTGCACCGTCCTTCTCCTTCAATTTATTCTCTCACATCATCACATTAGATGTGAATCTCATCTTCAATTAAACACAGGTCACAGTTAAACCGCCGACCGCCACGTCCATGGTCTAGTCATATTGTCTAGGTCAGTTTCCCCCAAATTAATTGAATTATTATGCAATTAGGGGCGGATTCTACGGAACAAAACGTGTCGGGGAAGGGTGGAGGAGGCCCCAGCGATGATCGGTGGTGGCTTGGATGGGTTGGTGGGCCATGGGCGGTTACGGTGGGGACGTCGGGACGGTGGTCGTTGGTAGTTGGGCTGACAGGCGCGGTGGTCAATTGGTGGTTCGAGGTCAACTGATTAGGGAGGAGAGAGATGGGTTGAGGGTGAAGGAAGAAAGCGACATTACTTTTGTTGAGTCAATCACTATTATCAATATAATGCTAGTTGTCTTTGTGCTGAGTTGTCGCATTACTAGTGGTGGTGTATGAGATTCCTCATACACCCATTGTATGTGTACCAGTTTCCCCTTTGTTTACTTTGTCTCTTCACCTTCATTTTTGGATCGTAAAATTCCGAGTTTCACTAAATCAATCATTATGATTGGCAAAAAGAAGCCAATCACGAATTGGTGGCAAATCCTAGGCCACTCATCTTGCTTTCCATGATCTTGTGGCTTACATTAATTCCCCTTCTTCCACCCGCCCACCACCACAAATTGGCTCCACACACAACAAAAAAAGGGTTTAGGGCCCTAAACCCTTTTTTCGCCCACTTAAGGAGACCCCACCCTAAAAAGGGTAAGCCAAATCCATTCAAACACCCACCCTTCTTAGGGTGTCTTTTCGTTTTCACGGCGAAGTAAAAGGTGCTCCGGGGGTGGGAAGTGGTTCGCCGGCCGAGGGTGCTGGTCTGGGTGGGGTTCCGGTGGTGGTGCGCTTGGTTGCGGGCTATCGCGCGGTGGTCGGAAATGGGCTGTTTCGGGTTGGCTGGACCCAATCACAGAGATTGGTTTATGAGCACTCTAAAATCCAAACCAACACTATAAAATTTCAGTAAAAAAAAAATCATTTTGCTTTTTATTTTATTTTATCGCAAGTTTAATTCAGTGGAATATCTTCATTTATTTTTATCTTTCTCTTTTGAGGAGAAAAATAAAAAATGATGATTATCAACCATTTTTATAGCTACTGAAATTTCTCCTAAATCTTGGTTAAAAAAAAATAAAATCAATCAATCATAACCATGGGCAAACGAAAAGAAGAGGAACATCATCTTCTTTTGCTCATCATACTCCTTCAGGTTCTCATAATTCTGAAATGGCACTACTCATAAGGAGATGCTGAACACAGTGGAAGAGATGCTACTTTGAGGAGAATCAAAGCCTTATTTCATCAGCACAGTCGCGGTGGCGAAGTAGAGGCGACGGCGAAAACAGTAGCGGCAAAGAGGGCGGAGGAAGCGGAGGCAGAAGCGGAAAAAGCTACACTCAATATCATAACATCAATCTTAGAATCTTCTAATACCCCATCACATAAGAGTGGGGGTGTCTCTTTCTTGCATGACCGATCCCAATGACCTGGAACCGGCGGCTGCGGAGGCGGAGGCAGACACAGTGGCTTGCGGCAGCGTTAATGCGATTGTACTCAACACAACAACCCGATCATGGAACTCCTCGATGCGCTCTTTAATTCGCGACACGTCGGCGGTGGAACATGACGACGAGAAAACAACAACCATGTTAGTATTTTGCGCAGTATAAACTTCGAGCTTTTCTGTGAAATCCGCAACTGATTCGATTACGTTAACACGAAATCCAAGGTCGTCCGCCATGGCTGATGATGAGAGAGAAATTTAGAAAATAGAATTTTTTTATTGAAATCACCGTAAAATTGGGGGTTTAGGGTTTCACGACGGACGGAAAACTGAAAGAAGGGGGAAACTTAATACTCAGGCGGCAAATCAAATTTATAGTTAAGCAAAGCTTTCTAATCGTACTCTCTTAACAAACTCCTTGTAAGTGAAAATGGTGATTTCATTACGACGACCTTATTGATTAGTCGGTGCTGAAAAGAAATGACCGTCTTTTCAAACGACATTTTGACTTTTTGAAACAAGAACTTTTTGAAACGACATTTTGTCATTCAACGCATTGAATGGAGACTTATTCGTGTGTAATGTAGCACAACTCCAATGGAAGTAACACAACGACAAATGATTTCATTTACACGCTAGCGAAGATCAAAGAGCTGGAATCAAAGTCAAATCTGTAACGAAATTAACGGTAAAATTAGAAACAGAGCGCTCCGGCTTCACGAGGCGGCGAATTACTTGAATTTTCGTCGCCAACGGCAACGTGTTCATCAATTCATCTACAGTGTGGATTGCGTTTACGATTCATCTACAGGATACTGACACTCACATCAGAAACGATTATTCGCTCCCTGATACGGACGATATCGGAGTCGGAGCACGTCGGAGAGAAGACAATGAAAATGTCAAAAAGAGTAAAAAACAGCGGAAGTGTAAAATGTCGAACTACAATTCTCAAAACAAAATCCGAATTACATAAACCAAAATGAAATAAAGTCCTATAATCGTTTAAGAAACCCCATCATGCAAACGTCCCTCAAGCAAGCATCCAATTTCATCAAGACTTGTGAACTATGCTAACAAAGAATGACATAGGCCTCAGAACATGGTAGGGAACGAACCAGAAGAAAGAAAGTTAGCATACATGCTGAGTAAGAATTACAAAAATACAAGGAAACAAAAGATACGCGCTTTGAGGCGCGTAGCTAACAAATAACAGGCAAACGTTACAATAATAAAACAATGCGATAATTGCCATATCGCTACAAGATCCAATGGTATCGTTACATTTATTACGTCAAGGCTGGGCTCCTACCCCACAGCCACCACAATCTCGAACTAGCGCGAGTTAGAGTACTAGAAAACAGAACCTAACGACTTGAAGTGTGCACACCCCTCTCTCTAGAGGGCCAGGTAGGATGTCGAGCCTCTAGGTTGTAAGCCAATTAGGAGGTCGGTAGCTAATCCGACCCGAACAACCTTGATCAGAGGTGACTAATCCGGGTCGCGTGATACGAGTACGCAGCGGATTAAAAACTTACTATAGAACAGATGAGTGTTCTGTACTACCGTGGGACTATTTTTGGAGTTTTGGGGTTTATTTGTAAACAAAAATAAACAAAGAAACGAAATAAAAGGGATATAACGCGAAGGCCTATGATCAAACCTAGACGCCGATCTAAGTAATGATTCACTACTCACTAATAACGCGATTAGCAAATAATGTCGAACTAAGAATAACACTACTTAACTCAATTTGTGTTCAAAACCTGAACCCATTGAAAGAAAACTCTCTTTCGACTATTCGATATTAATTCTCACACTCTGTGTAAAAACAATACAATAGGGGCGCTATTTTTAATAGCCTAGATTTCCTAAAAACAAAATAGATAATAAGGAAATATTACTCCTAACGAGATGTGGAAACATGACTTCCACTATCTTTTCCTATATGATAAGAAAATTTATTCTTTTACGAAAATAAGACACTTAACTAAACTAGACTCAAGAAATTAAGAAGTATTAGCATTTAGCTTTTCCTAAAATCCACTTCCAATCACAAAGAGACCTATCTCTAGTTTTGACAGTTTTCCCTACTTGATATCGTATCATCGCGTCACCTTACTCTAGGTGGTAAACATCATTATCAACATCATTATCATTATCATTAGTGTACACTTTTATGCGCGCATTGAACAACATATTATATAATCAACAATACTAACATTAATCATACAAATTCACATCAACGAATCATAAGAAACAACAATGAAAGCACACTCGGCTAAGAGGTTTAGCTTTTCCCATATAAGGCAGAGTTCTTTTGAAAATTGGCAGAAGAGCTGAAGGGCCAATTTGAGAGTAGTCATTTTTTTTTGTGATTTTTTGGAATTTTTTTTCTATAATTATTTTAATATTATAAAATAATAATGAATAACTAATCTTACACTAATTTTCCCGCCCAATTGCTAACTCCATTGCCACGTCATCACTTAACCCTCGAAAGTTAACACAGTTAGCCAATTTGGGTCAATATGGGTAAAAGGGGCACCACGTGCATTGGGTGCAATAGTTCAGGGGCACCACAGAGTAGTAGTTTGTAAAGTGGGGGCACCACATGCATTTTGACATAACTCAGGGCCACCACGTGAATTTGCCGTTTTATTATTGTTGGAGATAATGGGTGGTTTATTTATTATTGTTGAAGATAGTAGATGTTTTGTTTATTATTGTTGGAGATAATGAGTGGTTTGTTTATTATTTTTGGAGATAATTGGTGATTTGTTTATTATTTTTGGAGATAGTGGATGGTTGATGTGTGGTGAAAACTTACCACATTTAGAAAGTTTTGAAATGGGGTGTTTAAAGAAGGACACCCCGAAAAGAAAATTGAGGTGTTTAAAGGGGGACGGACGGAGTATGACGTTTGCATATTACGAGACAAGTTTTGACTTTTAATTTCATCAAAAACTATTTTACTAAAAATTATAAAAATTACATCGTTGGATTTGTCAAAAACTAAGATACCTTCACAAGATTATATTTTCATAATTTTTGCCCTTATATTTTGAGAGATATCATAGGTTAAAGAAGTGTCTCGATATGTGAGAAAGACATATATTTTGAGAATGAGGGAGTATCAAAAATAAAAAACAAACCACCAACTTCAAACCTTAAACCTCTTCTCTCTCCTATCTCTCTCCCCCTCCCCCCACTCATCCCTACATACATGAGCCACCACCACCATTGGTTACCACTTACCACCGCCACCACCTGCACCCACCACCGCTAATCCTGCCTCCG
The DNA here is from genome assembly GCA_963680865.1 of Spergularia marina. Lineage (NCBI taxonomy): Eukaryota > Viridiplantae > Streptophyta > Magnoliopsida > Caryophyllales > Caryophyllaceae > Spergularia > Spergularia marina. The sequence goes on along the minus strand of OY804557.1, from coordinate 23,511,561 downwards.
ACTCCACTACCACGACCCCTTTCTCCGGCGACCCAAACCCCCATCATCACCCTAAACGACCCCCTCTCCTCCCTCGCATTTTTCTCATTCTAATCGACTTAGGGTCATGGTTTCTCCCCTTATTTCGTTGTTGAGCAAAGGCGCTTGCCATTGAAAACAAAAAAACAATTTGCAGAAGATTTTATTAGATAAATTGAGGGTGCAAATGTAAATTCCAAGGAGAGAAAAAAAATAAAGAATGAGGAAATTGTGGCGGGGAAGAGGGAGGCGTTAGGGGTGATTATGAGGGTTTTGGTCGTCGGACAAAGGGGGTCATGGTGGTGGAGTCGAAGGCTGGATTGGTGGTGGTGGGTGCGGCAGGGAGATGTGGGGGTAAAGAGAGGAGAGAGAACAAGTCTGGAGGTTTGAGGTTTGTCTTTGATGTTTTCATTTTCATTTTGTTTGTCTTTTAGATTAAGGTCATGTGCGATTCAACTTATTCAACAATATTTTTAAATCAGATCAGATTTATTCAAATCAAATCAAATCAGATCAGAATTATCCAGATAACAATCAATGAACCAAGTCTATTTCTAGTTATTAATTCGTCTAATTGCAGTTAATTTATCAATTAATTCAGTTCAGATCAAATCAAATCAAGTTTATTCAAATCAAATCAAATCAAATCAGATCAATTCAATTCAAATCAAATCAAATCAGATCAGAAAAATGCAGTCCAATCGCACGAGGCCTAAAAAGATAAAAGTGTTAATTAATCTCTATATATCACAATTAACTAACGGTGTTAATTTTTCGTTACACATTTTAGCAAATCGCAAATCTCGGGGATACCCTACAAATTTCGGAAATTTTAGGAATACCACAAATAAAGTCGGGAATATCAGGAATACCGTAGATCATATCCCAACAAATAATGATGACAATTGACAACATTTGACACCTTTGTTTAACTTGTCTCTTCGCCTTCATTTTTGGACCGTAAAAATCCAAACCAACACCATAAAATCTCAGTAAAAAAAAAAATTGATCGCAAGTTTAATTCAGTGGAATATCTTCATATATTTTTGTCTTTCTCTTTTGAGGAGAAAAAACAAAAATGATGATTATCAACCATTTTAATAGCTACTGAAATTTCTCCTAAATCTTCGGTTAAAAATAAAATAAAATAAATCAATCATAATCATGGGCAAACGAAAAAGAACAGGAACATCATCATCTTCTGCACATCATCATACTCCTTCAGGTTTTCTTTTTTCTTGTTAATTTGATTGTAAAGTTTTGATCTTTTTTCCCTAATTTTAATTTTAGGATTGCATTTTTGGTGTAATTTTATGATGGGGTGTGTTGAATTGTGAAAATGTGGGGAAGTTTGAGTGACCCATCATTTTTTGTTCGGGTAAGAATCATGGGGTTTGATCAGATTGTGGTAAAAATTGGATTTTTTGATTGGTTGATGAGTTTGTGAGCTTGTTCTTAAAGCTTCTGGTAATTTGATGTGTTTTTGAGGTCGAAATTGAAGTTAGTTTATCTTGTATTGATCTGGATTAAGATGAATTTTGTGTTTTTGAATGCTGATTTGTGAGTTTATACGCCTGCTCTTGCATGTTAAAGTGGCGTGTTTATTACAATTGAGATGAGGGGTAATTGAGGATGATCTTTTGAATATATGGCATAAGAATCGTGATTCACAATGTCGGGTTATGCGATTTTGTTATTGAATGGGTGAGTGAGCATAATCTAAATGCACGGCTGCTCCCATTTTTGTCGAATTTGGGCTGGTTTGATTGAGCCTGTAATTGTAACGATTTGTCCCTGGAATGAGCTGAACTTGCTTAGGCTGAAGCCTATTCCTACACTTGTCGAATTTGAGCATTGTGCTAGATTTAGTTTTTGTTCTGTGAATATGTTTGCCTCATGCTGATTTGCTGGTAATAATTGTTTGATCAAGGTTCGATCTTGCATTACCTAGAGAATAAGAAGCTTAGGTTTATATGGTAAATTGGTAATTGCGTGGTTGATGCCTGAAAACGGACTGATTTCGTATGGGAGCTTCACAATTTGTTTGGGTGACGGGTTCATCTTGTAGCCTATCATTTCTGAGTTGTTTTGGAATTGGAAATATCCATAATATTGATGAATATGTAGCTATGGTTGGGTACTTGGACTACTGAGCTAAACAATGAGTGGTCTGACCTTTAGAAACATCAAAGTAGTCCTATACTTAAGGAGCGGTATGAAGCTAAAATTGGAAGCAAGAGTGCGTCAGTATTGCTCAGCTCATCGTTTTCAAGTTTATGCATAACATAGCTGGTTTCACAAATGCACTACTCGTGGCTTTCTCTGTGTTCCTTGCTTCTGATCATGTTTATTTGAGTTAGATAAGTTGGTCTCTATGGCTGTAATAATCTAATGGTTATTTTATCTTCTGATACTTTTTTTGTGCAGATTCTGTGCCATGTTCGTCTGGAAGAGATCTGACACCAGCAGAGGTTTGTTCTTTTTTTTTTCCGAGGGGGGGGGGGGGAGGGTGGGGCAAGAAGCAGAGGCTTGTCTTTGCTACATAAACTTAGTATATATTTTAATTTGTATCCTGTAAGCTTTTTAGAATGTTTCAATTAAGCTCTGTGATTTTCCGTCTAGTGATCACCCTTACACCTTCGATAGTCCAATGGATTGTGGTGCAATGTTTCATCTATTTTCATTTCTTCTGTTACTATCAGTAATTCATTGGAGGCTTACATCATTCATTGTGTTACAGGACGCTTCGGGACCTGACAACACTCATTTATTCAAGCCTCATTCTTCTGTTAAAGAAACCATGGATAACCACGGGAGGCATTCAAATTCTCAAATTTCCCTTGGTCAACACCATTACAACTTGAGCCGCTCAATGTTTTTGAAACGTTCTCGTCACCACTATGGCAATCAGTACTCTCGACGTAACTCACCCAACTACCATAAGCCTTCTACTTCCTTTGGAAAGGGTAGTCCTTTTAGCGAGGAAAGATTATTTTTCAAGCTTGGTGGTAGATACCACCTAGAATGGCCCAACGTCCACGTATCCTTCTTCACCTCTCCTAATTAGTTTGTATGTTCTCTTTCTCTCCAGAGATACTGATGAGTAGTAAGGGGGTGTTTTCTGTTGTAAAATGAGCTTGCAATCTTGCATGTTAAACATCATACTTTCTTACTTGGACATGTTAGATCGCTCATGTTAGCTGCCTCCATGTTATTTTGATACTAAGGTTTGATGCAGTTGTTCATGCTAGGCAACTTCTTCTTCTTCTTCTTCTTTTTTTTTTTTTTTTTTTTTTTTTTTTTTTTACTGAACAATGTATGTGAGATCATCACGCATAAAAGAAATCCCTTGTAACCTCTTAAGTAAAGAAGTTCTGGGTCCGGCATAGTCCGAATGATTTCTTGAAAGGTTGTGATAGTGCTGTATCTATTCATGGTTTGTAAAAGTATCTTACTTCTGCCAGTACTGCTTAGATTAAGACTCTGAAGTATCTTTGTAGTCGTTCTCCATTCATTGTTTTACTTAGGAGGGAACCTTCTTTTGAGCTATGATATCAGAGCCACCAAAAACAACAAACTTGTATTGCTGGCTAACCCCAGATCCTTTTAAATTCTTGGTGGTTTCAGATTTCATTGTCATAGAATGTACCATGATTTATGAATAGAACCAACCATCTTGTATGATGTTTTAAATATTAATATGTATTTCTGAGCATAGAGTGTAATTGTCGAATTTGAAGAGGAATTCAAGCGACAATTTTATGTAGCGATCAATGTGATCAATAATAAGGTCCCATGTATGACGAAGCAGGGGGTGGATATATGCGGCCTTAGTCTATGTTGAAAATTAGAGAGGTTGTTTCCGCAGACCCAAAATGAAAGGTATATTGACGGGCTGCAACTTCACAATATGTGGAGCTTAGAAATTTGGAAGTGGAGCAGTGCGATATAGAGAACAAATGATGAGGAACTTCAGCAGCAAACACTTAGTCATACTTTCATTCTACTTGACATTGAGGAGCCATATAATTCATTCGATCTGGACTTCAAAGAATTCAGAACCTGACTGATTAGTTGAGTGGAAAAGGTGAAGGCTTTTGCATCACATGATGAACTTCTGACTAGGGCAAAGAAGCAGTACATTCACAAAAAAAATTACAATCAAAATTGCAAAATACAGACAGAAATTAATAAAGATCAAAACTTTAGCTGATCATGAATCAAATTAAAGAGCAAATAACATCATATTATAACTGACAAATCAAAATTATTCAACGAAATTGTAAAAGGGGATGAGAAACTTACACAAACCATTCCAAGGGGGGTATATCCGTAAATTTACAGCAGAACACACGAACATTACTGTACAGTGAAATTCACAAAGGAGGATTTTATTTTTATTTTTATTTTCAAGGAGGATTTATTGCGAATCTATGAGAACATTCCTGTACAGTATCATACTCGTGTACCCAAATAATGAAACCACACCTGACACCTAATATCGAATTACGACACTTAATGTTGTCCTATGGTTAAGGTCCGATAGCATATCGTTACCTTAAGAAAAAGTGGTTAAAAAATGACTCAATATTTTTGTTGAACCCAAGGTTATATAATGTGCGTTTTGGCAAATCAATCAAAATGCGCATTAGCGTTTGCCAAGTGACCGAAGACAAAGGAGTTTAAGAGATCCCATGGGGAGAATCGGCTCATAACTGTCTATAGCCACGAAAAAAAAATCCGAATACACAACATGAACCAAATGACCACATCTTGAGATATACGGAGTACGAGCTATACATTTGCTCATATTGCAAAAATCTACCACATGTCATCCTAATTCTTTCTCGTGGAGATATTAATAACCACTTTCAATGCAGCTTCGCCACTACTTAATCCGAGCAAAAATGTATCTGCAGTTGATGCACTTAATCTACTGCATCAATCACCAGCAGCGAACTCATATCTATACAATTTCGATCATATCTATGCAAAATCAGAGCTATACATTTTGCTCATATTGACAAAAGTTTACTACCATTGGCTAACTAATTTTCCCACTCAACAGTGTTTGCTGCACCTCATCGGCAATCATCGTGCCTCATCAACACCCCTGCGAAATCAATCAAAATCAATCAAAATAGAGTTAGCTTTGGCAAATACAATTATTTTTACTATTACTTGCACAAGTCCTCCAATTTATGTTGTACTACCCAATTAGAGAAGAAGATATAGCACGATTACACAAGTTAAACTAAAGGTAGAAATGAAATGAAATTACTTCTTAGGCACCAAAGCTAAACACCATTCTTAGACCCCCACATGAAAAGCAAATTGTGGGATCAAATGAGCAACAGGTGCATCACAAATTCACGATAGAGGGGTATTGACAATGGGCAGCTCAATTGATAGCTTTTGAAATCATGGTTGCGCGAACGCAATCACGATCACTCATGTGCTAACAGCATTACATAGGCATAGATGAAGGTGAAAACTATAAAAGTATGACCAAGCGGAATCCTGATAAGTGCAACTTTATGCACAATGGTAGATAACTAGAAGGGATATTAGTATTTAGCAAAGCATGACTTACTTAACTAATTATACCTGATAGATCCTGGACCTATCAAACCAACAAGCATACTGCATAAGAAGCAAACAGTCTTCTCCAAGTTGTCTGCTATTATTAATACATTAATAACTTGCTCACGAAAATCTATGGGACCATACTCCCGTTGCACGCACTATTTTGTAGCAAGATCATCTTTTCTAGGTAGTTGTATCAAGCCAGAGGATAGACAGATACACTACTTAGTCTAGTCACCCATTGCCTGGTTCCATATCTTTTCTATGAATTCCTCTTGCTTAAACTCGAAACATCAACATTCCTCATACTCGGACACTATATGGAAGATCTAAACTAATTGTAAAATGTCAGGCTCCATCTAATCAGGCTAACATTGTTAACGTAAAATAAAAGTAATGGTGACCAGACTTGAGATGCATCTATACGTTACTCCATGATATATTGTCATTGCGCTATACGAGTAATACATAGACTATTACTCGCACACAACTTGACCAAGCATTTCTCGTAAAGAGTTAAAACCATAAATGATCACTCATGTGCTAACAACATTACATAGGCATAGTGGCATAGATGAAGGTGAAAACTACGAAAATATGATCGACCAGAATCCTGATAAGTGCAGCTACTTTCTACACAATGCAGCCAACCCAATAACATACACTAAAACAACAACCGAGCCTTATTCCCAAATTTCGCACAAACGAAAACGAGATCGGAAAAAACATTAACCTGAATTACGCTAATTGAAAGCCAATAAAGAAATTAAAGAAACTGAATCACCTAGATTATTGAAAGCCAAAGAAAAGAAAAAAAAAAATTAAAGAAAGAGAATTACCTTCTTGTCCTTCTTCCTAGGAAACACCGAGTGCCACAAAGCAACATTAAAGTTCACCGGAGGAGCTCTCGTCAGCAAAAACGCGGCAAGAAACAATATCGCACCATTGAGAAATGTCAAATAGGCGGTGGAAGTGGCGGAGGCGGCAGAGGAGGCGGCGGAGGTGGAAGCGGCGGTGGCAGACAAGGCGGCGGAAGTTCTGTCGGATGCATATTTTCGAAATTAGTGGTGTAATTTACATTCAAGACAATTTAGAATTGTTTTTTAATTTTGAAGAACATATAAAATGGGTCAATTTGACTCTTTCAAAACACTTGAATGTTATCTAAAAGATTTTGTAAGCTTTCTTTGAAAGATATAAAATTAGGAAGGTTTATGAAAATCAGAAATTTGGAAATATTTGGTATTGTTCAACACACTCTGAATTGAATCTAGTAAAGTAGCAAAGTTTCGCATTAGTTTAACCATTGTTGCACAGCTGAGTCTCAGACTCGAGACCTCTTATTGGATTACCAATTAATGATTAAAAATGATTTCTGTAATAGTCCAACCGTAGCCAATTACTTTTCCTTCAACCTTAGCAATTAAAAATTCAAACTTTAATCAATATCAATTTGGAATAACACCCGGCCACTTTAATACTCATAACTCATACGTAGATAAAATAGCACAATTTAGCCGAATGAAGAAAGAGAAAAGAACACATACCGTGATGATATTTTGCTAAAGAGCACTCTACTACTACGAATATTACCGTGATGATTTTGGAGAACCACTCCCTCTCCATTGCAACTCCTCCGATCCTGTAGAATATATGAAGATACAGCAAGATGGCAAATCAAGCTGGTAGCAAATACAAGCAAATGAAGTCTCACAAGGAACAAATTGCAAATGAAAAAAAGGTCAAATTCAGGCCCTTTAAAAAATTATGTACCTTATTGTAGTGATGAAGAAGATTTATCAGCATTTCAAGGAAAATAAGAGAAAGTGTTTTGTTTATTTAATTTTTCTGTATATCAATTATCAATGAGTCACCTACTCTCCTTGGGAGATGAAAGGTAAAAACTAAAAAGAACTTGGAAGATGGTAAGTTGTTGGAAAGATGAGAGAGAAGTTATAGAAGATGGAGAAATTTGTATAAAAAATGGTAAAAGTTTCCTGCACAAGCCACAAGGAGAGGAGCAAATAGGCGGGAAAATATTTCATCCCGTGCTGCCACGTGACCGATGCTGATGTCAGCGGCTCCTGGTTTAGTAGTAATAATATATATAGATAATTGATCCGACCCAAAAGAATGCCCGGGAGTTGGCTCGAAAATAATCCGATATTTTCAACTCCAAACTCAAAATGTCTGTGTCAAAACCCGATGCGGAAAGCGTTCGGTCAAATTTAACAAGCAAAATATATACCCCTTCCTAAGCTTGCCAAACATTTGGGTCGGGTCAATTCGCGTGCACTTTGAAATTTGGGCCACTCGGGTTCGTGTCTAGCACTCTTTTGGTACATTCTGGATGGAAAGTATCTGAGGTGTTTGAAATCCATTATTTTCAATAATAATAAACAAAACATACTAATAATAAACTAGTTTACATACACACCTGAGCTGTATATCCATATTGTTAGACTCATCTTATGAAATTGTCAGTTTCTCGTTGTTATTATTAGCAACACTATTATTTTCCATAAATTAGCTTACCACCATAATCACCATAAATTATATTATGTTGTATAAATTAGCTAATAATCTCTCTTTCTAAAAAAATTTTAGTTTCAAGTTTTAAAATTATGAAATTAGACAAACAACCAAATGTATCCCAAACAATAATAATACGGAAGGAGTATTGTAATAATAAAAATAATAGATTAATTTAAGACATAGAAATCACTAATATAAGTAAACTATTATTATTATTATTATAATATAATCTGATCCATAAAATACTTGATGATATTATAATGATTTTATTACCGAGAAAAAGATAGGCAGGAGCATGAATTTTCAGTCGTTGGTAATAACCTAATAACCCCTAAGTTCGTCCCACCAGTATTTGACGCGACCAAGCGGGCCGTAGTTACTCCAACCCGCCCGTCCCATTTACAACTCTACTAGTAACGAATTTTCTCCCAAGGAGTATTATCTCTTATCCCTAGGGGAACTTGATTCGCATGCTTAAAGACTAAGGGTGTGTTTGGTTCATCATTTTTGAGAAATTGGAAACAAATTGCATTACCACTCCATTATATTGTGTTTGTTTTCATATTTTCTGTAATCCAATCTTTTCTCACTCCCTTTCCAGTCGCCTCAAATGAAACTCACCTAAAGCGTAAGGTAAAAAATTTAAATCTCTTACTACTGAATTGATACAACTTTTTTATTGAACCAAACAACTTTTTATGATAAATGATACTTGTATCTACTCCACTCCAATTCCGTATCCAATCCTTTTTATGAATCGAACACACCCTAAGAGTCTTAGACTACTCGTATTTTTGTATGACATTTTTTTAAGGTTTTTTTTTATTTGGGTTATTTTTGTAAGACATGAAAGATAGGATTGGTCCGATTTACTTATTTTATGGAATTTTGGATTTCAATTGAAGAATGTATTCTATAAGATCGAACAAGAATACGGAGTATCACAGAAACAAACGTTCTAAATTACATTGATCAATATCATCAAGGATTATCATACATTTACCCCAATAAATAATAACAATAAAAATGAAAAAAAATTCCACCGAAGACTATGTAGCAACGCAAGGCAGCATAGCTAATCGCCATCAACTATAACACAGGCACTAGGCGATATAGTAGCCACTCCGTCCAACAATTCATGAATACGCTTCCGTTCGTGATCGGAATAACGAGCGGAATTTTTAAACCAATCTCCACTACCAACATAAGCTCGAATCGACTTCTTAAGCACTAGACGCTCCAATATGACCACACTTGCTAATAAAAAACGTGCAAACTCCGACCACACTGGCAAGAATTCACCGAGTTCAATATCCTTTAAATGATGATGGAGATATGGTTTTGGAGGTTTCTCCTGTTTCCGCCGCCAAAACATAATTGGCAACTACAACAAACACAAAGCGCAAGAAAAGAAATCACATTCTTTTTCAAGTAAGATGAAATATTCTGGACTAGTCTTGCAAAAAAAAAAAAAAAAACCCATAAAGTATTTGATACTCACCACCACGTTAAGTTGCTTCAAAAGTGGAAAACATCTCAGAAGACGCGGAAGATCTTGTACTAGATCAGCTTCGGGGTCATCATTCTTCATAGCCAGTTGCAGCATTGAGACAGAACGAAATAATATGGCTGGGGAGGTAGGTAAGTTGTGTAGCTGGGCCAACAAAGGATAATCGTCAACATGAAGCCAAAGAAACAATATAGAGCAACCAACAATACAAAGACAGCCATAACCTTCCACGCACCTGTGGATAATTTCCACCCAGAAATAGAGTCCTGAGACTAGGGAGACTATAAGCAAGGTTACTGAACATAGCTTTCTCTCCGTTGAAATCTTTTTCCGCCAGGTACACAAACATATTTTCCAGCTTCGGAACACACAAATAAGAGCACTTCACAGCCACTTCACCAAAATATTCGAAGGTCTTCAGGTTTTTCGCATTCAGCTCCACTTCCAGCAAATCCGGACACTTAAAAATCATAAGGGCACTCAGACGACATAGGTTAGCACCAAACCGCAATTTCACAGGCAGATTACATTTTTTTAGTTGTAACCGCTGTATGTTTGATAAACTAGAGAGAACGCACTGCCATTCGGTTCCCTCTAGTACAACAAAATTTAAACTTAGGGTAACTAATTTACTTAATCTATCACCCTGAAGCTTTAGGATACATAAGTCTAGATACAGGTCCTTCAACAGAGAAATTCGAGAAAGAAATGCACCAGAGATAATGTACAGCTCATCAGGAGACACTTCATAGCTTTTAAAAGAATAACTATCTGGGCAGGTAAACTGGAGGTTGAGACTAACCAGATTCTCTCTTGTAGCAGCAAAATCCATCCACCGACTAACAACACTATAAAATTCCTTGGTATAGCAGCATGACAAACGGAGAGATAAGATATCCTGATCTTTGTACCTCTGTAAGACCTGATCCGCATTATTCAAATATGCTCCTCTATATGGTTCACACTTGTCTGAATGAAAAGTGCGTGGAGAACCAGAGAGAACTGGCCAATCCAAGTCCAGATATGGCAAGGCTGAACAGACATTTCTCCACCTTTTTGACAATACGGCTGCTCTCATGACATCGCGCAGTGACAAGCGTGAGAGAATGTTAAACAAAATCCCATCCGGCAGATCACTGATGTGATCCATCAAAGACTGAGAAAATGGAATATCACTAATCAAGCAACATCCGCCACCATAGGAAGTATCATCTATAGATCGGCATCGGGCACCCGTATCAATATCATCAATGGATCGAGATCGGCTACCCTTGGAAGTATCAGACACATGTTCATCGGGCAGATCACTGACGTGATCCCCCAAAGACTGAGAAAATGGGATATCACTAATCAAGCAACATCCGCCACCATAGGAAGTATTATCAATAGATCCGCATCGGTTACCCTTGTCAACATCATCAATGGATTGAGATCGCTTACCCTTGGAAGTATCAGAAACATGTTCATCGGGCAAATCACTGACGTGATCCCCCAAAGACTGAGAAAATGGGATATCACTAATCGAGCAACATCCGCCACCATAGGAAGTATTATCAATAGATCCGCATCGGTTACCCTTGTCAACATCATCAATGGATTGAGATCGCTTACCCTTGGAAGTATCAGAAACATGTTCATCGGGCAGATCACTGACGTGATCCCCCAAAGACTGAGAAAATGGGATATCACTAATCGAGCAACATCCGCCACCATAGGAAGTATTATCAATAGATCCGCATCGGTTACCCTTGTCAACATCATCAATGGATTGAGATCGCTTACCCTTGGAAGTATCAAAAACATGTTCATCGGGCAGATCACTGACGTGATCCCCCAAAGACTGAGAAAATGGGATATCACTAATCGAGCAACATCCGCCACCATAGGAAGTATTATCAATAGATCCGCATCGGTTACCCTTGTCAACATCATCAATGGATTGAGATCGCTTACCCTTGGAAGTATCAGAAACATGTTAGGTGAAGTGTCTCAAAATTATAAAATTTTAAGACATGGACTGGAGAAGTAGAACCAACAAATAATAATAAGAATCAAAAGTAAAACTGCAGTATACATGCACAAGGAAAATGTGTACGTTAAAATGTGCTTGCATGATTTACTATGTAACTACAGTATACATGAATGGAGAAATAGAATAAAAATTACCTTTAAAGGGTGTACGCTGCTATCAAAAAATGTTGGTCGGGCACAAAATCCACACCATGCAGCTGCAGCTATTATTAGGCAAGGAACCAGTTCCTTGGCGAAATGACCAATAATCTGAAATTTAAACTTATTGCCAATCATAAGAATATAAAGAAAGCAATAACACACAAAGTGGATATAACAAAGAAACAAATAGGCATTTTCTCCAAATGCATTGATTTATGTCCTCAAAGAAATGAAAGATGTACCCAAATGCTGTCCAGCGCTTGTAGAGCCTGTTCTGGGTTCAACATGACTTCCCATGAAATGGTTATAAGTTATAACTAAATAAATTTCAGATCGGAAATCCGGATAGCCGGATAGGTAACAAAATTTGAGGCCAGAACTTCGAGGTCCAGTGGACTAAAGCAAAGTGGAGTTTCAGGATGACCTAGTTTGAGCATTGATTTATGCACTCAAATGAAGATTTGAGTTGGGTAGGACTGAAACCCAGTAGTTTGGTGTTCCATGTAACCAGGTTAAATTGAAAAACAGTAAGACATTAAGTAATTGCTAGCTGCAAATATTAAACTTTAAGTGACAATAGCTGCAAAACTTTAAGCGATGGTCATAAACGTGTGTGAAGCTGCAATAACACAAATATTGCGAGTATTTCATGTTATGGTACATTAAAGTCACCACTACAAACCACTATAGTAGATGGTTGTGAAACTACACTAAATATCATCAACCTCAATCATAGATCTCAAACATAGAGCTAAATTGTGTCTAAGCACCTCCAAACAGCCCATTTGTTGGGGGGGGGGGGGGGGGTCTATCTCTTCCCTCTTGCATCCGGTTTATTAGAATCTTCTCATACCCCCATCACATAAGAGTAGGGGTGTCTCTTTTCCTTTTGCATGACCAAACCACATGGCATCATGGACTCTTGTCTCATGGCCTCAATGCTGGTATCCACAACTTATATTCCATTACTGCAATTCTTACCTACTAATGTATCCGCAACTCGGCTTCCACTAACTAATGTAATTGAAAGGTAAATCGATAGAACTCATAATGGTATGCGATATACTAGACACCATTGAAGGTGTAAATGAATAGAAAACTTTTGACTGAAATCGAAATCCAAATTGTGGTACTAGAAACTCTTGTTTTGCTCACAATAGGGTCGAAACAAAATCAAAGCGTTTTATTTTGTTAAAGAAAGATCAAAACTTTGATCAACCCTCTCAATTGTTATCATCATTAGCATAACTTAAAAACAACACACAAACTTATATATGAAGCAATGATGAAATGATGGGTTTCAAGTACACTTAATATTGAAATTCCAAACAGCAAACTTATATAGATGAAAAAGTTAGCAACGATGATTATCCCGAATTTACTTCTATCAATTGTTTGTCAAACCGCGGCCTAGTGGTTAGGAACTCAACCTGCCTGGAGTTGTCCCGGGTCTAAAACCTCATATCCCCAAACCCCCCGCGGAATTAGCTGATTCATTAAACATTATCGTGCTCAATCAAGCAGTACGATTGAAAAGATAACCCAATTTGAAATTCTAGATAGAAATTAATAAAGATGAGAAATTTAGCTAATGATGAATCAAATTAAAGAGCAACATATTATCACTGACTAATCAATTTGGAACAAAAATTGGCAAACTCAAATTAATTAGAAACTTACACGATCCATTGCAGCGCAAACGAGATGTAGGACAAGTTAATTCTTCTCGATTTATTTATTTTCAAGGAGGGTTTTTTTTTTGGGAAGAAGGTTAGAGAAGAGTGAAGAATAGAGAGAGAAAGAGAGAGGAGGGGAGACAAACGGGGGCTGCTAGGTATTGTACTTTACCATATCTATGTACATAGTGACATCATCTAAAGTGTTTTTGTTTGTTTGAATGTCTATATTTCTTGATGAAAAAGAATTACAGCAATTCGTTTAAGAATTGTATATTTTTTGCCAAAATTAGAAATTAGAAAGCAATTGGATCCCTTCCATAATTCTTTAAGTTCCATAAGGTTTGATCCTGTAGAATATTATGACCCACTTTCTCATTGAACGAAGGGTACGAAATAAATCAGATTTTTTTTATTTTAGATCAAAAGTACTATGTAAAATCCTCTGGTTTCCTCTTCCTCTATCCCACAGGCACAGCGTTTTGAATCAATAGAGAACATTTTCTTCTCCATAAATCGGTTACATTCCAATTCTTTCTCGAGACCTCCCAAGGAAAATCCCGATTTGGATTATCCTAAATTGACGGGTTAGTGTGAGCTTATCCATGCGGTTATGCACTCTTCGAATAGGAATCCATTTTCTGAAAGATCGTGGCTTTCGTGCTTCCTTTACTTTAGCCACCTAGGCACCTACTAAGATCATGTGAACTAGTTTGACCCTTGAAATACCCAAATAGTAGAACCCACAACTCATATCGAATTACGATATGGAGAAGTTGTCCATGATGAAATTCCGATAGCATTTGGTACTTTAAGAAAAAGTGGTTAGAAGGGTCAAAACTGAAGTATAGTCATATCATTCTACGGTTTTTGGATAGAAATTGCATTTATACCAACAACCAAGTGACATCATCTAAAGTGTTTTTGTTTGTTTCAATATCTTTTTTTTATGGTCAAACCAAATGGGTAGATGTGATCTACACACGAACATCGAGGGAACTAGTTTAACCATCAAACTAACCATCGAACTACCCGTATAGTAGTAGAAGTGCAGAAGTGCACCTGACATCGATTCACGACAACATAAGTTGAACGTGATGAAATTCCGATAGCATTTGGTTAGTTTAAGAAAATTTGATTTAAAGGGTGAAATTGAAGTACCATACTATCATTCCACGATTTTTGGTTAGAAATTTAATAAATATTGAATTTTATCGTTATACATTGAAAATTTGATCAACATTAAAAATTTGATGAACATTGAATTTAAAATTGATGAACATTATTTTATTTTTTTATGAACTTGTAGTTTTAATATAATGAATGTAAACGGAAGATTTAAAATAAAAGATTTGCTCATCTACATTTATTTGGATTGGTTCTTTCCTTTATTATAAAATGAGTTGTAAAAATATGCATAAAGTCACAGTTAACACACTGATAATGTAATGAAAATGTAAGTGAGAGGTCAATGGTTCAAATCCTAGTTAGCACATTTTTGGTTGATTTAACATGAGCATTGTTGACGTGTTAATGATTGCTGACGTATTGCTGACATGTCAGTTGTACGCGAAAGGTCGCCATGTCAGTTTTTTCATGCACGCAATTATTAAAAGTAATAGATAGATTTCGCCATTATTCATGTTCCCTATTCGGTTTGTCCCGGGGTTCAAATCCTCATATCTCAACCAGCGCGACATCTGCTCCTTTGTACAAAAAACAAAAACAATTATTCATTTATTTGTTACCATTGACTATCAATTTCTCCTTTATGATTGTTTTCACATAAGTATTTGAGGATTAAGGTCTCGTTTGATAAGTTTACATATTTTCTAATCTGATTTGAATACGACTCATCTGGACTGATTTATTTTGAATAACTTTGAATTGATCTTGTAAACACATATTGTCTACTCTTGTCGAGGAATTATTAGTTTTTTCGTGTTGCTCTTCACAATGATCTGATTTCATCTCCGTGGTAAATTTAAGTCCGTGATCGTAAACCGCGACTCATACGATGGAGAGTAAAACTCTACTCCTACGTGTCAACGGTCAAGTGACATTTTGGACAAAAACTTATACTACAAGAGAAGAAATAATGATGACAACATTTGACACCTTTGTTTAACTCTGTCTCCTCGCCTTCATTTTTGGACCGTAAAAATCCAAACCAACACCATAAAATTCCAGTAAAAAAAAAAAAAAAATCAACCAATTGAGTGGAATATCTTTATTTATTTTTATCTTTCTCTTATCAACCAATTTTATAGCTACTGAAATTTCTCCTAAATATTCGGTAAAAAAAATAAATTAATCAATCATAATCATGGGCAAACGAAAGAGAACAGGAACATCATCATCTTCTTCTGCTCATCATACTCTTTCAGGTTCTCTCTCTTTTCCTATTTTTTTTCTTGTTATTTTGATTCCAAAGTTTTGATCTTTTTTCCCTAATTTTAATTTTGGGATTGCATTTTTGGTTTAATTTTATGATGGGGTGTGTTTGAATTGTGAAAATGTGGGGAATTTTGAGTGACCCATCATTTTTTTTGATCGGGTAAGAATCATGGGGGTTTTGATTGGTTGATGAGTTTGTTCACTTGTTCTTGAAGCTTCTGGTAATATGATGTGTTTGTAGGTCGAAATTGAAGTTAATTTATCTTGTATTGATCTGGATAAAGATAATGGTATTGGGAATTTTGTGTTTTTGTTATGCTGATGATTTGCATGTTAAAATGGTGGGTTTCTTTCAATTTGAAATGAGGCGTAATTGAGGATGATCTGTTGAGTAAATGGCAAGAATCATGACTTACAATGTTGGGTTTAGCGATTTTTTGGTATTGAAAGGGTGAGTGAGCACAATCTATCTGCACGGCTGCTCCCATTTTTGTCGAATTTGGTCGTGGTTTGATTGAGCCGTAAAGATTTGTCCCTGGAATGAGCTGAACTTGCCTAGTTGTCGAATTTGAGCATTGTGCTAGCTTTAGTTTTTGTTCTGTGAATATGTTTGCCTCATGCTGATTTGCTGGTAATAATTGTTTGATCAAGGTTCGATCTTGCATTATCTAGAGAATAACAAGCTTAGTTTTATATGGTAAATTGGTAATTGCGTGGTTGATGCCTAAAAACGGACTGATTTCGTATGAGAGCTTCACAATTTGTTTGGGTGCCGGGTTCATCTTGTAGCTGATCATGTCTGAGTTGTTCTGTGGAACTGGAAATATCCATAATATTGATGAATATGTAGCTATTTTGGTTTACTTGGACTACTAAGCTAAAAAATGAGTGGTCTGACCTTTAGAGACATCAAGTAGTCCAATAGTTAAGGAACAGTATGAAGCTAAAATTGGAAGCAAGAGCGCGTTTGTATTGCTCAGCTCATCGTTTTCAAGTTTATGCATAACATAGCTGGTTTCACAAATGAACTACTCGTGGCTTTTGAATGGCTTTCTCTGTGGTCATGCTTCTGATCATGGCTTGTCAGTAGTAATAATCTAATGGTTATTTTATCTTCTGATACTTTTTTTGTGCAGATTCTGTGCCATGTTCGTCTGGAAGGGATCTGACACCAGAAGAGGTTTGTTTTTTTTTTTTTTGGAAGGGGGGGGCAAGAAAGAGACGTTGCGTTTGCTACATAAACTTAGTATATATTTTAATTTGTATCTTGTAAGCTTCTTAGAATGTTTCAATGAAGCTCTGTGACTTTCCGTCTAGTGATCACCCTTACACGTTCGATAGTCCAATGGATTGTGGTGCAATGTTTCATCTACTACTATCAGTAATTCATTGGAGGCTTACATGATTCGTTGTGTTACAGGACACTTCCAGACCCGACAACACCCATTTATTCAAGCCTCATTCTTCTGTTAAAGAAACAATGGATAACCACGGGAGGCATTCAAATTCTCAAATTTCACTTGGTCAACACCATTACAACTTGAGCCGCTCAATGTTCTTGAAGCGTTCTCGTCACCACTATGGCAATCAGTACTCTCGACGTAACTCACCCAACTACCATAAGCCTTCTACTTCCTTTGGAAAGGGTAGTCCTTTTAGCGAGGAAAGATTATGTTTCAAACTTGGTGGTAGATACCACCCAGAATTGGCCCAACGCCCAGGTATCCTACTTCACCTGTCCTAATTAGTTTGTATGTTCTCTTTCTCTCTAGAGATACCGATGAGTAGAAATGGGGTGATTTCTGTTGTAAAATGAGCTTGCAAGTTAAATGCCGTACTTTCTTACTTGGACAAGTTAGATTGCTCATGTTAGCTGCCTCCGAGTTATTTTGAGACTAAGGTTTGATGCTGGTGTTCATGCTAGACATTTTTTTTCTTTAACTGTACAATGTATGTGAGATTGACACGCATAAAGAAATCCCTTGTAGTCTCTTAAGTAAAGAAGTTCTGGGTCCGGCACAGTTCGAATGATTTCTTGAAAGGTTGTGATAGTGCTGTATCTATTCATGGTTTGTAAAAGTATCTTACTTCTGCCAGTACTGCTTAGATTAAGACTCTGAAGTATCTTTTGTAGTCGTTCTCCATTCATTGTTTTACTTAGGAGGGAACTTTCTTTTGAGCTATGATATTAGAGCCACTGAAAAAAACAAACTTGTATTGCTCGCTAACCCTAGATCCTTTTTAAATCTTGGTGGTTTCAGATTTCATTGTCATAGAATGTACCATGATATATGAATAGAACAAACCATCTTGTATGATGTTCAGAGATTAATATGTATTTCTGAGCATAGAGTGTAATTGTCGAATTTTAAGAGGATTTCAACCGACAATTTTATGTAGCGATCAATGTGATAAATAATAAGGTCCCATGTATGACGAAGCAGGGGGTGGATATATGCTGCCTTAGTCTATGTTGAAAGTTAGAGAGGTTGTTTCCGCAGACCCAAAATGAAAGATGTATTGACGGGCTGCAACTTCACAATATGTGGAGCTTAGAAAATTGGAAGTGGAGCAGTGCGATATAGAAAACAAAAACCTGATGAGAACCTCAGCAGGGAACACTTAGTCATACTTTCCTTCCACTTGACATTGAGGAGCCATGTAATTCATTCTATCTGGACTTCAAAGAATTCAGAACCTGACTGATTAGTTGAGTGGAAAAGGTGAAGGCTTTTGCATCACATGATGAACTTCTGACTAGGGCAAAGAAGCAATCAAGTAATCAGTATTACATGCTTGAAACAAACAGTTACTGTTTAACTCCACATCTTTTACGTTATATTATAGTTCTGGGATGTCCACTTACCTTGAGGTTAGTTTTTTGTCACTCATGATCAGGGATTCTGCAATTCATCAAAGACATTTTTTTTTTTTTTTTTTTTGGCATCAGTATCTTTAGAGAATTACTGTGCCTATATGGTGATTGGGAGAATCATTATACATTTATACTCATAAGGAGTGTCCTCAGATATCTTATATATTGATTTATTGTTTTGATTCATGGCTTTTCCATATTGAACTTTTGCATGAGTGAGTGACCTGCATAAATTATTTTGCTTGTAAGATCGCTCCTGAAGATGAGGATTGAGGCTTATGGAACTTCCAACTCTTTAGATTTGCCGGTTTTACAGTCAATTGGTGACAGATGGAACTGGACTGAAGGGGGGGGGGGGATCATGCTCTTTCGGTGGCTATGTCCCCAAACAATTGATTACATCTGTGTGAAGCTTGTTCGATAAAAAACAAGAAAATTGTCTGTCTAGATAATTCACCTTCAAAAAGCTCACATTTCCACTATTGTCCATCTGTTTCTCCCTTAGCTTTGAAGTGTCAAATATTAAAAAAAGAATCAGTTACAAAGTCTAAAGACAGTGGCCTCTCATTTGGGATTCGATTGAAATATGACAAATCTTTTTGGGAGGGAGTTTTCTAACATCATAACTGGTAAGTGAGAGCCGACAGTATATGATGCATACGATGGTGAGTTAATTTGTAAGGTTGAATTATATTTGTAAGTTGTAACTGTACGTCTGTAGTTCTGTACGGTCTATTTGGATCTTTCTCCTATAGAAAAATGTTATGTTAATGAAACAAGAAACATACAAGGAATGATTGATAATTTGGGTATCAAACTAAGAAATTTAGAGGTGTCTTTCTCCACGGATTAGAGATTGAAAATCGAACGCTTGTGATTAGGATATGAGAAGTTGCCCTTTGAATAGGCTTCAAATTGAATTTACATACGTACAAGATCTTGGAGCATGAAGTGTAAGGGTGTCAGGTTGGGCAATGCTTTTGCTTGCTAGCTTTTATGGCATGCAGCAAAGTGAGAGCCTCAAGCTTTTGGATTTAGAAGATTAGAACTTCACAAAGTATAGATCAGAATTCGGACGTGATCCAGTATACTGCAATCTTAAGTGTTATAGCCTTGGAGGGAGGTCAAAGTGAGAAGCGCAATCATTTCTAGTTCAAGAAGTAACTTGAGTAAAGAAAATGGAAAATTTATGCACACACAAGTCGCTCCTACAGAAGTAGTCTCACTAGTAGAAGTTTAGGACGAACTTGACACCCTCACACTAATACTGACCTAAGAGCCCAAGTACACCAGTAGAGAAACTTCACAGAAGACTTGCTCTTTGTTGTGTCTACTTTGTCAAATTTTAATAATGTAACTTGGAATTCAAAGAGTCTTCAACAGGAAGCTTCCTTTCTCAGAAGATCATTAGAACAGCCTTTCGTTAATTCCTTTTGTTTTTTTTTTTAAATCTGGATCGCTAATGATATTGAGGCCGGTGTTATGTAACTGGTATTTCCTTGAAATGACGATGTTAGCAACAGTATATTGGTTCGCCCCATTATGGCACACAGTTTTCTTTACTCCTCCCGAGGATGTTCCGGTACTCATGCATCATTGAAATTTTATATCCTTTATTTGTACATAGAAGTTAAAAACCCCCCTTACCTTGCCATAGGCTGGAACCTAGGGAGGGGTTGAGATAATGCTGTTTGTCTTTGTTGTTCATTTGTCCATGATTACTTGCTGGAGAATGATCCTAACTTCTTGTTTTTTTCTGAAACCCAAATGTAGAATTCACCGAGTTCCGGGAGAGGGGCTTCTGGCGGCCAGAAAGAATTAAGACAGGCTCCTCCATTACTGAAGGAGTATCAGCTGATGGCATGAAGATGGTATGTGGATTATGCCAGAAATCATTAAGACGTAAACCACATAATTTCGGCAGCACTCTTGCTTCAGAAGAGCTCTCTATTGTCGCAGTTTTAGTGTGTGGGCACATTTATCATGCTGACTGTGTGGAACAGAAGACTAGTGTTGAGGACAAAAGAGACCCGCCCTGTCCAATGTGCTGCGATATTATCCCCAAAGTTGAGCCTGATTCTGTTCAGGTGAACACATAGGCCACTATGTTGTATACACAATAGATTAACTAGTGAGGGATAGTTGTGCAGGAAGGACGATTTATGCTGTCGTCTCAGGATCCGACCCCTGACCCTGTAGCTCTAGGTTTGTACTTAAAACTAGGCTTTCACCCTTGTGCTGTAGTAGTGAGGGAAGAGTAACGTTCAGGTGTTTTTGTACTGCATGCTAGTCTGACTCACATTTACAAAACTATGTTGTAGACTTGTAGCTGAATCTTTCATTGCGATCATCAATGTATATAGTATGTTGCAGTTCTCTACCTCGCAGCCCTCATGGTCGTATATACTTGTATGTGATGAATACGCCGTTGCTATCCTTTCCTCAGTTTGTTAACTTATGTATGACAAATTTTTCAGTGGTTTTTTTTTTTTTGACATAACTCAATGATTAGTAAGTAGCTAAATGAGATCATCTTGAAAAAGACCTGAAAAACCCTACCAGTGAAATTCCACTAGCTAGTTTAAGTTGTTACTTGTTGCTTATGCAATGCAAGTTGTAATTGGTATATTTTTGTATCTTCCAAAGTATATGCTCAAACATTATTGTTTTTCTCTAATCTACTGTTAATTGATTGGTCACATATTGACATTAAGGTAGTGCTTAAGATCGATTATACGTTAAACAAAGATCAATTCATTAATTATATTGTACTGTGATCAATACCATATCTCCTCATGATTGTAGAACATGTGATAAGATTAGATGAGTGAAATTTACTCACAACCCGAACTTATCGAATTGTTCTTCGATCTTCTTCTCTCGTATGTAGTCCGAGTTCTTTATTTATATCCGATCTGTAAATTCCATGTTATACCATCAAAAATTTCTTCAAATTGGAAGGACAAAAGAACAATAAAATTTCTTAGTGAATACTGATTGTTTATATGTTGGGACTTCCAGCGAAATTGACTTATTGAGTCTGCATTTGGTCCCGCAGTTCCAGCTTGATCAACTTTCTTCAACCCTACGTTACATAGTCCTCCAAGTTGTGATTATATATGTGGTATAATTTGCATTTACATGTCCTTGTCTTAATTCTGACCAAGGATTAATAAGCTAATTACATCTTCTTGTTCTAATTAGTAGAAGATATACTGTAGGATATTGGTATCATTTTCAATTGAGTTTAACAATAAGGAACTATTTTCTGATATTTAATTTGCAACAACGTCATTTAACTTATATATGTTTGAATAATTATAAAGATGTGCAAGCGTAAAGTACAAGGAGGGTGTAACGTAGACGAGTAGACCTCTTCATCTTTATTTCAAAACAATTTCGAAAAATTAGATCAATTCGATATCAACTATAGTAAAAAACTTAATGATGTACCCCATCTCATGTTGGTGCCTAAAAGTCTACAAGTGAACAAGTTACCAACCCAAAGAAGATCAATAATTGGGGGGTCATGCTAGATTGCTAACCTTTGATTCCACTAGAGAAAGTTGGCATAAGTGACATAATACAGTAGCCTTTATACTACAATACAAAATTATTCGTTCTAATTTCTTAATTTACTAACGTTTAGTTTGACGTTAAAACAACCGAGAAATCAACCCAATTTGCAAAAACCACATCATAATTCACAAGGAATAAACTCTCAATTATGCCTCGAAAATAAAGGATGCGGCCCAAAAAGTGAAAGAACAACCACTATACTCGGAGAAATCATTAAAAATTTTAGGGCACAACAAAACAAACAATTTCTTACACTTAAAACTCTCTGTTGTGTTGAGCCAATAAGAAGATTCGGATCTTTACAGCAGAACATTCTGAACCATATTTCGCATCACCTTTATTATAAAACTTGAACTTTCTTCCCCCTCCAAAATAAAAAAAAAAATTAAATAAAAATACTCAGCATAATTCCAAGCATCATCTTCTTAAAACAAAAAAAACCCACAAATAAAAAAGCTTAATTCTTGCCCAAATTATAGGTCAATTAAACCCAAAAAAAAACAATTTAAAGACCAAATCTTTCTTCATATTTCTCACTACCCATTTCATATAATTTCAAACCCACTTCATATTTTTCCTCCTTTCATCAAATTCAACTAAAAAAACCCAAAAAAAACCCATAAAGATTGAACCTTTACTTCATAAATCATAATATGTTGATAATAATTTAACAAAAAAAAGCAAGAAAACCCCACAAAGATTGAATCTTTTTTTTCATAATAACATGTTGATGATAATTTGATATAAAATTCCCCAAAGATTTCATCTTTAATATACCGAAATTCCGGCGGTCGAATAACAAGAAAAAACCCCAGCAAATTCGACCGTTGGATAAAGGCAAGTGTAGAGAAAGTAGTGTTTTTTTGTTGGGTTTATATATACACAGAGATGGTGATGTCGGTTGTAAGTCCAAAAGGATCAACTTCATCGTTAAGCTCTGTTTTCTCAAGAGTTGGGAGTTACTATTATTATAACAACGGTAACAACAGTAAAAATAATGGTGGTAAAAAAAGGTCAGCAGCATCATCATATTTACCATTATCAGGAGGAACAATGGCGTATGATAGAATGGAAGATGATGATGATGATGAAGATGGTGGGTCCACAATGGAGATGGTTCAACTTGGTGCTGAGAGAAGTAAGAATGTTTTGATTTTGATGAGTGATACTGGTGGTGGTCATCGTGCTTCTGCTGAAGCTATTCGTGATTCTTTCAAGTTGGAATTTGGTGATGAATACAATGTGAGTCATCACTTTTTTTTTCTTTTTTTGGTGGGTTTGCTTTTTTATCACGATTATGACGATTCATGTTAGCCGACGTCAAATCATTTTGGGAATAACCGAATAAGGTTTGGTTGTTGGGGTTGTTGTTCAGTTTTCTTGATTTGGAGGTGTAACTTGTTAGTTAATTTTAATGGGTTTGTGTTAATTTTGGGTTAAGTTTTTTTTTTTTTTTTAATAAATTGGATGTTTCTATTGGGTCCATTTCCTTGCTTTGGAGGTATAATTTGGTGGTTAATTTGAAGGGGTTTGTGGTAATTTTGGGTAATTTTATGTTAATTTGGAAATGATTGATTTTTTTTAAAAATTGCTGGGTTTGTTTTTTGGGTTTTTTGTTGACTTTGAGTTAATTTTGTGTGATTATCTTTGTGGGGAAATGAGAAGTGAATTTTTTCGTAGGACGATCTTGCCCAAAACTATGTCAACGTATGATATGACGATTTCAAAACACGATTGATTCATGTTAACCGATCCCTTGGTGGTGGTTGTCGAACTTTTTAAGTCCTTGGTTAATTTATGCTGTTTTAATCTGGTTAAGCAAAGGTCAAATTCTGATATGTTGATGTTTTCTTCTTGCCGAAATTTCGAATGGAATGGATGTGATTGTCATTAGCTTGTAGAAAATTTGGTGAATCTTAAATCTCAATTTTCGACACCATGTTGATTGCTTCACTCAAATGATCTCTTCAAACTTTGTCTTTCTAAATTTGTAAAATTTGTCCCACATAGATTTTGCTTAGAAGCTGAAATTTCCTTCTTTGTTTGCAAGCTGAGATTTGAAATTGTAAATTTGTATGTTTCTTCTGTAAAGCCAAGAAAACAATGTCATGTAGTTTGTTGTGTAAGTCTTGTTGATGATTTGCACGTTGTGGTCCCAGATAATAATTAAGGATGTCTGGAAAGAGTACACTGGTTGGCCGTTGAATGACATGGAAAGACAGTACAAGTTCATGGTGAAGCATGTACAGCTTTGGAAGGTTGCATTTCACAGTACTTCACCTAGGTGGATTCACTCCATGTACCTCGCTGCTATTGCCGCCTTCTATGCCAAGTATGTTGTTGTTCACGCTATCTCATTATCTGTACTGAGAACCCTTTTGTCGATTCCTTCAATCGTGGAAGATTTTCATTAGTCAAGTTAATTGATTCCTTAAGAATCTATCAGTCTAAATCATGCTTTGGCATCTGGTGGCTCTTCTGTCCCCTGATTAGACTAATTTGGCATAACAAAGGTTCTAACTTTCGATGTAATTGAATGATATCCTGAGCACCTTCTGATATGGGTTACTCGATATTATATGCATCATGTATGTGGCTTTTTCTTTGATGAAAATGATGGATGATCGAATCATGGCTGTTTATGGTAAATAATGCCAATCTCAATTGAATAGTATTCATCTTTAATCGATAATTTATGTGTCTTTTGGAAAAAGAAGGTCTGGTAGAGTGGTAGACCACTAGACTGGTAGTTGGTGCAAATGATTAATCGTGAAACGTTTTGAATTGGATGAAGGGAAGTCGAGGCTGGTTTAATGGAGTACAAGCCGGACATAATCATTAGTGTTCATCCTCTTATGCAACATATTCCGCTTTGGGTTCTCAAATGGCAAGGACTTCAGAAGAAAGTTATCTTTGTAACTGTTATCACTGACCTCAACTCTTGCCATCCAACTTGGTAAGTTGGAATTCACTCGAAAACAAAGTTGCAGCTTTTATGTCACACTGGATTCCTGACATTCAGATACTGTATTCAGGTTCCATCCTGGTGTCAATAGATGCTACTGTCCTTCAGAGGAAGTTGCGAAAAGAGCTTCCTTAGACGGCCTAGAGGATTCCCAGATTCGAGTGTTTGGTTTGCCCGTTAGACCCTCTTTTGCCCATGCAGTTCTCTCAAAGGTGGACATCTTTTTGCCTTACATGCTGGCAGATATTGTTTTACTGATTTACTGATAGTCTTTAAGAAGAATGATCCCCTGATCTATTTTATTTTCGCGTGTGCTTTCCAGGATGACCTGAGAGTAGAGCTCGACATGGATCCACAGTTGCCCGCTGTTTTACTAATGGGAGGTGGTGAAGGGATGGGTCCTGTAAAGAAGACCGCCCTGGCTCTTGGAGAATCATTATTTGACAAGCAGCTAGGGAAACCCATTGGGCAAATGATCATTATTTGTGGCCGCAATAAATCTTTGGCTTCCACTCTTGAATCATTGGAGTGGAAAATCCCAGTTAAGGTAGTAATTGACCTGTTTCATCATCTAGTTAGTCTTGTATCATACCAGCTGATAACATTATGTAATACGATTCTAATATCAGTGCCTTACAATTACAGGTTCGAGGATTTGAGAAGCAGATGGAGAAATGGATGGGAACCTGTGATTGCATTATTACAAAGGTGAAGTTTACATCTTGCTCTTGTTTTTGTTAGTGTTTGTTGCGTACTTGTGTATCCTTTTTAAAAGACTGATAATCGGGTTTTCTGTTGTAACAGGCAGGACCAGGCACGATAGCAGAAGCATTGATCAGGGGACTTCCGATCATCCTCAATGACTACATTCCTGGACAAGTAAGCTGACATGTTTAATGCAAATTGCTGAATTCAGGTTTTGTAATCTGTTAGGAGACAGATGACAGGTCGAAATCTGATCAGTCTAACCCTTTTCTTGTGGATAATTCAGGAGAAAGGCAATGTACCTTATGTGGTAGAAAACGGAGCAGGAGTCTTCACACGAAGTCCTAAGGAAACGGCCAGGATAGTCGCAGAATGGTTCAGCACCAAACAAGATGAGCTCAACAGAATGTCAGAGAATGCCCTTAAACTGGCAAAACCTGAGGCAGTGTTCGAGATAGTGAGGGATCTTCATGAACTAGCAGCTCAACGAGGGCCGCTAGCAAACTTGCCTTACATGCTGACATCTTCATTTACAAGTCTAATATAACCAAGTCTCAATTCAATTCTCCCCTTTCTGGTAGGAAATCTCTTGTACAGCTATCTATCTATCTTCTCATTCTTTTTCGGCCCGAGTATTTGTTGTAGTACTAGAAATCCAGGTATATGTAATGCACTTCAGTTAGTGAGAATCTGATGACCCTTAAAATTAAGGACACCATTTTGATCCTCCTGTCCTGAAGTTCTAAGGATTGTAGGTTCTTGTTAGTTAAAAGGATAGGGACAGGGACATCTATTTTCCCCCTTATCCATCTTTTTTACATTGATTTGATTTCTTCTCTTCTTTGAATTTCGGGTTTGGTAAAAAAAAAATGTGTTGTAATTAAAGTTTGCGTCAAAATCGTTTTTGTTATCAATCTCTTATTAGCCCTCTCATAGCATGCACAAAGGTAAAACCTTTTTGCTAACACCTGAACGTTGCATGGTAAAATTCTACCGTTTAATTTATCAACAAAAATCACATTGTAACTTCCTTTTGAAAAAATAGAGTTTGCATTTGGTTTCACTTCTTGTATCGATTGTTTGTCGCTTCTTCCATGTTTGTATCTAGGATTTGGTAAGCAATATTTCTAAATTCAAATGTTGCTTTCATCAAATGTTTATTTGAGGTTGCTTCTCATTCATGGCAAAGTAAAGTTGTAAGACACAAGTTGGATCGAGACAATGACTAAAGATATTATTCGAGTATCTTAACAGCACAAACAACATCTGTATTAATTATAGCTAATGGTCAAATAAATTTTTAATCTCATACGTCAGAAATTCAGAATGTATTGAGGGAGAACGTGTGTGTTTCCTACCAGTCTTTGTTACGCAACACTCAAATAGGAATGAGACAAAATAGCCGTTGAATCAACTAACTGTCCTACAACCAATACAACTAACAAGTGTCTGTTTTAAAAATTGTTGTGTGATTAATCTTGTGGGAGCCAATGTTAAGATTTATATAATTGCATGGGAGCTTTATAAGTAAAAAATATTGAGTTGTAAGATGAGTAGTGTAATTCTTAATGATAATTCATTTATGGACATCAAGGATAACGTCTGTAATTATGACTACAACTATGACTCGATAGTAGTGTTATGTTGAATCAGCCGTAATTTTTCATGATTTAACCACGACAATTAAACATTTTCTCGACTTGCGATTACGAATAAGAACCGAATATTTTTCATGAAAAAATAGTATCAAGTATATACTCTGGAATGTGCTTTGCCACATGAAGTGCAAGCTGTTACATTGATGAAATTGACAGAAGCCAGGGTAGCACTTACAAATTTTTTCCAGGTGTGATTCGTTGGGCTCCTGCTCTACCGGAATAATGGTCTTTCTATTTCGTGCTTGTCGAACATACTCTTATTTCCTAATTTTTAATGTTTAGCACGAATTTCACTCACATAATCAAATAAATTTTTATTTTCTTGAATAGTTAATGTTTAGCACGAGTTTCACTCATATAATAATCAAATAGTTTCTTCTTTCCTCGAACTTTGAATGTTTTAGCACGAATTTCACTCAAATAATTAAATATGAGTACTTTCTTATTTTCTCAAATTTTTTTAAATGTTCAGCACGAATTTCACTCACACAATCAAAGCATAGATTGTCAATTGAAAATATTATATTATTATTTTGTCTCGTGTTAAAGTTTTAATCCTTTAGGATGTGATTATCTGTCAGCGTCAAAATCGCCTCCGTGACTTTCTAGCTAACTTAATACTATGCATTTGCGCCACCGACACATTTCTTTTGTACTGTTAACGTTTGCATATGAAATGAATCAAAACCATACGTTAAAATTCCAACCATCCAAAGGAACGGAAAGAGTACTAATCGATCGGGTTTCATATCAAATGGGTCGATTTCTATCTCTCGTGACCCAGAAGTTTGGTCCAGGCCCATCATGTAGGAGTCAATTAAACGTATCTTTGAAGCAAACGGCCAACGAACTTGGAAGAAGAAGCCAACAAATTCAGTAAAACCAAAGTTAATTAACAGTTGCAATATCAAATCAAAGGTAAAATTCATCATACTTTGTGCAAAATCAATACATTTTTTTACCGTGATTTGCAATTATCATGTGAAATATGTTATTAATCATCATGTAATTTCTGATGTACAGATTACTGGGTTGGTGAGTTTGATTGAAGCTTCTCCAGCAATTCTTACCCAGAAAACTTGAAGAAATGGTAAGAAATTAGAAACCCATCTGTTTAATTATGTTAATTTGTGATGAAATGAAGTTAATTGCAAAAAAAATTGATCATCTGGGTTTTCAAAATGTGATCTTTTTTGAGCTGTTGTGTTGGGTTTTTGAGGAATTGTGTAGAAGATTGGTAATTTTTATGCTTGATTGTGTGATTAGTGAGCTATGGATTGGAGAAATGTTGATTCTTTTCGACTTTTCGAATCGCTGTGATTACACAATTTGATTGTGGTTTAGATTGCTAAGAAATGCCAGGTTTTGTCAATGATGATGGTTACATAAACATTGTTGTGCAGTAAGTTGTTTATTTACAGTGTGGTTGTATACACGAAAATAGCGGGGAAGGGACGAGAGTCGAGACCTGGGTGGGGGTTGTGGGAGGGATGAAAGGGAGGTGAGGAAAAAAAAGCGATTGTGGCGTTTGGATAGGGAAAATTCAGGACGGAAGGGGAGGGAGAGCAGTTATGAATTCGAAGTTATGGCAGGTGAAGAATGTGGTGGGCTTAAGTTCACATTTGGGTGTGGTTTCAGCATCAAGATGCCACCTTTGATAGTTTTTGAAGTGTTGTTCCAACCCATGAAAAATTGTAGGGTGGAAGATTTGGGGGTTGGAAGTATTCATCCCAAATGTATGTCATCTTGGTGCATTATGCAGGATATGACAGATATCCGTGACTGAAATAGTTGCTTCCCTTGTAGATGGTATACTGCTTGCTTTCGTTGGTAGTAGAATGTATGAGCCAAGCTGTGACCATGGTAATTGGTATCAGTCCCAAGCGTGGTTTTTCATTTGGTTTTCCGTATGTTCCTTCAACAAACTCTCTGTCCCCTTTGTGTTCCTAGATTTTAGAGAATCTTGAAAGATCTTTCCCTTGTTTATAAGTGGTTCCATTTAGCATCTCAGGTGCAACTGTTATGTCAGGAGAGTCACTTGTGCGTAAAAGTACAGATAGAGAACTAGGCCAGTGGTTATAGTGTTGAGTGAGTCGTTTGGAGGCACAAGCAGAATGTGACCACGAGTATCTGGATTTTCGGTACGTGATACTTCCTTTGTTTCCATACCTGTTTGCTTGAAGCTTAACAACAGTGTGACATTTATCTCAAGGGAGAGTAATGTCACAGGGAAGGAATAAAGATATAATCTTCTCCAAGTCGACTGAAAACAGGGTGCATTAATCAAATAGGGATGAGAATAGGGTTTCCTGAACAAATTAAGTAAGGCAGTTTTAGGGAATAACAGGAGGTTCAGATGCTCAAATGCAGACTTTAGCTTTCAGGTTGTTTAAGGTTTGGGCAACTGATGAAATAATGCTTAGACAGGAAAGAACAAAGAAAGCACCGGAAAAAAAAAAAATACCAATAAAAATATCCAAATGCTAGGATTGATTAGCTATAAAGTTGGAGAACAAGAGAAACTAAACTCTGTTACCATAAAAGCCCAGGTAAAACATATTCATGTTTGGAGTAGAACACCGTTGAGGTGCTATATGCTTTGTAGAAAGACTGAACCTAGTATAGCTGTCTTCAGCCATGCTTATGCTGCAATAGCCATCCATACCACCAAGGTGCGATAAAGGATGAAGGAGAAAAGGCCTGAAAAGCAAGGGCTAGCCTATCAAAATGGTGTACTATACATGTGGGTAGTAACGTCCGGAAAGAACACAGAAAACCTTCAATATTTGCCATGTTTCATGGTAAAACCTTCTTACACAAGTGTTTAGTTGTTTATTTGTTGTGCTTCTTGATGTTGTGTGTTTAGTGTTGAGTGAGCTCATATTATTAATCACTCTAAGGGAAGTATTCTTGATATATTTTCTCAGTTGTTTCTGTCGCTTTTGTTTGTTAAGTCTTGAGTTAATTACATCTCCAGAGCCATCCTAAGGGAACAATGATCTATAGTTAGCTCTTTTTTTTTTTTTGAATCAGGTGCCATTGTATTTCTGAGTCTGCTGCAGTTATTGACAAGCTGTGCTGATCATATAGGTTTATCTCTCTAGTTTTGTTGATGAGGAAGCCATACCAAAAGCGTGTGGTTGTCCGTTACTTCTATTAAAAGCCCTATGATGGGTTCAAATATGGATTCCTTTATCAGTCATATTATTGGAAATCGCAAAAAATTACAGCAAAAAATGTAAGACTAATTTTAAACATGTGCAAAAACCGTCCACAACCTTACCTCGTGACATGTGCCGAAAGACCTTAGAAAACATCTCTAACACTGAAATCAACACTCATATCCAAATAGCATACTCCAAGGTTGTTTATGGTAATGTTTTGAGAACAATTGGCTCGTGCCAAACACTTGGTCAAAACTAAAGTATATAACCCACGTTTTTTCGCCAAAAATGGCTGCGGCACAATAAAAGCTCAAATTTTTGACGATGGCCCTAATGGTAATATTGTAGGAATTCGCAAAAGATTAGAACTAAAAACCTATGGCAAGTATAAAAAAACAGTGAAACCTGCACACAAGGTTTACCTCGTGACGTGTGCCGAAAGACCTTAAAAAGCATCACTAACATTGAAAAAACACTCATATCCAAATAGCATACCCCAAGTTTGTTTATGGCAATGTTTTGAGAACAACCGGCTCATGCCAAACAATTGGTTAAAATTGGCCAAAACTGAAGTATATATAACCCACGGTGTTTGGCCGAAAATAGCTCCGGCACAAAAAAAGCTCCAATCTTTGACAACGACGCTAACAATCATATTATTAGAATTTACAAAAGATTCGAGCTAAAAACCTGTGGTAGGTATCAAAAAATCAGCAAAAACCGCAAATGAGATTTACCTCGTGATGTGTGCCGAAAGACCTTGTAAAACAGCTAAGACATTGAAACCAACACTCATATTCAAATAGCATACTCCAAGGTTGTTTATGCAAATGTTTAGAGAACATTTGGCTCATGCCATAAAATCAGCCAAAACTAAAGTACATAACCCACTGTTTTTGGCCGAAAATGGCCCCGGCACGATAAAAGCTCAATTTTTTTTCAATGGCCGTGTTTCCAAAAGATTAGAGCTAAATACCTATGGTAGGTATAAAAAATCAGCCAGCAAACGAGATTTACATCGTGATGTGTGCCGAAAGGCCTTAAAAACATCTCTTACATTGAAACCAACACTCACATCGAAATTTCATACTCCAAAGGTTTTTTATGGTAAAGTTTTGAGGATAATTGGCTGATGCCAAAAAATTGGTCAAAACCGAAGTATATAACATACTCCCTCCGTTCGGGTTTAAACTTCCTACTTTCTATTTAGGGGTGTTCATCTTTAAACTTCATACTTAGAATCTTTCCTTATTTGTACATATAAATACCAAACACCCTTTACTTTTTTATTAAAAGTGGAAGTGGGACATACCCCTATGTGTAATTTTACACCAAGTGGACCCTAAAACTCATTCTTTATTCTACTTTTCTTAAAAACTGTGTTCCGACCCTACGCGTTTTATAGCCGAACAGAGGGAGTACAGTTTTTGGGCGAAAATGGCCCTGGCACAAAAAAAGCTCAAATCTTTGTCAATAACCCTAGCAGTCATATTATAGGAATTCACAAAAGATTAGAGCTAACAACCTATGGTACGTATAAAAAATCAGCAAAAACCGCTCACGAGCCTTACCACGTGACATGGGCCGAAAGGCCTTAGAAAACATCTCCAACATTGAAACGAACACTGATATCCAAATAGCATACTCCAAGGTTGTTTATGGTAATGTTTTGAGGACAATTGGCTCATGCCAAAAGATGGGTGAAAATTGGTTAAAACTGAAGTATATAACCCACGGTTTTTGGCCGAAATTGGCTCTGGCACAAAAAAGTCTCCAATTTTTGTCAATCGCTCTAACGGTCATATTATTGGAACTAACAAAAGATTAGAGCTTAAAACCTATGGTATGTATCAAAAATAAGTGAAAACCGCCCACGAGCCTTACCTCGTGAGTCGTGACATGGGCTGAAAGGCCTTAGAAAACATCTCTGACATTGAAACCAATACTCATATCTAAATAGCATACTCCAATATTGTTTATTGTTATGTTTTGAGGACAATTGGCTCATGCCAAAAAATTGGTTAAATGTGAAGTATAACCCACGGTTTTTGGCCGAAAATGGCTCCGGCACAGAAAAGGCTTCATTTTTTTGTCAATGGCCCTAACGGTCATATTATTGGAACGTGCAATAGATTAGAGCTAAAAACCTATGGTAGGTATCAAAAATCAGCAACAACCGCAAATGAGATTTACCTCGTGACGTTTGGCGAAAGACCTTAAAAAACTGTTCAGACATTGAAGCCAACACTCATATCTAAATAGCTCACTCCAAGGTTTTTTGTGGCAATGTTTAGAGAACAATTTGCTCATGTCAAAAAATTGGCCAACTTGCCAAAACTGAATTATATAACCCAGGGTTTTTGGCCGAACATAGCCTAGGCACGAAAAACGTTCAAATGCTTGTCAATGGCCCTAAATGTCGTATTATAGATGTTTGCAAAATATTAGAGCTAAAAACCTTTTGTAGGTATCAACCGTAAACGATACCTCGTGACATGTGTCGGAAGGCCTTAAAAATATCTCTGACATTGACACCAACACTCATATCGATATTGCAAAGTCCAAGGTTAGTTATGGTAATGTTTTGAGTATAATTGGCTCATGCCAAAAATTTGGTCAAAATTGGCCAAAAAAGAAGTATATAAGCCACGATTTTTGGCCGAAAATGGCCCCGGCAAAAAAAGAAACTCAAATTATGTCATTGGCCCTAACGGTCATATTGTAGGAATTTGCAAAAAAATAAGAGCTAAAAACCTATGGTATGTATCAAATATCAGCAAAAACCACCCACGAGCCTTACCTCGTGACATGCGCTGAAAGGCCTTAGAAAACATTTCTAGCATTGAAACCAAAACTCATATGCAAATGGCATACTCCAAGGTCATTTATGGTAATGTTTTGAGGAAAATTGGCTAATGCCAAAAATCTTGTCAAAATTGACCAAAACCGAAGTATATAACACACAGTTTTTAGCCGAAAATGGTTCCGGCACAAAAGAGGCTCCAATATTTGTCAATGGCCCTAACGGTCATATTATAGAAACTTGCAAAAGATTAGAGCTAAAAACCTATGGTAGGTATCAAAAATTAGCAAAAACCGCAAATGAGATTTACCTCGTGATGTGTGCTGAAAGACCGTAAAAAACAGCTCCGGCATTGAAACCAACACTCATATCCAAATAGCATACTCCAAGGTTGTTTACGGCAATGTTTAGAGAACAATTGGCTCCTGCCAAAATTTGGTCAACATTGGCCAAAACTGAAGTATATAACCCACGGTTTTTGGCCGAAAATGGCTCCTGTACAAACGAGGCTCCAATTTTTGTCAATGGCCCTAACGGTCATATTATAGAAACTTGCAAAAGATTAGAGTTAAAAACCTATGGTAGGTATCAAAAATAAGCAAAAACCGCAAACGAGATGTACCTCGTGATGTGTGCCGAAAGGCCTTTAATAACATCTCTAACGTTGAAACCAACACTCATATAAAAATTGTATACTCCAAGGTTGTTTAGCGTAATGGTTTGAAGATAATTGGCTCATGCCAAAAATTTGATCAAAATTGGCCAAAACGGAAGTATATAAACCCTGATTTTTGGCCGAAAATGGCCCCAGCAAAAAAAGAAGCACAAATTATGTCAATGGCCCTAACGGTCATATTATACGAATTTGGAAAAAAATTAGAGCTAAAATCCTATGGTATGTATAAAAAATCAGCAAAAACCGTCAATGAGCCATACCTCGTGACATGCGCCGAAAGATCTTAGAAAACATCACTAACATTGAAACCAAAACTCATATCCAAATGGCATACTCCAAGGTTATTTATGGTAATGTTTTGAGGACAATTGGCTAATGCCAAAAAATTTGTCGAAATTGACCAAAACTCAAGTATATAACCCACTGTTTTTGGCCGAAAATGGCTCCGGCACAAAAGAGGCTCCAATTTTTGTCAATGGTCCTAACGGTCATATTATAGAAACTTGCAAAATATTAGAGCTAAAAACCTATGGTAGGTATCAAAAATAAGCAAAAACCGCAAATGAGATTTACCTCGTGATGTGTGGTGAAAGACGGTACAAAACAGCTCCGACATTGAAACCAACACTCATATCCAAATAGCATACTCCAAGGTTGTTTACAGCAATGTTTAGAGAACAATTGGCTCATGCCAAAATTTGGTCAACATTGGCCAAAACTGAAGTATAACCCACGGTTTTTGGCCGAAAATGGCTCCGTCACAAAAGAGGCTCCAATTTTTCTCAATGGCCCTAACGGTCATATTATAGAAACTTGCAAAAGATTAGAGTTAAAAACCTATGGTAGGTATTAAAAATAAACAAAAACCGCAAACGAGATGTACCTCGTGATGTGTGCCGAAAGGCCTTAAAAAACATCTCTAACATTGAAACCAACACTCATATAAAAATTGCATACTCCAAGGTTGTTTATCGTAATGTTTTGAGGATAATTGGCTCATGCCAAAAATTTGGTCAAAATTGGCCAAAACAGAAGTATATAAACCCCGATTTTTGGCCGAAAATTGCCCCGGCAAAAAAAGAAGCTCAAATTATTTCAATGGCCCTAACAGTCATATTATAGGAATTTGGAAAAAAAAATAAGACCTAAAAACCTATGGTATGTATCAAAAATCAGCAAAAAATCGTCCACGAGCCTTACCTCGTGACATGCGCCGAAAGGCCTTAGAAAACATCAGTAACATCGAAACCAAAACTCATATCCAAATGGCATACTCCTAGGTTATTTATGGCAATGTTTTGAGGACAATTGGCTAATGCCAAAAAATTTGTCGAAATTGACCAAAACTGAAGTATATAACCCACTGTTTTTGGCCGAAAATGGCTCCGGCACAAAAGAGGCTCCAATTTTTATCAATGGTCCTAACGGTCATATAATAGAAACTTGCAAAATATTCGAGCTAAAAACCTATGGTAGGTATCAAAAATAAGCAAAAACCGCAAATGAGATTTACCTCGTGATGTGTGGTGAAAGACCGTAAAAAACGGCTCCGACATTGAAACCAACACTCATATCCAAATAGCATACTCCAAGGTTGTTTACAGCAATGTTTAGAGAACAATTGGCTCATGCCAAAATTTGGTCAACATTGGCCAAAACTGAAGTATATAACCCACGGTTTTTGGCCGAAAATGGCTCCGTCACAAAAGAGGCTCCAATTTTGTCAATGGCCCTAACGGTCATATTATAGAAACTTGCAAAAGATTAGAGTTAAAAACCTATGGTAGGTATTAAAAATAAGCAAAAACCGCAAACGAGATGTACCTCGTGATGTGTGCCAAAAGGCCTTAAAAAACATCTTTAACATTGAAACCAACACTCATATAAAAATTGCATACTCCAAGGTTGTTTATCGTAATGTTTTGAGGATAATTGGCTCATGCCAAAAATTTGGTCAAAATTGGCCAAAACGGAAGTATATAAACCCCTTTTTTTGGCCGAAAATTGCCCCGGCAAAAAAAGAAGCTCAAATTATTTCAATGGCCCTAACGGTCATATTATAGGAATTTGGAAAAAAAATAAGAGCGAAAAACCTATGGTATGTATCAAAAATCAGCAAAAAACCGTCCACGAGCCTTACCTCGTGATATGCGCCGAAAGGCCTTAGAAAACATCACTAACATCGAAACCAAAGCTCATATCCAAATGGCATACTCCAAGGTTATTTATGGTAATGTTTTGAGGACAATTGGCTAATGCCAAAAAATTTGTTAAAGTTGACCAAAACTGAAGTATATAACCCACTGTTTTGGCCGAAAATGGCTCCGGCACAAAAGAGGCTCTAATTTTTATCAATGGTCCTAACGGTCATATTATAGAAACTTGCAAAATATTAGAGCTAAAAACCTATGGTAGGTATCAAAAATAAGCAAAAACCGCAAATGAGATTTACCTCGTGATGTGTGGTGAAAGACTGTAAAAAACGGCTCCGACATTGAAACCAACACTCATATCCAAATAGCATACTCCAAGGTTGTTTACAGCAATGTTTAGAGAACAATTGGCTCATGCCAAAATTTGGTCAACATTGGCCAAAACTGAAGTATATAACCCACGGTTTTTGGCCGAAAATGGCTCCGGTACAAAAGAGGCCACAATTTTGTCAATGGCCCTAACGGTCATATTATAGAAACTTGCAAAAGATTAGAGTTAAAAACCTATGGTAGGTATCAAAAATAAGCAAAAACCGCAAACGAGATGTACCTCGTGATGTGTGCCGAAAGGCCATAAAAAACATATCTAACATTGAAACCAACACTCATATAAAAATTGCATACTCCAAGGTTGTTTATCGTAATGTTTTGAGGGTAATTGGCGCATGCCAAAAATTTGGTCAAAATTGGCCAAAACGGAAGTATATAAACCACGATTTTTGGCCGAAAATGGCCCCAGCAAAAAAGAAGCTCAAATTATGTCAATGGCCCTAACGGTCATATTATAGGAATTTGGAAAAAAATTAGAGCGAAAAACCTATGGTATGTATCAAAAATCAGCAAAAACCGTCCACGAGCCTTACCTCGTGACATGCGTCGAAAGGCCTTAGAAAACATCACTAACATTGAAACCAAAACTCATATCCAAATGGCATACTCCAAGGTTATTTTTGGTATTGTTTTGAGGACCATTGGCTAATGCCAAAATTTTTGTCAAAATTGACCAAAACTGAAGTATATAACCCACTGTTTTTGGTCGAAAATGGCTCCGGCACAAAAGGGGTTCCAATTTTTGTCAATGGTCCTAACGGTAAAATTATCGAAATTTGCAAAAGATTAGAGCTAAAAACCTATGGTAGGTATCAAAAATCAGCAAAAGCCGCAAACGAGATTTACCTCGTGATGTGTGCCGAAAGGCCTTAAAAAACATCTCTAACATTGAAACCAACACTCATATAATTTGCATACTCCAAGGTTGT
Source organism: Spergularia marina (assembly GCA_963680865.1). Taxonomy (NCBI): domain Eukaryota; kingdom Viridiplantae; phylum Streptophyta; class Magnoliopsida; order Caryophyllales; family Caryophyllaceae; genus Spergularia; species Spergularia marina. The sequence continues at coordinate 23,473,770 of OY804557.1, read as the reverse complement.
TTAAGGTAATATTGTGAGGATAATTGGCTCATGCCAAAAATTTGGTCAAAATTGGCCAAAACTGAAGTCTATAACTATAACCCACGGTTTTTTGCAGAAAATGGCCCCAGCACAAAAAAATCTCAAAATGTTGTTGATAGCCCTAACGGTGATATTATAGGTAGTCACATAAGATCGAAGTCAAAAACCATGGCAGGGATTAAAGATCGGCAAAAACCGCATACGATATTTATCTCGTGACTTGTGCCGAAAGACCTTAAAAAACTTTTCTAACTGAGGAACTAAAACTCATATCGAACAAGTATACTCCAAGGTTGTCCGTGGTAGTAGTTTGAGAACAATTGGCTCATTTAAAAAATTGGTCAAAATTGGCCAAAATTAAAATACATTATCCTCGTTTTTGGCCAAAAATTGCTATAAGACAAAAATGGCTAAGATTTTTGTTGATGCCTTTCGCTGTCATATTATGGGAATTCGCAACAGGTTATAGCCCAAAGCCTGTGGCATGTCCTAAAAATCAGCAAAAACCGCACAAAAGCCTTACCTCGTGAGTTGTGCTGAAAGACCTATAAACAACTCAAACTGAGAAACCAACACTCATGTCCAATCCAACAATTATATTGTAATGTTGTCCGTGGAAATGTTTTGAGAGCATTTGGCTCATTTAAAAAATTGGCCAAAATCGAAGTATATAAATCCACGGTTTTTGGGCGAAAATGGCTCCAAAACAAAAACGGTCCTTCTGTTGTCAAAGCCTCTAAGGGTCATATGATTTGAATTTTTAAAGTAAATAGGGCAAAAAACCTATGACAAGTTACCAAAATAAACAAAAATAAACAAGCATACTCTAATGTTGTTCATCGTAATGTTTTGAGAACAATTGGCTCATTTTCTTTTGTTGCTTAAAATGGCTCCATAACAACAACATTTATAATTTATGCGGATGCTTGTATTTAAAATTATGGCAATTCGCAAAAGATTAGAGCAAAAAAATCTATGGCAGGTTCCTAAATTTAGTAAAGACCTCACACGAGCCTTATCCTGTGGCGTGTGCCGAATGACCATAAAAATCACCTCGAACAAAGGAACAAACACTCATATCCAACAATGACACTCCAAGGTTGGTCATGGTAATGATTTAGAACAATGGCTCATTTCAAAAATTGGTCTAAATTGGCCAAATCAAAGTATATACACCACGTTTCGGCCAAAATGGCTCCGGAAGAACAACTGTTCTCATTTTTTGTGGATGCTACGGTAGGTTCAAAATTCCACAAAAACCGTGATATTATGGGAATTCACAAAAGATTATTTTGTTTGGTAAATTATGTATTTTATTTAGACTTGATTAAATTTTCAATAAAAAGCAAAACCAATGGAGTTAACTTAACGTTGAGATCTTAGGCTCCAAAAAGTAAGGACTAGCCTTTCAAAATCGTGTACCATACATATGGGGTAGTGATGCCCAGAAAATATTTAAGATATGACATGTTTCATGGTAAAACCTTCTTACCCAAGTTTTTATGTTGTTTATTTGTTGTGCTTCTTGATGTTGTGTGTCAAGTGTTGAGTTAATTCACATTTTCAATCATTCTATGGGAAGTATCCATGATGTATTTTCTCATAGTTGTTGCTTTTGTTTGTTAAGTCTTGAGTTAATCAAATATCCAGAGGCCAGAGCCCTACTAAGGGAACATAAATATGATCTATCGGATTTGGATTGACCTGTATGCCTGTACCATTGTATTTCTAAGTCTGGTGCAGCTCTTTTTTTTTTTTTGGTTAAAATCTGCTGTAGTTAATGACTAGCTGTGCTGATCATATAGGTGTACCACTCCAGTTTTGTTAATGAGGAAGGTATTACAAAAGCTTGCGGTTGTCCATTGCTTCCATTAAAAAGCCATATTAAGGGTCCTGCACCAGTTTCCGACCAAGGTTAGACCTTGGTCATCTTAGTCAAGCAGTGGACAATTCAACAAAACTTGTTTCTCAATAGTTTGATGTCCGGTTTTGAATTTTGTACAGCCAGTGCTGATATTGTTGATGAAGCGATCACATTTTTCCGTGCCAATGTCTTCTTCAGAAATTTCGACATAAAGAGTTCAGCTGATAAGCTGCTTATCTACTTGACGTACTATATCAACATTGCTTTGAAAAGGATTGAGGGCTGCAGAACATTAGCTGAAGGTACGAAAGCGATCATTAATTTGGGCCTTGAGGATGTTCCTGTCCCTGGAGATACTGGATTCCCTTTTCCGGGCCTATTTGCCCCTTCTAAATCGCGCCAGGAATCAGGTAATCTTATGAACTTCTTAATCTTCTGCACCCCGGCTGTTAGCGGTATATTGCAATTAAGCTGTCTGCATCAATCAAAGACACATATCTTAAGATCTATCCCTGGTTGTGTCACTTTGCGTGTTTGAATAGGAGTTAAGGACTCACCACGTTTCTGATGCAAAGGCATAATCTTTATCCTGGAAATGATCCTGTTAAGGAGTTTGGGCTATGTTGTATTCTATTGATATTCTTGCTCGTTGATACGCAAACCTTCTTCCTTTTCCTTTTTTTTTTTTTAAAACACAAATCATTGTCTACTAAGATGACATGTGTTTACTAATTTTTGAGGGATGACTATCAGCATGACCTTTAGCTGATAGACACATTCTCGAGTCTCGTCTTGCCTTATTTACGGACTGCTTTTCTGAACATTTGACGCATTTTGGGCTGCTCAGACTGGTTTTCTTATCCATCTCAAATGCATGAACAGAATTATTCAGAAATTATCTGAAGCAGATAAGAGAGGAGACAAGCGGAAGATTACTGAGTGTTGCTTACAGACATAATGGCACTCCGAATAAATGGTGGCTGGCTTTTGCTAAGAAGAAATTTGTGAACATTGTTGCCCTCTAGGTACCTTGCTGCTTGTTTCAAATATAGAAGAATGAAGGAAGGACTTGCATGGAAGTGGATTCGAAGAACCGGAATGTGTAGAATAGAAGAATGCCTGCTCTGATTTTGTTCATGTTTCAGACAGAGAAATCAGGAATGAGGAAAGCAACCAGTTGCTGTTTCGGATTTGCCCGAACCTGTAAACATAGTGTTGGAAGTTAAACTGTTCGTGTCTACTTCAGTTTTATAATTGTTTTGTATTTACAATTTTCCTTGTAAAAAATCTCATTTGTTTTCGGTTGAAAAAAAAAAGGAAAAAAAAAATCTCAAGATTTCATGGATTTTCTCCGTTTGTGGGCACCAAATTGTCTAAACTCTAAACCATGTATTAGGTCACGAAATTGTCTATTGGCTTTAGACTTCGAATTGGAGAAGTGTACCCTTCAAGTAACTCCCAACACGTTGGAACCAGCTCCTCATATTCATCAAGGAAACTCTTATGACGTCCATGGAAAAGTTCCAATAATAGTTTTTGGCTACTTAAAATTTTTTTTAGTAAACATTAACCTAAATCGAAGTGTATAATCTACGATTTTTTACCCAAAATAGTCCGGCAATCAAAACGGCTCAACTTTTGGTGGAAGCTCTTAAGGACCATGTTATATGTTTTCAAAACATGTCAACGCTAAACACTTATGTTTAATGCCCAAAACCGGCCAAAAACATAAAATAGTCTCAACAAGCGTGGTATGCCGAGGGGTCCAAAGAACGACACAGACGTGTCGTGAACCGACCCCCATATCCATCAAAGGACTTTTCACGGAGCTGACGGTAAATTTTTGACAACTTATAACTCCTTTAAAACAAGGTATTTAAAAAGGGTTTCAATTATCCGAGACCAAAAGACGATATAGGTTACGATTTTTCGACAAACTAGTTTCGCCATCCTCTAGTTGGGTTAATCATAGCCTCGCTACCTCAGCTGCTCAGCATCAGAACCTCTCGAACCAATGTGACCACATATAACCCACATTGTCGAATTCTCTCTCCTCAATATGGAAAAAAAAAATGGGGGGATTTGATGGGTCTTCTTCCAATCTATGCCTTGTGTTGAGCGCATAAATCTTCAAGCACACACCTTTCCCTGTCTTTTCTTGGTTACAACAACAAAATATTACTCCTTTCTTTTCACCAATTAACACCCAAAGATTTGATCTTTTTTTTTAGCTTGTTTTTATCGCCAAAAAAGTCTCGACCTTTGTTACGTTGTAAACTCTTCTTATCCATATATCTCATTTTTGTTTCTTCTACTCTCAAAATTTCAATTTAATTCTGGGTTTTATTTTTATTTTCTGGGGTTGCAATTTTATGTGGTGAAATTATTTTTCAGTAATAAGTGGGAGTGATTCCACTGGGAATAATTGATGGTGGGTTAATCTTTTATTTTATGTAAGGTAATTTCTCAATTTTCACTGTTGAATTTGAATTGAATTTAATGCATTTTTTTTACAGTAATTTTGATTATCTGAATTTTCATGATGTTTATATTATATAATGAAGATGAAATTTAGTTGCCCATGTTTGTTTGTTATAGAAGTTAGCATGTTCTGATGTTGGCACTTGAGATTGTACTTGGTGGTGGGGTTGAAGTGTTTAACAAGTTAAGATCAGCAAGAATTGGGTTGGGCAGTTGGTATCCGAATCGAAATCGATATGAGTGTAGCTGTTATTCGGAATTTTGTTGATGTTGTTGGTAGAATAGATTGCAGAAATTGGTTAATTGTTACTCAGCAGGCATTTTGGTAATCTTATGGATTCGTGTGTTTGGGAATTGGTATTGGCTTTCGGTATCTGGTGTCGAATTTTGATCGAACATTGTGGGTGCAGAGGTGGGGTTGTTTGAATCTTTAGTGACTTCAATGGAAATATGGAATGTTGAAGTGGAAAGTTTTGGCCTTTTGGGAAATGGTTAATTGCTGATATCGCGTTTGTCCAGTAGATAGTTAGAGCTAGGTTGGTGCTTGTTGTCCATTAGGAATGTATGTAGAGAACTTGCTCAGGTGCGAGGGATGCTGTATGTCAATAGCCTTACTTGTCAAATAGTCAAGATTACTTGAGTCTGGGGTTTGATATGAATGCATATGAATGGAGTACATCTACGCATTGAAATTAGGTGCGGTTCTTTCTGTTGATAAGATGATAACTTTGTGCCATTTTATAGCATGGCATTTCAAATATTCAAATGCCATTTACAGTGTGGGCTTAACTTTATAGTTTAGTTGGCTGAAAAATCGATATCGAGATGCCACGTTATAGCTGTTGTGGCTCAATTATTGCTGAGCTTGTGCCTAATGAATTGTTAACGTTGTTTACTTGTAAGTAATTATATTGTACAACAATAACCACAGCAACCCAGCATTAGGCTGCATGGGCCGCCAAGGTCCTATATGCATGTACCCCCAACTAGTGTGAGATTTAAACACGCTGTTTCTAAATGGTGATCCTTTAAGCTTTAATCACCGTGATAATCTATCTATGTGCTCTCAGAATGGAGGTTTCCTTCTTGTGATATACACTCAGCATTCATATTTCAAGTAACTGATGATTCTTTGTTGATTGTGATGATCTGTTTCAATAAAAGTGTAATTTTGGTCGTTCCTGCTCAAATGTTATCTTTATCCTTTTTTTTTTAAATTCTCTTTCATTCTTTTGGGGAAGATTAGTTTTTGCATTATTGTATGGAAGATTGGGTTTTGCAAATTTGTCCATTTTAGCTTCACCTCTCCTGAAACAAGCTTGTGTATTCAGTCTGACATTGTTGTTTTCTTCACCTGATAAAAAAAAATTCCACCTTGAAGATGAAGAGTATCAGGGATTGGGTTTTTGATCAAGTAGTATCTGGTTCATTGATCATGCCTAGGCCATTGTCTGGCAGTGGGAGTTGTTTGGCAGACGAATCTCGGAACGAGGAGTTTGCTTCCGCAGGTACTTGATGTTTACTTGAGTATAAACTAGCATCTTCGTGCACATTATGTTTCTTCAGAGGCTGAACTGTGCTGTGCCTTTAAGATTGTGTTTGTACATAGATCATAAAAAGAAAGATACAAAGATCCCATCCAGCTAGTTATTCTAGTCTCCAACCTCAGCCCTCTTCGAACAAATGTGATCACACTAGATTGATAGAATGTTCTCTTCCCTTGCTTTATTAGGGGGATAAAATAAGCGTCTGCATGAGCTGCTGTGGGCTGGGGTATGCTAATGTTTCCATGCCTATATTTATATCTTAAAATTTCAAATGTATCCGAATCCCTTTGTTGCATTGTATGCTAGTGTTCTGCACTTTCGAATTTTATTTCACAGTATTCTGGTTAGCTCTCTAGTTGTGCTGTTTAGAAGAAATTTTGAAAATTTTAAACTTTAAGCATGTGGGTATTTTGTGGATTGAGACTTGCCCCCTATTTCTTTGTTGCTGACATTGACTGTCATTGACCCATAGTCTTTGAATATGATTTAAGTTTCTCTGGCCAAACCTCATTATTTCGGTGATAACTGCGCTTGAGGATTTGAGGGCTTGTGTTTGAGATGCCACTATAGTTCTTGGACCAGAAGATTGATCCATGTATTGCATTTGGAGCATACAAATCTAGTGCCATACTCATTGTTTAACAAGAAAGTAATGAATTGAGAGTAAAGCTGCCATTGTCGTATTTTAATAGTGAGATTGTTATCTCCACTGTTGTACTCTATATTTAAGGGCCTTATACCATACTCCTCTGCCTAATTTTCAGGTTCTGCTCAAAATGGCAATGATGTGGAATCCCATGTAGTCTCTGAAATGCAACCTGCATCAAACAGGGGTCAGGATGGCCGAACAGGCTCACCTTCTCTGCAAGCTCGTTTAGAAAATAGCTCCCCCTCCCATGGTTCAACTGATAGGAAGAAGTTGGATCCACTGTCAAAAATTGAAGCACTTCAAATTAAGTTCTTCCGTATTCTGCAACGTTTTGGGCAATCACCAGAAGATATTGTTGTCGCTAAGGTTCTTTACCGCATACATCTAGCTACATTGATTAGAACGGGGGAATCAGATTTGAAAAGAGTCAGTCTTAATAGTGATCAAGCTCGAGCATTGGCTGCAAAACAGGAAAGTGCTGGCAATCCCCTGTTGGATTTTTCTCTAAGAATACTAGTCGTAGGGAAGACTGGTGTTGGCAAAAGCGCTACCATAAACTCTCTATTTGATCAGATGAAAGCTGTGACTAATGCTTTTAAACCGGGTACAGATGGTATCCACGAGGTTACTGGTGTTGTGAATGGAGTTAAAGTATCAGTTATAGATACACCTGGTTTCTGGCCATCTTCTGCCAGTAATGTCAGAAGAAACAAGAAAATAATGCTGTCCATCAAAAAATATATTCGAAAATCCCCACCAGATGTCGTCTTGTATCTCGAACGCCTGGATAACATGGGCAAGGGGTACAGTGATCTGCCTCTCTTTAGAGTCATGACTGAAGTTTTTGGGTCCACCTTGTGGTTCAACACAATTCTTGTCATGACGCACGCTGCAGCAGCTCCTCCTGAGGGAGCCAATGGGTACCCCATCGGTTATGAGTCTTATGTGAGCCATTGTACGGATCTGTTGCAACAAAGTATCCAGCTGGCCATATCAGATACCAAACTTGAAAACCCTATAGTTTTGGCTGAGAACCACTCGGCGTGCAGGACCAATATTGTTGGTGAGAAAATCCTGCCAAACGGAGAGGTCTGGAAAAAACACTTGTTGTTGTTGTGTATATGCACAAAAGTGTTGGGTGACGCTAATTCTCTTTTAGGACTGCAGCACAGTATCGAGCTTGGGCCATCCCGTAACTCTCGTCTCCCGTCTCTTCCTCATCTGCTGTCATCTTTCCTCCGACAAGGCCCTACAGTGATGGATGGAGCTGATGAAGTTGATGAATATTCTATTTCAGATGGTGAAGAGGAAGATGAGTATGATCAATTGCCTCCGATTCGCATTCTGACGAAACTTCAGTTTGAAAAGTTGAGTCACTCTCAGAAGAAGGATTACCTTGATGAGCTGGATTACCGAGAAACTTTGTTTTTTAAGAAGCAATTGAAAGATGAATCACGTAAGAGGAAAGAAAGGAAGCTTCTAGATGAGAAAATTTTGCCTGATGACGGCAATATTGAGAGTCCAGAAGCATATGCTGACGCTGCACCATTGCCTGAGTTAGCTCTTCCTCCAAGTTTTGAGTCTGATTCACCTCTATATAGATATCGAGGTGTTGTATCGAGTGACCAGTTTCTGTGGAGGCCGGTGTTAGATCCTAATGGATGGGATCATGATGTTGGCTTTGATGGAGTTAACTTAGAAACTGTTGCTGAAATTAAAAGGAACTTAAGTGCGTCAGTCTCAGGTCAGATGAGCAAGGACAAGCATGATTTCAGTATTCACTCGCAGGGTGCAGCAACATATTCTGATCCAAGAGGTCCTACCTATTCTGTAGGTCTGGACGTTCAATCTTCTGGTGGTGATATGATATACACAGTCCACAACCACGCGAAAACAGGGTTGATAAAGCACAATATCGCTCAGTGTGGAGTTTCTGTGACAACGTTCCAGAACAAGCATTACATTGGTACTAAGCTCGAAGATTCCCTGTTTATAGGAAAAAGGCTGAAGGTTGCAATGAATGCTGGTCGAATGGGAGGTGGAGGACAGGCAGCATATGGTGGAGGCCTCGAAGCTACTATTAGAGGGAAGGACTACCCGGTGAGGAACGACAAGATCAGCATGGCAATGACAGTCCTCTCCTTCAAAAAAGAGTTGGTACTGGAAGGAAGTTTTGAATCAGATTTCCGCCCAAGTCGAGCAATGAGACTGTCAGTTAACTGCAATCTCAACAGCCGGAAAACGGGTAAAGTTTCTATCAAGACGTCTAGCTCAGAGCATATAGAAATCGCTTCCATTGCTCTGTTCACCATTTTCAGGGCACTTTGCCGAAGAGGGGAGCAAAAACTTTTACTCGAAGAAACTTGAGTTCCGATGATTTGTACTCAAAAAGTGAAGTTTTGTTGGCCTCTTTAACTAGCAAGCGTAGGTGTCCTTCGGCGTTTCTAACTTGTACAGTTATGAAGAGAGATCTGCCATTCTTACCACAGTAAAATTCATCTCTTGTTTACTAGCTTTTTGGGTTTCAACTTTGAAAATGTATCAGATTTCAGCTGTGACCTGTGCCCTGCAGCCTGTGGCCTGTGAATGCTGTGTTGTACACCAGATGAACAAGTCTCTTGACAGGAAAATCATATACTCTGAATAAATTACTTTCCAAATACATTATTTCTGCAACTTAACTTCATTGAGCAACTGCTTCTCGTCCACAAAAGAAAATTAAAAAAAAGTTTATCCATCCTTCAATTTCAGAAAAATTACTAAGAGATCGCGGTTTAGTCTTTTACATTGTAAGATATGTAGTATGCATGATTAAAAGTTCGTGAAGTTTTAAGAATTTGACGTAAGTTATAACTAAAAAGACTCGTCTTTTAACTTTAGAAGTTTATATACTCCGTATAATTGATGTAATGATCATCGGAAAATGAAGATGGTCTTACTTGACTGATCAAAGCCACAACTTTGGTGCAGCCGCGTATATTTGTGAACATTGTACGAAACGGAGAAGCATATTCTAAGTTTCATTATTATTCTTACAACATTGGCAACACATTCTTGGTTACGTATTCGAGCAATCTGACCGACGACTTAAGAATTCAAAATTGGTGGTACATAACTGCATATGGCTAAGTTCCGTAAGATGATTTAGACCATATATTATAATCCGAAAGTAACGTATTCAATTCGGAATGAAATTCTAGTTTACAAATATCTCAGATGTGATGGTGTGCGATGTGATTGTCTAAGTTGTTTATCCCTTTTTTTGCATCGTTAACATTTGGTCTACTATTCAATCCAAAACGTTGACAATCTACAACACACCGATAACTCCATGCATATAGCACTAGCATTACCGCTTAACGTGTAAGTGTGGTGACCATCAAGCCCATAGCATCGACGATTGATCCCGAAAGCAAAGAGGAAGGACATAGACATTGATCATGTCCAAACTTATTAGAGAAAATCGATCAACCATTTAAATGTTAGCCGAGAATGACATCAATATTTAACGAGTTTTATCACATAAAGTATCTAATCCTTTTCATGTGGTAGTTATCTATTTAACCACCAGAATTTGTAACGTAATCAATAATCCATGTATTCATGTCCATTGACTAACAAAACAATGAACTGGATCAAATCCCGCCAAACGTATTCAATCCCCAACCAATTCATTTCTCCACTTAAAACAAAAAAAAAAAAAAATCTTCTAATTTAACAAATGAGAATTATTTCCTTTACAACAAACCAACATAACATACGTACAACAAAACCTACACTTTTACAACCACCCTCAATTCCGAAAATGAGGTGGAAAATAAATCAACAACTTTATACTAGTATGTACAAACATAATCATAAACGTTGGTAGGACAGTTATACCAAAGCATTACTATTTACTAGTGTTACATACATACAGGATTGAAAATGAGCAAATGCGCTCATCTAAATAAGAATATAAGACCGTCTTATCTAAGAATTTACGTAAAATTGTCCTAATAACTTCTAACAAAAGGAACCCCACAAAACTTCAGCTTGAAGAGTAGCAGCTTCAGCATCAGAAACAGAGGCATCTCTAACTCTGCTCAAAATTTCTTGCTTAAAAGCCCTCTTTTCTCTTTGACGCAACCCTTCTCCGACCTCCAATTGCACGGCAAACCTCGCCACCGCGCTCGCAAATGGATGTCTTTCCAAGTAATGCTCCCTACTCTCTCTCCTCCCTTCCATTTCTTCCTCCTCACGCTTCCCCACATCGATCAAATCTCCACCCATTTCCGACCTTTGCAGCTCCACCAGCTTCTCGATCACGTTTTCGTTTATCATTGCCTCGACCGCCTCTTTCCGCCCGAAATACCCAATTTCTAGCACGCATTCGAACCCGATTACTTGAGTAGTGAAATCTTCTGAGCTAAGATACCCGATTATGATCGGAATTTGGTTATTACACTCGATTTCGTCGACTAATGGCGACTTGATTGACTTGATCAATGAACAGAGGACGCGTAACGAAGAAGTTGACCCAATTGAAATTAACGCCATTGAAGTGGGACCCATCAAAACTTGCCCCACAAAAACATTCTTGTTGAATCTGATCAACGCTTCGATTGCCAAGGAAGCTTCTTCCCGAAGCTTGATCGAGTGAGTTGGGTTTATCATAATCGTCTCCAACTCGGAGAATATCCTCGATTTCAGCACCAAATCCTGTAACTCGCGGTTAAAACCCTGTGAAACTCGGTCGTGGAACTGAGTCACCAGGTGAGTCAACTCGGCTTCCTCGTCCGAGTCAGGAGATTCCGACGACAACCCATGAATCGACTTCACGAGAGACTCAACAAACTCGCGGTCGATCCACGCTTGGAGCTCGGACTCGATTGACTCGGCGACTCGGGCGATTTGGTGAGTCGAGACTCGGCGGCGGAGGAACGATCTGAGGCTGTGACCTCGAGTTGTGTGCAGGGTTTCGACGAGGGTTTTGAGGTAAGAGAGGTGGTGAGAGAGTTGGGTGAGGTTTGGGTCAGAGAGAATGGTGTCTGACTCGGTTTCGAGCTCGAGCAGAGCTTTAATGGCTGCTGAGTTTGACTCGGTGGGTTCGCTACTCGGGTTTGATTGTAAATCATGGGAAGCTTGTTTGAGAAGTTGAAGCACTTTAAGAACTTGTTGGTTTTCTTGTCTGTCTACTTCCTCCATCTTTTACTAAACTTTGTGGGTTGGAAAATAAGAGAAAATAATGATGATGATGATGATGAATTGACGATGATTTATGGTGGCTCTCCTAACTAATAGTCAACTCCACATGTTGGTCTATAAAATGATGAGGAAAAGTTTGAATATTAGCGTTATGTGGTAAGAGTAAAGTTTGAATATTAGCGTTACGTGGTAAGAGTGGTGTTATTCGTCGCACATAATTTAGTCCATAAACTCCAAGCGGATTGACGGGAATCAACTTCACAATGAACCACGAATAACAATTAGGGTTTACTCACGAAAACCAATGTAACTTTTGATACAGAAGTCTAGGCCTTACCAATTTTTTATATGTTTTCACACCTATAGTTAGGAACATATCCACAAAATCTCGTCTTAAAAAATCTTTTGATTCGACGGTTATCATCAGAATACCGAGTCGGCGACACAATTCACGGGTAGATAGACAGAGCTCTACTAAAACATCTCTACGGTGAGAATCCCATGGATTCTTGGCACTATATACATGTTGTTGGACTCGTATTGAAAGAACGGTTCTAACGCCACCAGCCACGACTTAATCAAAGGTCGTATGAGAAAGTTATGTGTGTTTGACGTTGACACAGTTGTGCTGAGATTTTATGCGGTGGAGGCTACGAAAAGGAGAGAGAGGGAGAGAACGAGGCCGAATGGTTATGAAATAAAGCAAGGGTTTTCTTTATTATATGTATATATAGGTATGAGGGTAGACTCGGGTTTGGGGTTTATTCGTTGGGTGAGATGAGTTATCCATAAACCCAATCCAAACTCAATTATAGGAACTCATTTTATCTTCCAATAATCGATTTAAAAAGTAACACCCTTATTTAATAATTGCCCAAACATACGGGGTCTTACAACTACATACTACAAATTTCATTTCTTTCAATGTTGGAAATTGGGTCAAACATTAACTACAAGATTAACTAAATACTAATTCGTCACACTTTTCATGCAAAAGATTGAATCTTTCCACGCAAAAGATTGAATCTTTTCATGCAATTAATTCTGATTAACACTTTTTTCATGCAAAATTTATACCTAGTAACTTTTCATGTCTAGTGAATTACTTGCGGTCACGGATGAGTGCGATGCATCTTCCAAGGAATTACTTCTGGTTCCTTTGATTTTGCTAGTGTTAGTCACGTTTGTTCCCGAAAGGACTGTTTTGATGAGCTCCAAGAAGGTATGACTAGGAAGTTGAGTGAGATGCATCATCAATCATCAGTTAAACGATCACCAATCATTTCTTATCACCAATCATTGCAACGGATTTAAGGGCTTGTTTACTTTATTTTTTCATTCTGGCGGTGCAGAGATGCGTGTTGGTGGCGGGAGTATGAATGTTGGTGTCATTCTACTAGTCACATTTAGTCAAGGAAATAAGAGTGTAAAAAGAAGAATACTTTTTTTAGGTTAGTTATAAGTGAATTGTGCTATGGAGCTAGGCTGGGGAAACTTGAGACCAAAATCCGAAAAAATGAAATCAAGTTGGAATTATTTTGAAATAAATAGTAGTTAAGCAAAGTTGAGATTATTTTCGTTAAATTTTCCTAATTTAATTACTTAATCAACCATCGACATCCTAACAAGGACAGATGTTGTTCTTGTTTGATTCGTAAAGCATCAAACATGTCATGGGACTTCTGTTAATCCACGCATATCCAGTGGACCCCACACACACACGACACCCTTTCTATTTTATAATCTCGAGATGACACTCCAACCTTTCTCTTCTTCGAAAACTTCTCCCTCCAAATCCACCATTTCCCCATTCTCTCACTCTCATCCAGCTTGTTCTTCACGGTACCAACTCTTATCTTATCTTTCTATTCTTATTTAATCTAATTTGATTTTGTTATGATTGTTACTATATTGAGTATTAATCACTGTTTATTGTGTTTTTTTATTGATTTTATGTGTACCCTTTTGTTATAATGTCATATTGCCAGGGTTTTGTGATCAAATTTTAATTAGAAATGATTGATTTGAGCATTAAAGTTGTGTAAATGGTTAAATTAATTTGTGGGTTTTGTTGGGTGATTGATTATTCGAGTTGGGTCATTCGAAAGTTTTGAACTTTAGATCAATTGATATTGGTTTGATCGATTTTATTGTGTGGAACCGAGAAAAGTTGTGTTCTTTGGTGTTTTAGGGTTGTTAATTTTGATTAATGGTGGTTAAGTAGGGCGCTTTTGAAGTAATCTAACTGATATTTTGCCAGAACTTTAGGGTTTATATTGACTTAGCTCCAAAGATCTTGGTTTTATAATTCCTTGGATTACATTTGTGATCTAGCAGTGGCGAAGCTGCCGGAAATGCTGCGAGTATTTGATTTCCGTGTGTGCTGGAATGCTTCTGGTTCCCGTGGAGAGTGATCTTGTGAGAGAAAATCTTACAATGCTCTTTTTACAGAATAGGGAGTGTAAAAAAAAACTCAATTTGGGGAAGACAATCAGCTCTCTTCCCATGTCGATTTTGATAGGTGTAGTAGTTTGATTGCATTCTCTGCCTATTGTATGTCAATATCAATTTCTTCTGTGGATATGTTAAGTTTATGTTTTTTAGTATGCAAAACTATAGTTAGGCCATAGTTTTTGGTCAGCTTGGGATATCAGTTTTTTCTTTACAGATGTCCAAACTAAACGGCGTAAATGATTCCAAACTTAGCCGTCAAGAATCAAGATTAGATATAGTGTGTTGGCAGCGTTAATGGTGTGTATGTTCTAAACTACCTTATATATGGGCAGGTTATGTTACCACCAGCTGATTGGTGATTGTGATGAGGATGGGAAGGAATATGCAAACAGTGACTAGGGTTCTGTTTGCACATATTGTATTGTGGAGCTATGTTTGTGAAGGGAGTTCTGGGGTAACGAGTTCTTTCGTTCGGTCTGAATGGCCAGCTACTGATATTCCTCTTGATAATGAAGCATTTGTTGTTCCAGAGGGCCATAATTCTCCACAACAGGTAAGCATCATAATCGATCTTTAATGAACTAGAAAGCCAACGAGTTGTACAATTTCCCATTGCTTATTTTATAGGGTTGCAAAATTTACTTGCTTGTTTGTATATTTCCCTAGCAACATGGATGATCAAAAAACAACTGAAGGATCAAGAACACCCATTACTCTATGTTTCCCTTTAGCCTTATGCATGACAAATTCGAACATCATATCTTTCTTCATAGTCCTTGGGTCGAAGCAGCAAATAATCTAAACTTGGCCTAGTAAGTTTTGCAGGTTGTCTATTTAATGGCTATTTTCACTTTGCCTCCCATCTTTTGAGTTGCCTTTTAGCCACAGATGAAGTGTCTAGGCATCCATATGAGTAGTTATGTAGATCTATGTACATCTGGCCTCCCCAAGACCCAGTGTCCGTCTTTTTCGTACTTCAAGATCATGCCTGGTCTTTTGTGCTTGGGGTAATGCCTATGTTGAATGGCCAACTATTTATAATATGGGAGCCTTGAAGCACTGCAGTAATGATCTTTTTATTGTAAGAGCATTATCGAATGTAAGCTCATAGTTCTTGGTGCTCCTGGTATGAGTTACAGCTTCTCACTGCTGAGTGATTCATTTGGGTTCTTTGATTGGTAGGTGCGCATCACACAAGGTGACTATGATGGTAAAGCTGTTATAATTTCATGGGTGACGCCAGATGAACCGGGTTCCAGTACTGTGCAATATGGAACATCAGAGGACAATTATGACTTCACCGCACATGGGACAGTCACAAATTACACCTTTTACAAATACAAATCTGGGTATATCCATCACTGCGTTGTTAGTGGTCTTGAGGTAATTTTGTTCAGTTGTGGATAACTGATTTAGCTGTAGTGTTGGTTCTGGGTGCTTCATTTGTCCTCTAGGGCGGGGGGGGGGGGGGGGTTCATGAGCATATGTCCCGTATGCCTCTGCTAGCGCTCATTCCACTCTCTTGTCTGTGATACAGTATGACAAAAAGTACTATTACAAGATTGGAAATGGTGATTCTTCCCGTAAATTTTGGTTCGAAACTCCTCCTAAGGTCGGCCCAGATTCCTCCTACAAATTTGGCATAATTGGTGAGTTGTTTACTTCATTTTCTACCGTCGAGCAGTATCCTCATTGTGAATGCATTGATTGATTTTTGGCTATGTCCGTGAAGATGCAAACTTTATGTGTTTTAATCGGAGTTTCTTGATTTTGTACTATTTGTTCTAAAAAGAGATTGTTCAACAATAGTTTAGTTTTAAAGGTGTGAACAAAGTCATCCATCGATGCTCAGTACCAGCTTCAAATAGAATTTTTCGGGCATCACCATTATACCTGGAAGCCTTGTATAGCCAGATGTTCGTATCTAATTATCTTTGATGGTTGCATGCTGTGATGACTGATGAATGATGGCACAGGATAGGTTGTTACCTATCTTAGGCAACTTTTTTGTAAGATGTTAGTAGAGTTTTTCCCTTCATTTTGGCTTCTATTTTACTGTCCCTGTACCATGCCCCGCCCCTCACCGTTTGTTGTTTGTATTTTATTTATTTCTGGATGTCAAATTTCCCTTTCTATATCTGAAGAGAAGACTTTGGCGAGTGAAAAGCTACTGCAGGTACTAGGAACCCACTTACATTTTCTGTCCTGTTTCAGGTGATATGGGCCAGACATATAACTCTCTATCCACACTTGAGCATTATATCCAGAGTGGAGCCAAGACCGTCCTATTTGTTGGTGATCTCTCTTATGCTGACAGATATCACCAGAATGATATTGGCCTTCGATGGGATACCTGGGGACGTTTTGCTGAGCGAAGTGCAGCATACCAGCCTTGGATATGGTCTGCTGGAAATCATGAGATAGAATACATGCCTGACTTGGTAAGAATATTGGGGAGTCTCATGGAGCTTGATACGCATAAAATTCACAAACTCATTGGCGATATAATAAGTAATAGAAATGTCTAACATTGGCGTTATGTCCAGGGGGAACTTGTACCATTCAAATCATACCTCTACAGATACACGACTCCTTATGCCGCTTCTAAGAGCAGTAGTCCTCTTTGGTATGCTATAAGGCGTGCATCGGCACATGTTATTGTGCTGTCCAGCTATTCTCCGTTTGGTAAGCTTTTGTATCAATTCTGTTAGAACCTTGAAAGAACAATTCTAACTAAATTTGATTTCTAGAAGTAGCCATGAATTGCTGACTCCTAGAGCATTAGAAGTTAGAACTATCAGTTAATAGAAAGCAGATTTTGCCCTTTGATGGTGATTCGAAACAACAATAGAAGATGATTGAGAAAGACGAATTTGGAAGGAATGTGTTCTATTTTACACGGACAATTTGCTATATTAGTATTTTGCTTGAATGCCAGAGTTTGTGCAAATAATGGGAAAGGAAATGTTAAAAATTTGATTGGACTTTAGCATAATGACACTAAAGTACTCCATATCATAAGTTCATCCAAGGAAGAAAACACAACTGCTATGTTCCAGGGCTTGTATACTGGCACTCCAGTGCCACACTCCAATATGACGTCATATGGATTCTATGTTAGTCTCGTGCCTTGCCATGCACTCTGCCAGTGTTATGAGTTTTGTGCGTCTGTTTTGTTTCTCTTTTCATATTCTCACTGGGTGCCATATTGTTGACCCGAGCTCTTCTAATTCCTAAACAGTAAAATACACGCCTCAGTGGAGGTGGCTTAGAGATGAACTGAAGAAGGTGAATAGGGAACAGACACCTTGGTTAATTGTTTTGATGCACGTCCCCATGTACAATAGTAACCAAGCGCATTTCATGGAGGGAGAAAGTATGCGCTCAGTCTTTGAGGAGTGGTTTGTTCATTACAAAGTTGATCTGGTCTTTGCTGGTCATGTTCATGCGTATGAGAGATCGGTAGGTTTTCTTTGTATGCTGACTTTTTTATATGACCAAATGTAAATCTTACATATAAAATGCATCACAATGGAAAACATATGCTTGCTTTTGAAGGATTCAGATGCAATGAATAGTATTTTAAGCTATATACAATTCGAATGGCTTAAGTATCAGATTTCACCAATTTATAGGGTTTGTCATATATAGTTGTTAGCCAAATGTTCTATTTTTTATTATAAAAATAACTAAGCTAGCTCTGCCTTTGACTTCATCAGTATCGAGTCTCAAATATACGCTATAATGTATCGACTGGGAACCGTTATCCCGTGCCAGACAAAGCTGCTCCAGTTTACATAACTGTTGGGGATGGTGGAAATCAAGAAGGTCTAGCTGGAAGGTGATTTTCTGAACTTGTTATGTTGAAGCAGTTCAAGTTTCTTTCTGTTTATTCAAAATTTTCATCAAAGAATATTTGAGGGATCTTTGTAAGAAGCCAACCTGAAAAGTTAGACCCTTTTCTGATTGTAGGTTCAGAGATCCACAACCTGATTACTCTGCCTTTCGAGAAGCAAGCTATGGACATTCAACACTGGAGATTATGAATAGGACACACGCTGTCTACACTTGGAACCGAAATGATGATGGGAAGAAGGTGCCAGTCGACTCCATGGTTCTTCTAAACCAGTACTGGTAAGTTGGTCACAATGGCACACATCTCCTTCTTTGAGAATGATGAAAGTTATATTTTACCGATTACCATAGGAGCCATATGACTAAGCTTAAGTCATACCAGTACTCCGTAGTAGATAGTTCAGAAGACTCTCAGGCAAGCAGGTGTACGTTGGTGAAACAAACATAACTAGGCCAAGAACGGTATTACCGATTTCGTTCAATGAGTCCAAATTACTAGGATTTTGAGTATGATATCAACACTTAATCACATATATAATGAAGTTCATGACCCCTCAATTAGCACTGTAGTTCTTGTACCTACTTCCTGCCTCCATGAGGTATGCTTTACCGGAAGCATTAATACCAGGAAGCAGTGCGTCTCAGTGTTTAAATCAACAAACGCACTCTACACATGTTTTTAGAGAGTTTCAAACGAGGATCGAGAATGAGTTTCTAGAAGTTTAATAGAATTTTGCTATTGAAATAAGAACTGTGGCAGTTAGGTCTACGTCTCTTCTCGTGTTCTTGAAACTTATGTTTGTGATATCGCAGGGCCGGGAACCGACGAAGGAGGAAGCTGGACAATCCATCTACTGGAACTGCTGCTTATTAATGTTGGAAGTGTCGCAGAGCGTTGTTCAATGTGTATTGTGTATTTCTGGTTGAACATTTCCCTGTAATAGCAGATGTATATTCAATCCAATCTTAACTCTCACGACACTTGAACCTACTGTTTCCTGGTACATAACTTTACACTCCTTGTGTCTCATGTCAGGTCCAAATTACATTTTCTGCAAATAAGGCATCTTTGTCTCCGGTTACATGAACGCAGTTAGCGCTGCTGCCAACGGCTCTTCCCCGCCCTCCATGACAGTAGGTCTAAAAATGAATATCCGGCAAAAGCATGTACTCATTCCAATCACACTAAATAACCAGTGCCTCTGATTTCGCAATTATATTTCGAACACCAGCAGGAAACGGCTACCATAGTATCATACATTTCCACAAACACACAATCCCACTGATCTGTTCTAGTGTTCTACAGAAACAACACGACGTAGCAGAGCTTTCCGGGGATGATCTAATTATCACCGGCTCTCACACCAACTTTCAGCGCGAGTATACCAACACAAAGCAGCTAAGCTTTATCATGGAAATAATCCACCTCAATTATTTTACAGGTTGACGTAACACTGAGATCAGTACAGTTGAGGAAGCGAACACTTTAGACAATAAACATTTTCTAACATAATATTTACTTGAGCTCGTCCTCCAAAAACTTACATGAGGCTAAGGTGCTCTCTACAATTAGCGCCTCTGAAGCAATATAACTCAAGTGTATTCTCAGGATTTTCGAAACAGATTCCGCAAAAATAAAGGGATCCCAGTACAGCTGCTGAACTAATGCCTTTTTGTACACAATCAGCAGATCATCGTGTGTGGTGTACAACAGTCTGAAGTTTGAACTCAGCTTAAATATCACGGTACACAGGTTGAGGTGACCACTTCAGGTTCAAATTCAAGATACCACTCTTAGCTCTGTCTAAAGGAATGCTGGCTTTGTATTCCCCTTCTAATATAACCCTTGTCAATGTCATGATGCATCTACCCAAATAATCCTGCAGGGTTTAGCAAAAAGGCATAAGATGAGCAAGAATGAAGTAGCCGATAGAGTGGCCTTCAGGTTCGGATTGTCACACCAGTGGTGGGGTGGTGGCATATCAAACTCATAACGGCATAAAGCATAAATCGTTGCTAAATTAGGAGCACAAACTCATAAAAAATGTCTTAGTAGTACTCAGTAAAAAGAAAAATGGAAGGAGAAAGATCCCTGTCAAACTTTACCTTCCCAAATGTGTCATGGTCCCAGACTTCCAGAATCAGCATTTCATGCAGCCCATCTTCGACGAGGAAGTCGAATGTTTGATTCCAAACCGGATTCAAGCATTCATTCACAACCTGAAAACAACATTATATTCAAACCATTAGAGATCTATCTTTGACTGACTAAAGAGTAGCAAATCTGCTGGTGAAAAAATGCCAGAAACCTGATGCACCAAACTAGCATAGTAGCATGCAATATGAAGACACAGCAAACAAAAATACGCCCTACTTATGCAGTGAATACGCACCCTAGTTTTGTTTCGTGTTGCAGATTTCTTCATAGTAAGTACCACATAAGGGTCTGACTTTCCCATAAAATCTACGGCTTCCAAGTCCTCAGCAGAAAGCACTGTTACAGATAACACTCCTCTGACTATGACCTCCTTCCTCTTGGAAACAAGGGTGATACCATTTTCAGCATCATGATTCTCATCTACCCCGTTCTTGAGAACCTTCTCCAAAGACGTCATGGATACGGAAGAGAAAGGATTTGTAACATTGTCCGCCCCAAAAGGGCAATATAAAAGCTCCAACTGTACCTACATAGGAGAAAATAGGAAAAGACACCTCCATAAAAAAGTTGCTCACAAAAAACTGACCAAAAAAATTTGCAATAAGTCTGTTGATCCAATACAGGGGATGTTTGCTGATTCCACCAATATGGAACTTCCGAATGACACTGCCCACATGTCATGCAAGTTGGCTCAACCATTCAATGTAAGTCACATAATAAACCAATCATCTATTTCCTTTGACAATAACAATATCCTCAGTGATGACGCAACTCAAAATCCCGTAGATTATGACCCAGATTATGACCCAGATTATGCATTGCTTTTTTTTTGTGGCGACGGGATTATGCATTGCTTCGATTAGTAAAAAAAATTAGAAGTAGAAGAAAACAGCTAGGCTATGTAGCCACTTGAGAACCTAAAATCCACAAACGATGGAATATTCTATGCGGCTTGTTTTATCCAAGACAAAACAAGTTACTCAATGAAGGGAAACAAAATCACTCAAAGCTAAACAGCAACGTTCTCACTGCCAAAAAATTCTAATCAATTTAATGCATAAATATTCATAGTAGCTCTGTCTCAAAAAAAAAAAAAAGGAAAAATATTCTCATAAAATTGTATTCTCACCTGACCCCTGTCTTTAGTATCTCTCTGGATCTCCAAATCTTTCACTAGTTTGATCCAAATATCCATCACTTTACCAGGCTCAAGATCTTTTATCTCGAACTGAGCACATCCTATCAGTTCAGCTGCCTGAAGACCCTCATCATCATATACCTTGACCACCAAGTGTTGGGTAGATTTATCTTCAACTATGAACTCGAAGTGTTCATTCCAGATTGGATTCAAATCGTTACTCTGAAGATGGGACGAGAGGAGGAGATAAAGTGTTGAACCCAGGCAAAACAGTTCAAACAGACTTTTATTCAGAGACAATCACTGTTACTTACAATTGTTTTGCTGGTTTTTGTTCTATCTTTTGTGGGTCTAACATATAATACTGCAAAAGGATCTGATTTTCCAATGAGATCTTTATTCGTCAAATCTTTAGCTTGCACAAGCTTCACCTCTAGCATTCCAACAGGCTTCAACTCCAGGTCGCTGGAAGTTAACATTCGGAATTAGTTGGTAAACTTGGTATAGCAAAAAAGTATGGCTCAGTGGTTTAATTTGCCAGTCTTCACTACATACCTGTAATCTCCAGGCAAAATGGGGATAACTTTACGAACAGGCCACATAATTGAATCCTCAATAGCATCCCTTATTGTTCCCTGCAATAACAAGAGTGGTCTTGCACTCAGTACTGGATATATTTAGGTGTATGCTCAAGTACAGTACCTTTTTGTCAATTAAGGTTACTGCCTACAACAGGACACATAAAAGGAGTACATGCAACCGACCTCAATTGCATCGGAAAGCCCAGGTATTGTAGATATGTCTCCACCTATGACTTTAAGAGTCAAATCCAACTTTTTCTGCAGTAGCAAAACAAGATTTAGTGAGCAATATTGATTAGCAGATGCTACACACAGACTGGCACATTATTTGGCAAACATAGGTAGATTTTCCTAGAACCTTCATGCAGATAGACAAACACCACACATACACATAGTTGGATCGGAGAAAAGATGCAACTGCATCAAAACTTCAGTTTCAACACATCTATCACCAACATCTTACATGACATACCTTTACACAACTAAATGTTAGTACCTTTACACTGCACACGGAATGATTGCAAAGACCACAGGCACACGAAAGGAAAAAGATAAGCAAGAAGTTATTCATATTTTCAGAACAACACCACCCACGTGGAATCCTTGATGGAAACATAATTAATTATGAACAAATCCTGACCAATTATCTATTCGGCGTAGGAACCAGGGCTGTAAGGTCAACCTCAACACACCGCATAGAACTTCTCTTTCTAACCTACATTTATCCTAGTGAGAGGGGTGCTCAGCATTTCAGTCACTTCCACAAATTGAGCAAATTTCTTTACTACTTTGACCAAAAGTCAGGCAAAATTAAGCAGAAATTATGTACCTTCTTTCTTAGTGAAAAACTGACGGCTCCGAATCCTGGGAACTCTGCAACTAGAGGCTTAAAGATCAACCTGAAAACACCGGTGAATCCAATATCCTTTACCTACATGAAGAACAGAGATAAATCTTTAAGGAAGAGCGTCAATCTCCAAATTTAGCCAATACAAGATTACTACATTTCTTTTCAAAAATCATACAAGAAAGATGAAAATGTATAACACAGATTCACAGAAGATGTGTACTTACACAGCAATAGCATCATACACTAGCATTTGTTTTTCATTTCTACATGAAGGAACACAAAAGAACCAGAAATATGTAGATACAACTAAGTTTGAATTCAAGTAACTGACCAAGATCACTGAATAACTGAAACAGAAATAGTGATCGAACACATTTATGAAAGATTATGAACCGACAACCAACCAAATGGCTGCCAATTATCACATTCATCATGCAAATAGATATGATAAGATATCAAACCCACAGCTGGATCAGCAAAATGGTACAACCTAATTAATCAAATAATCGTCAAGTCCTTTTGAGAGAAAATCTGTACACTCACCTGCACAGGTAATGACAACCCGAGCCGGGTCTTAATAGCAAGAACAATGTTTGGATTTCCATCCCAATTCATTTCCAACTCCATAGTAACGCCATTAGCATTGTCTTCAATAATTGAAACCCCTATACCGGAAAACCATAAAAATAAAATGACAAAAAGACAGCAATGAAGATAGCTCCAAATTAACTAAGTTACTTAAATCTTTGACGGAGAAGAACCAATATCGAAAGAGCATCTGCCACAAAAGTTACAAATTACGGCTTAGGTTGATAGCTGCTACATAAAGAACAAACAAGAGCTTCAAATATGAAGCCTCAAGGCCCAAAACCTCAAAGACAACCTATTTCGCTGAGCTGTGCAGCAGGGACCACTTAAGAATGAGAAGAGGATGTGAATGTTGATAAAAATTTCATCACAGTAACACTAAGTCCAGACTCCAGAGCTGAGTAGGAGAATGGACATTTACACTACCTCACAGTTAATTTGACCCTAGGGACCAAAGATTTCTTATTGTTCACGCTAAACCACAAAGGTTCATGAAATTTGTACTCTTTAAACCTTAAAGCCCTGCATTGCAACATACTCCCTACTATGTCACATTCAGTATCACCTTGTCCCACCCCTTCCAAAAGTTTGATTTCTTGTATGATCTGTCCAAAAACATGTCAATCACGCCCTACCCTCCCTCCATTAACACTCAATCAAACCTTCGAAATGTGGTGCTATCACTATCTCAAGAAAGCAACCATTTCTCCTAGGCATTCCTCAACAAACATAGTGGGTCCAAAAAATTTCATCACCAAGCATAAGAGATTAAGAGATACTATATCTGATACAATTCCTTTGCTTTCCCATTATTACCTATACTGGTATATGATTATCCCACCAAATAATCGACACTAAATTGTACTCTTACGCTTCCTTCATTATCGGAAAAAATTGGGATAAACCAAATAAAGCCTTAAAACCTTCAATTCTCACTCCATTCACAGTCAAACTCAAAACATACATAATCCAACAACCTACATTCAAAATTTTCGACTTCCAAGGGTCGAACATCTTATCTCTGACCAATGTACCACGACACAAATCACAAACGCTACAAAGCCTACAATGTCTTATTATAAAACCCGACCCGATCACCCATCACCTCGTACGTTGTATCAAATCTATAAACATAACGTTGACCGTCTCACCAACAACAACTATAGTATATTGACTTAATACGCTTATACATAAATCAAATATAATACAATGTACTACATTATCATTATTATTATTATTATTATAAGTAATTAAAAAAATACCTGTAAATTGAGGAGCAACAGTTCCAAGAGTAAGCTTCGAGAATTTTAAGGAAGATAAAATTATTGGTCTATATTGCTCTAGTACTGGCTCCACTGACGCCTTAATCAACTCCGACGCCGCCTAATTATATATTTAATCACCTTAATTAATCCCACATTACTTCCTTAATCACATAATTACTGCAAATTTCAATTATTATTTACTTAACAAATATTTACCTCATCAACATATGGCCATATTTTCATCAGATGTGAATTCAGCCAATTCAACTGAAAAAAAATATACATACAACGTTTAATAACTCGAATCTAGACGAAATGTAACGTTTACTCTAAAAAATCTAACTTGAATCCAAACGAAATGTGACGTTACTTTTCGGTCCGTACAAAATTATTGTCATAAAATATCATGGAATATAATATGATTCGTTGAAAATTATTACTACTAGAGTATTCGGTGCCGATTAATTTGTCGCCTTAAAATGTGTGCCGAAAAATAACGTTACAGTTGGCGTCAATAGGAAGCTAGTAAAAAAAACAGAAAAAAGGGAATACCTTTTGACGGTGTGAGAAAACGACCCAAGAAGGGTAATAAGGAGGAGGCAGTAACTTTCTAGAATCTTCCACAGTCATTCTTGCAAACGCCGCTATTGTCGCCGCCTGTCCAAATTAAAGTAAAAAAGAAATTTACCGCGGTAATAAATTAGTAAAGCAGAATGATAACGAGCAGTAAAAAAAAAGGAGGTAAAAGTGACGAACAAGTTGTTGGCGAGATTTGGATCTGGCATTTTCGGAGCGGACGAAGAGAACGATGAGTAAAAGTCCGACTACTATTCCGACTACTATACCTAAAACGAACGACATTTTAATTTTAATGATTTAATTTTTTTAGTATATGGTTTTGAAATGAAATTAATTTTTAGTATATAGTTTTGTTGGGAGTGAATTTGAAAAGTAGGAAGGAAAGGGAGGGGGAGAGAGTGGGTGAGGTTGTGAGTTGTGACTGGTTGTTGTGCGTGATGAAGAAGCCAAAGGAAGAGGAAGATGAAAAGGGAGAAGAGAGCAAAGAAAATTTAATGATTTTTATTTTTTCCGTTACATTTGATATGATGTGTGAAAAATAATGTGGGGAGGAAAAAAAAATTATTTAATTAATATTTGTGTTGTCCTTTATTGTATTTGGTTGGTTTGCCGACGATTACTTTTTGGATTTGGTGAAGATTGATGAACGTCGCTATTGAGTGGGCTCACGAGACTGTTTGTTTAACGATGCGTTTTTGGGGTCGAGGTCGTGGTTAGTTGGTGTGATCGGTAATCCTACATTTTATATGTGTAAGGGGACGAAATTTTGGTAATTTCAACGTGAGACAACGAGTAAGATTGGTTTTCGCGGTTTTGAGTATCTAATTTCTTCAACTCCACTCTCGTCATAAGCAAGAGTATTTAAGACACTGAGGTAATGATGTTATCGCCGCTCTAATGTCAAAACGATAGATAATGACCTAGCTAAATCTGATCTGATTAGCTCTTTTTATGATCTGAGTTTAAAGTTAAATTCTCACCTGATTGTTTATGTATTTTGTGGAAAAGGAAAATGTATGGTCTCAATTATAAAAGAATGTCAATAAGATTGCTATATTGGGAAAGGGGGAGAATGAACATGGGATTAGTAAACTTTGTTTGAATCTAAAGCAAGAAAAAAAATAGACAAGGGTAGAAATAATTGCTTGAAAAAGGCTGCACACCAACACAACACCGACCTTTTTGTGAATCTTAGGACCCTACCTCTGAGATTTAGGCCACCCTCCCTATATTTGCTCAGTCAACTTCTGCATGGACTGTACTATTTAAGTATTTAAATTGATGTGGAATCATATTTGTTTATGTAATTTACAAAACTACAAGGTCTTAATCTTATTTTAACTTCCTTAATCATTGGGCCTGGATTAGAAATTGGGCCATTTCTCAGCACAAAATTGTTCATATTGGTTTCCTTTGTATTGGGCTGGCCCAACTTATTGCAACATCCTTGCTCAATTTAACTTATTGCAAGTTGCAACGTTGCAAAATCCGAGGCAACCATATCAAGTACCCGAGGACATGAATCCCGAGGCCACAATGTCAATCTACTGGTCAAGTAAACTTCTTATACGGAGTACTAATTTCTCCATTTTTCAAGTTGATTAAGAATTTAGAGATGGTCGTGCTTGCTTACATTTATAAGAACAAAATATATGATCACACGATTTCAAAACTCACTCCTACATATGATGAGGTCCTACTTTCACCCCGGGCCCCGGCTAATATTGAAACCAATGCTTAATTACTAACAGCACTACCAGTAATTATCGGACTTGAATTTTTCACATGCAATCTCATACTTGATTGTTGAAGTTAAAGTAGAGCTGATCATGGGCCGGGCCGGGTTTGGGTAAAAAGTAGGCCCAATGTGCGGGCCGGGCTTTTCTTTCGGGCCTAATCGATCGGCCCAAGCCCGGCCAAAGCGGGCTCGTTCGGGCTTTTTTTTTAAAAAAATCGCGTATTACCTAATTTATACGTTTTTGATCACTTTACTCATTAATATTATCTACTACTTGCATATTTAGTTTGATAACGAATTATTTTACATTTTTAAAGAGTTTTTTTATGTTATTTTCATAATTTATAATATTTTATTTTATTAATAGTAATATTTTTATTATTTTAATCACTACATTTACCTAATTTTGCAACATTGAGTAATTTAATTACCAAATTCATCATAATACGACATCATTTACACTATTTTACATAACTCAGGTTTATAAAATTAAAAAATAAAAATTGCGTTTATTTTTAAAAGCGGGCCGGACCATTTTTCGGGCCACGAGCTCGGCCCAAGCCCAGCCCATATTATTGCGGGCTTTTCAGGCCGGCCGAATCGGGCTTTCGGGCCTACTTGGTCGGCCCAAAACCCGAGAAAAAGTCGGGTCGGGCTTTCGGGTCTGGGCCATTTGATCAGCTCTAAGTTAAAGCCAATGACTTATGAGCTATTATGAGTTAGGTATGAGTCATGAAAAAAGTGATTGAAAAAACAACCTTTTAAGGGAACAAATTGAAAAGGGAATTTCCTCTAAAAATCAAGCAATTAACTCATGCAAAAATCATCCGAAAATTGCAAAGATGATGACAAACGCAGAGTTTGCATTCACATATTTCAGTCGAAGGACACCTGAAATTTCGTGGCAAAGGAAGAATTTGTTTTGAGGCATAAATAGCCTGCAAGGCTGCAACTGCAAATAATCCAATGGAGCATTTCTAGTGTGTTGCTCCAATCATTTAAGGCTGCTTAGCTAGCTTGAATGTTACACTACCTGATGCAGACGTGCCAATATGCCATCATGGGGCCTGGGGCTAGGATCGCATGACAGACTCTCATGACCCCTACTACAAACCACAACTTATATTAGGTGGTCCATTTTTAGGACCTCGATGAAGCCACTTCTAATACATATTACTTCAATATTTTTTAGATTGGATGTGATAAATCCGTAGAATGACACTCATATGAGACTTTGTCTTTTAATAAACAAATATGAGTATTTTTAACTTATGTTATCTAAAATATCTAGAGTTTTGATTAAACAAAAAAACGTGAGCATTTGAGCATGATCGCATATTTGCATGCTTCATTAGCTATGAGAATATCGTTTTTACAAGATATTAACTACTCTGAGTTGTATTTGAATCACTCAACATTAAAACTACGCCAAGATTATTGACATTCCGCCAATTCTTCTAGCACTCTCTAAATGATAATCTTAGATTTTTGGCCTAAAAGTATACCGTACTATTAAAAAAAGACAAAAAAAAAAAATGTAGTGCTAGTAGTTAGTACTCAAGAGTCAAGAACAATTAAACTATTTCTCACGATAACATGATCTATGACCACCCACAACAATATCCAAAATCACAAATGCTAAAATAGATGAGAACATGATAACATAAAGAATCATAAACTACCCCACAAAATACAATAAATAAAGATTTTCAAATATTTATTTTTCTTTTCCAAATATATTTTTTCTCCGTCACAAAAGCGTACTTGATTTTAACTTTCAAGGTATAAAACTATTGATAAACACTCAAATACTCTCCTTGCCCATTATAGAGTCGTGTATGTCTCATTGTTGACTACTTCCGCGAGGAGGCCTTTGCCGCTGTACCTCAACCATCGACTTAGATTTTTGGTCGAGATGATAAAAAAAACATTGTCTCATTCATACCAAAGAAATAAAAAATGCTTAAAAACATTATTAAATTGTTTTGAAACAGTTGAGTCTCAGTTCAACTTGGACTCTTGAGACTTGAGCCATCATCATCCACTTAGATTCTAGTATTAATAACATCAACATGGGAGTCTTCTAGTATACTACAAACTCTCCATACAAATTTCTGATATAATCATCACCAAAGTTTCAATCTTTTTTCCTTTTTACCCATTTTTTCTTCAATTTTTTTTTTTCTTTTTCGATTTTTACTGAGGGTAAAAATGTCATCAGAGCAGCAAAATGGAGAAGATGAAGAGGTGTATATGGAACCATTGTTAGCAATCACAAGAAATCACCTCTCTTTTCAGAGTAACACAACTTCCCAACTTGCCCTTGTTGGTGCCAACATTTACCCCATTGAAAGTCTTGATTATGAGTATGATCATTTTTTTTTTTACCTCTTTTACTTTTTATTGTTGAATTTGATTTACTGCCCATTAAATTTCAGTTGATTTGATGCTGTTTTTACTGTAAAGGTGAAAACTTGATCATCAAATTTGACTGCCCCCATCAAATTTTTTTATTAATTTGGTGGCGAGTCCATTAAAAAAGGGGTGATCACTGATCAAATTTTTGGGATTTTGTTTTTGGTAATTGCAATTAGTTAATTAGTGG
Source organism: Spergularia marina (assembly GCA_963680865.1). NCBI lineage: Eukaryota > Viridiplantae > Streptophyta > Magnoliopsida > Caryophyllales > Caryophyllaceae > Spergularia > Spergularia marina. The sequence continues at coordinate 23,444,210 of OY804557.1, read as the reverse complement.
GTTTGAGCAGATTAATTTGATTTAATATGCTAGGTTTTCATTTAATTTTGTGTTAATTTAATTTTGTGATGATGTTAAGTTAGTTTTTGAATGTTGGTCAAACTTATGATAAACCCTTATGAGCTGCATTTTCTGGTATTAAGCTTATCTGATACTCAACTTGGGGATGATCGCTGTGTTTGGTTTTCCTAATATCTTCTTTTGTGTGTGTGTGCGTGCAATTTTCGACGCAATTTTCATTATGGGTCATCTCCTATATATGTTATCGACGTGGGGGTAAGACTTGCGTACATCCGACCCCGCTTACTTTGCCACAGATAGAAGCATTTTGAGGCACTCTTAGAATTTTTACTCAAAATGCTGCTTATTCTACAGGTTTGCTTATAACTAGGTTTTATAGAATAATTGGGGAAATGATCAATGATAATGGGTTTAATATGTTTGGCCTTTGTTGTGATTGTTGTTACATAGAAAGTTGAAATTTTGTTTCTGGGGTTTTGCAGAATTATTGAGAATGATTTTTTCAAGCAAGATTGGAGGAGTAGGGGGAAGACTCAAATTTACCAGTACATTTCTATGAAATGGGCATTTGTCTTTCTTATTGGGTTGATTGTTAGCTTGGTTGGGTTTTTCAACAATTTGGCAGTTGAGAACATAGCTGGCAAGAAATTTGTTGACACATCCAATCTGATGCGAGAAAACAAGTACAGTTCTTTAACAATATTTCTCTTCTTCAATAGTTGAATACTTGAATAGGTCTATGTAGTATTTGATTTACGGGTTTTTGATCGAGTATGCTTTTGATGTAGGTATAGGACGGCATTTTTTGTCTTCACAGCTTATAATTTGGGGCTGACTCTTTTTGCTTCCCTTATTACTGCGCTTATAGCGCCAGCAGCTGCTGGGTCAGGCATACCAGAAGTGAAAGCTTACTTAAATGGTGTGGATGCACCTGAAATATTTTCCCTCAGGACTTTGATTGTAAAGGTCGGGATTTGTTTAGCTATATCAAAGCCCGTTCTTTTGATTGAATTAGGCCATTTGATTCGGAAGTCCTTTGGAACATTTCTTTGTGAATTTATGTAGCTACTATGTATTTGTTTGAGTTTTCTTGGTGAATTCTTATCTGCTGATCACAAGTATATTTATCTGTGCTTCTTGTCACTTATATTCTTATCAGAATAATACTATCATTCGATTCATATGGTTTTCTTGCTGTGAGTTTGTATTAGAGACAGAAGTTCTTTGTGATGCTAGATTAGAAAGGAACACTGTATCAAAAAATTTCATATGTTTTTAGTTCACCGTCAGCTTACAGATCTAGAGTGTTGGTCTCATATATATCTTCTGGCACAGATTATTGGTAGCATATCTGCAGTTTCATCTTCCCTTCTTGTCGGAAAAGCCGGGCCAATGGTGCACACTGCTTCAGCTATTGCTGCATTGCTGGGTCAGGGTGGATCAAAGAAGTATGGGTTGACATGGAAATGGCTACACTATTTCAAAAATGATCGAGATAGGAGGGATCTCGTAACATGTGGAACAGCTGCAGGAATTGCTGCTGCTTTCCGTGCTCCAGTGGGTGGCGTATTGTTCGCTTTGGAAGCAATGACTTCGTGGTATTGTTACTTCAGTCTATAGCCCTCATTTCATCAAGGCATTCCTGTCATATTACTTCTCTCGAAATCAATTCAGCTTTGCTATAACAGAGACTAGGTTGTTTAAACTTTGAAATTCTATTTTGAAAAATTCTCATGATGTTTTCAAGCTGTTGTTGCTCTGTTTAATTTTGTAGATTGGTAATAAACCGTGTTGTAGAAGTCTGATAGGCCTTGTAGTTAAACTTGAAATTGGCTAAGCATGAACGAGGTGCACTTTTTTAGAACTTGTGTAGTGTTATGTGGGCTGCCTTGCATCCATTACTCTTATATTACTTTACTATTTTCTAAATTTGGTGAGGATCTCTGTTTCTTAATTCTCATTGCATCATTGTCTGATCGTGTTTCCATTCTTAGGTGGAGAGCTGCACTCTTATGGAGAACTTTCTTTTCAACAGTAATTGTGGCTATCGTGCTTCGTGGTTTCATGGATTTCTGTTTTGCTAAAGAGGGTAACTGTGGACTATTTGGAAGAGGTGGTTTAATCATGTTTGATGTCACCTCAGAAAATTTTGTATATCACGTAAATGAGGTTCCTGTAGTGTTGCTCATTGGAATCATAGGGGGCTTTTTGGGAGCCTTGTACAATTTCATTCTGACAAAGGTTCTTCGATGTTACAATTTTATCAATGAGTAAGTTGACTAATACTTACCGTTATATTTTGTTTTGCTTAAGAGAAAAAGCACGTGATTATACTGTTATCCCACTTTAAACGCCCTTTGTTTGTCTCTTTTCAGGAAAGGCATCATCTATCAAATACTTCTTGCCTGCTCAATCTCTATATTCACATCCTCCCTTCTTTTTGGCCTTCCTTGGCTTGCAGCCTGCCAATCTTGTCCAGCTGATTCTAAGGAACCTTGTCCAACTGTAGGCCGATCTGGTAACTTCAAGAAATTTCAGTGTGCTCCTTCACAATACAACGATTTGGCGAGCTTAATTTTCAACACAAATGACGATGCTATCAAAAACCTTTTTCGTCACAGCACCGATTCTGAGTTTCATGGCACAACAATGCTCACCTTTTTTGTGACTTGCTTTTTCCTTAGTATCATCAGTTATGGGCTTGTCGTTCCATCCGGCCTCTTTGTACCTGTAATAGTGACAGGTGCGTCATATGGACGTTACGTTGGAATGCTACTGGGTCCATCATATTCAAATCTTAACCATGGTCTTTTTGCTGTGCTTGGTGCTTCTGCACTTCTTGGTGGAACCATGAGGGTGACTGTTTCTTTGTGTGTTATCATGCTTGAAGTGACCAACAATTTGTTACTCTTGCCTCTGATTATGTTGGTTCTGCTTGTATCCAAGACTGTGGCAGATTGCTTCAACGGTAATATTTATGACGTCATGATGAAGCTGAAGGGCTTTCCTTACCTTGAAGCTCATGTCGAGCCCTACATGAGGCAGTTAACTGTAGCAGATGTAGTCACCGGCCCACTGCAATCTTTTCATGGAATTGAGAAGGTGGGAAATATTGTTGAAGTACTCAGGAGGTCACAACATAATGGGTTTCCTGTCTTTGATGAGCAAGAACATTCTGAGTACCCAGTTTTGTTTGGTCTAATCCTTCGTCGCCATTTAATCGTATTACTCAAGAAGAAGGCTTTCTTTCTTACACCAGTGCGAAGTGATGCTGATGCATTTGACCGGTTCTCGTCTGTGGATTTTGCCAAGAGTGGATCAGGCATTACTGATGATATTGACGATATTGAATTGACAGATGAAGAAATGGAGATGTTTATTGATCTTCACCCCTTCACTAATGCTTCTCCATATACTGTTGTGGAGACGATGTCATTAGCAAAGGCTCTTATACTTTTCCGACAAGTTGGTCTCAGGCATATGCTAGTGATACCAACAACTTCCGATGTAAGTTTCATCATCCTTTTTCCTCTCAGTTGTAGTTATTAGCTCACGTAGTAAAGCTTGTGTAATCTTCATTACAAGTTTAGAAGACCACATTCAGAAGGCAAAACATACAAGTGACATAGCTTTGATTTGCTTTTGGTCTAGTGTCAGTTTCTATATGAACTAAACTCAGACCCCATATCTAATTAAATCTTACATCTTGGTGCAGCGGCCACCTGTAGTAGGGATGTTAACGAGGCACGATTTCATGGCCGAGCATGTGTTGAGCCTGCATCCGTCTCTGCAGCAAAGGAAGTGGAAAAGGTTCAGATTTCAGTTTCCTCACCTATCTAAATTCTTTTAGGACTGCGCGCAGGACCGAAGGTCAATGTGACTCCAGCTTTTTTGAGAGTTGTGAATCATAGGGTTGTAAACTGTAAAGTACCGCAGAATCTGTAGATCAAGGTGAATCATAGTCAAGTACCCCATTTTTTTACTGTACTATTCATTTTTCGGAATTAAACAACTTTCAATTCAATTTTATGAATTGAAATGAGCATCTGTTAACTGTAAATAGCAAAGTTTTCTGATGATGAGAAATTTTCACAGATGTATTTACGTCTCCTGGGGCGATTAACCGCCATTTTCACAGTTCACAGGCACGTCCTTTACCTGATTCCTTGCGACGTTAATGCCTTGTGGTAGACTAACATAGCAACAATCTGTATGGAATATAAGTATAAGAAGAAAAATGTGCAGCAGCATACAACTTGCTTAATACATGTTGAACAAAGCATTTCCAACATTCCAAATCTCCAATACATAAAGCGATACAAGGTCGTCATTTGTAGCAAAACACAATTAGATTGATGGTCACATTCAGAGCTATAATGGACTCCATTTAGAAGCAAGTTCTCGGGGGGCAAAGAATATACAATGTACAACATCATCCCACCAAAACCGAATTCATTAAATCCCAATCGTGAAGCATAACAAAGGTATCGTAGGTTGAGAAGGAAGGTATCAAGTTTCTTGACGATCTACCCTCGCCTTGTGCTCTGGTGGTCCATCCTTATTGCCCATAACTGCTCCCCAACCGTTTTCATGTCAGGCCGATCAGCTCGTACAGGTGCTGAACATTGAAACGCCAAGCAAAAGATCTTCTTTAGTATTTCTCCATCTACTGGTTCGTTCATTAATGGATCAAGAAGCCTCAGCACATCTCCTTCATTGTAGCTATAGATAGCCTGTACCAATTGGTCATTCAATGTAAGTTATAAACACGCATTCGAATTGGTCATAAGTGGAATGATTGCAAAGACGGAACATGTACAAGTCATTTCAAATTTTGTGGAGTGGTGTTATATAAGAGTTTCTGGGCCTTGTGAATTTAGGAACGTTGGACAAGCAAAACACACGTAAGAATACAGGCATTGAAAAATGGTAAGTGATCAAAAGGAAATCTTCAAGTTTTGGCCAACACGAAAATTCTGCTCAAAACCATGCAATTATCAGTCGCATTTCGGTTCCATATTATCAACATGCTAAGCACACAATGTAGGATCCCAAGCTACAGAAAGTAGAGAAAGAGAGTGTGCCAGAAGGAGTCATGTTGCATACATGCTCTTTTCCAGTGTTGTGTGAGTACGATTTTGAATAATGCAGCTTTGAGTACAAGTCAGATAGAAAGAAGCAGGATATTCGCAGCATAGGAGAAGAGCTTACCCATCTGATTGTTACCCTCTCTGCAACAGGTCTTTTGGGTTCCACAGGGCGGCGGCCAGTCAAAATTTCTAAAAGCAGAATCCCGAAAGAGTAAACGTCACTTTTAGGGGTGAGTTGATAAGTCTTCATGTACTCAGGATCAAGATATCCAACTGTTCCTTTCACTTTGGTTGAAATATGCGTGTGATCGCTATCAACAGGACCAACTCTTGCAAATCCAAAATCAGCTACTTTGGCCTTGTTCTCAGCTAGAAGAATGTTGGATGACTTCACATCACGATGGATGATTTGTTTCTCTAATATCAATTGTCAAAACAAGATTATAATAAGAATTCTGAAGCGGAGGTCTAGAGACACTAATTAAACAATCAATTCAGAAGGTCAATGGCCATTTTCAGAATACACCATACAACATCCATTTCCACATCGCATGTAAGCTAGCACGGAACCACAAACGTTAACAAAATCATTACCCCGTAAAAACTCCCATCTATGGCGAGGTAAGAAGGTGGATGGGGGTGAAATGTACACAGTCTTACTCTTACTCCTACGTTGAAAACATAAAGAGGTTGTTTACAGATGGCCCAAAATGAAACACGTCAAGAGTTGCATCTACCGAAGTATAAAACCATTTAATGAGCCATTTTATGTATTCTACCATATTCCAAAGCCAAAGTAGTGAGTCTATGGCTTCATAATCTGAACTGATGGAAGGTACCCGTAAATCTTAAGGATCCAAAGGATGGTGAGGGTGAGATTGTCTACTATCAAGTACTTTAAATCCATCTGAACCACTGTTTTGACACTCTTACGAAATCAATCTAATTGTAGCAACATGAAGATAAACGTCATAAACCCATAAGTCTATCTGAACTGTTAGATAAATATAATATTAACATTGTTAAGTGGACTCTACCCTTTGGTGGCTCAATCAACATAAAACAATCCTTCCTCCTATTCCCTAACTCCCTCTCAATAAATAAATGGACAATTCTCTAAGATGATTGGATGCTTTTATCAGTTATGTTCTTCGCTAATGCAGAAGGCTATCAGTACTAGAGTCCACAACCAAGTAAGTTATAGCACTTCTAAGCAAGTAAAACGAGATGTTTCCAAGTTACCTGCATATAAATGAAGATAAGTTAAGCCATGTGCAACATCTATGGCAATCTCAAGGCGCTGGCTGAAGTCTAATATCCTGTCCCTCTGTCCTGTTAAAATTTAAGAACCCAACATCAGTATTCCATAACAAGTTAAGGACTGTATCTGCATGAGTGCATGAGTAGGTCTTACCATCCAAATGTTCTCTCAGTGTACCATTTGAGACATATTCAGTAACAATAAGTCGTTCGTTTCCTTTGTCAACAAATCCAATCAGTTTTACCAGGCTGCGGTGTTCAATTTTTGATAGGATCTCAATTTCACTGTTGAATTCAGCAGAATCAAAATTTTCCTGTTATGAAAGTAGAAGGAAATAAGGAAACAGATTGATCTTTTACCCACTGTCCAAAACAAAATTCGAGTTTCACAAACATTCTTCAGAGTTCACATTACAACTACAGGACAGCGTTATAGAGATCAAAGATGACTTTTACCTGATAAAGATACAATTTAAATATATGTCTAGTTATCCAAGTTCCTGCCGAAGTTATATGACATTAAATCAGCTTTGCTTAGATTAACTGGACTTTTATGGGAAACACGAGTTTTAGGGTGACGAGCTTGTGATAAGAGACAAGCAAAGTAGTCATCCCATCATATTCATCTGACTGATATTGGATCACGGAAAGTTTGCCAAGAGACTGGACCCTACTTGAATCCCCCACATATGTTCATGTCCATCTAAATGATTTCCAGCTTTTAACCCCAGATTTTTGAAAGGGAAAATCAACATTATACAGCAACAGGTGCAGTTTATAATTGAAAACATAGTTCTTGGTTTTCTAAAACTCCCCTTACAAAAGAATGTGCATCCCAGATACAGCTTAAGGCAAAAGTTGTAATATGAAGTATGAACTCACTCACCTTTTTAGCCCGCTTTACAGCGATCCACCGTCCACCTGGTAGTTGGGCCTTGTATACAGTCCCAAAACCACCTTCACCAATCTTGAAGGCTGAAGAGAAATTATGCGTGGCTTTTGCAATCTGACTAAAATTTAGATGTACTGAACCGAACCTATTCAACTTTGGGGACATCGGATAACGAGGACTAGATGGAGGGTGCCGAGATTGATTAGGACTAGGCGGGGGAAGTCGCGAAGGGGATGGACTAGGTGGTGCCTGCCTCCATGGACTAGCTGTAGCCTTTTCCAGATGAGCACTCATCTCAAAGGAGGAAGATGAATCCACTGCAGCAGAAAGTACCTAGTCAGCAGTCTGTTGATTTACAGTTCATAAAGAGTAAACCGTCTCTGAACTGACTATTTCAATTACAGTTGACACTACCATAAATGTGATAGAGAAGTTTTAAATTTGCATATAATAAATACCAACCACAGGCTCAAGGGATCATCACTGAGGAGTACAATATCACTTACTTAGTGTCAGATCCTTATGGGAATCAGTAGAGTGAAGATCCTTCTTCTTTGATTGAAAGCAGGGGCACATAAAAAGACAACCCAAAAGGAGAACTCCAGGTATTGCCATCGCCACAATTTTCGGGGAAAAAGAATAATGTTCACTGTTCTGGTTTTTGTCTAAGTGGGCTGCAGGTAATTTGGCTTCTTCTTTGATTCCACTTTGCAGAATTTTCCTTCCAGCCTCAAATGCAAATACTTTTAGCCCTAGTATCCATGGTGCTAAGCTTAAAAAGCATATAAAAACTTTCAACCCACGACAACAATTACCCATCCTCGATGTCTTAGATTACTTCACACAATTACATCCTCATGCTTGCTAAACAAGCGAACAGCTGCAGCAGACCATGACAATCAAATAATTTTTTGTACACTCGTGGCGATGAAGTAAAACACATCATCCTCATGAAAGCATAGCAAGACAACACTAACTGAAACCAAGTTGTTTCAAAAGAGGCTAATGGATCCCCTGCTTCGTCAACGCTCAGAAGTCAAATCCTTCTAGGTGTTGAAGTGAGTGGCTTGTATGAAATATGTAGATGCTTTGGACAAAAACCCCGGGGCATAGATAGATCTTCCACAAGAAATTTTGTTATTTAAACACGATCAAAGCTGAGATAAAAGATGCAGCCCAGGTCAGAATCTCACCATAGAAAATTAGCTGCCAAGGCAAAAGTGAACAAGGGCTGATCACATTGGCCCTTTAAAGCAGATGAGATCATATGTTTGCAACTTTCTATATAACAATCAGATTATATGTCCAAGTGAGCAAAAACGACTTTAAACTCAATATGACGCGTATATTACAACCAAAAGCCCCATATATCATAAATCAACCAATCATTTCCAGAAAAGGGCCACATTATATATATATTGACTCATCAGTAGCAGCAAGCTATACTGAATTATATAGCCCCCATACATACCGATGCCAGTCACCCACAAACCACCACGACTAGACTCCACGACACATCACTACCAACGCCGCAAATACCTAGTTAACCAGCACAAGTCTTTGCAGGTTCAATAATACAGGAAAGACCATTTGGGAAATGGCACATTTGAAGTTCCCATCTCATCATTGAGCAAAATTATAGTAGACATCCAATGTGCTTATATCAAATACTCCGTATACGGATATATGCCCAGCAACAAAATCCCCAAAAGCTACAAGCATACAACAACAACAACATCATCATTACCCCAACGCCTTAAAGGCTCCCGTCATAAGGCGGAGTAGGGGGGTCGGATGTACGCAAGCCTCACTCCTATTGAAACATAGAGAGACCGCAGGGATAACCCAAAATGAAAATTGCTTCGAGAGTCGCACCGACTGACTGCTACTTCACAGTATAAGAAGCACAGACAGTTTCCTAAGCCATTTTGGTACAAGCATAATTAATCAAAATCAGCACAATGAGCTGACTTTTGCAGACCCAGATTCTCAACACCATGTAACTAAGACAATTTCATACACTACAAACATTACACAAAACAAATACAAGCCAAACAATTCCGAATTCGGGTTCGAACAAGATCAATATCATATGATCATAACTAACCAAAACATTCAATTTGTCACAAAATTCCAATACAAATTAAGCAACAAAAATGAAATAAATAACAACTCACAATTCATAAACAACAGCATTACTATCAAAATTCAACAAAAAGACCAGAAATTTCCAGCTCACAGATGCTCCAAATCATCAACAAAGAAAAACCCATATACTTAAAAATCAATAAAAACAAAGATAAACCAATCATTTCAGAACTAGGGTACTAACAAATTTAGTATCTTATAACACAAGCTACAATAAAAACTGAGCTTTTTTACTGATTGGGGTTGTAGAACAAACCTAGAAAGAGGCGGCTGAGCTGGGAAATTGACTAAAGTTGTGATCTTTTGATGAATTTGTTTTGTTAGGAGCAAAAGAAGAAAAAAGGTGGAATGTGCAAAGAGCTGGAAACCGCGATTTTTCTGGGTTGATGTAAGACACAGATACAAAGTGTTGACTAACTTAATTTATGCAAGTCAAGTGGGACAATCTTGACTGTTCATAGTGTTGTGTTGGTAGAGGGGAATTTTTGGAATGTCATGTTTACGCTAAGTAATTATACATACATGGATGGATCATGGATGGATAGATTGGAAGATTGAGTGAAACTCGGATTGAAAGTTCGACAATTTTACTCTTTTGTGGTCGTTGGAGTAATATATGTGATCGTTTAGGTTATATAAATTGTGAATACAAGGATGGGATCGTATGAGTAAATATGTATCGGTGACAAAATATTGGACAAGGGAAAGTTGTGAACCGGACGGTGGCATCGTATACGTAATGGTTATAATACAAGTGTGAATGCGTGAGGGGCACTATGCAACAAATTTGGTAGTTAATTTGAATTGTACAAGAAAAAGTGGTAGCGATGAGATTGTGAAAAAAAAACATTGTTTATAGTAGAGTATTAGGTGTGGTAGTAGAACTATAAACCGAATATGAATTTGAGCGTGTGGACCGGTACATCAATTTATCACAACAACTATTTTGAATAGTTGTATTTCGCCGTTCAATTATAATTTTATTGAATGTCATATTCTCAATATAAAATCGAAATTTGTTTTACCAACTTATGAACCCCATATACAATGGGTGCGAATACGATATCGTCATTTGACTAACAATTTTATCGCAACGACATTTTTCCAACATACAAGTAAAATATCGTCCGAACTACCAATTTTTGAGCATCACAGGTGACGTAAAATAGAATTAGCGGAATAGAAAGAAATTGGGCCAAGTTCGAAAAGCCCAGATTGAATCGACCAAGAAAGTGTAACCTGGCCTCCCAAGCTTTGATTTGGGCCTTGGCTCATTAAAACGTATTGTTCAAGTGTTTGGCTATGTACGACTTGCAAACTTCTTTTCCTTTCCACTCTAAATCGACCTTAACGTAAAGAAAATGAATGAAATGGTCGGAGAAAGACTTAAATTTCTTTGTCAATTCACGAAATTTCTACAGCTGTATGAATAAAAAGATTAGTTCGGATTGGATTTAATAAATTTCAACCCCGTTAGTTCAGTTCCACTAAACCTCAGGTATTGTTAGTCCATTCATTTATATTTAATTTTGGTTTAATAACTTTAGTTCTTTTAGGTCAAATTCGAGAATGCAATTGATCACATAAATATTTTCTAGATTCGATTTATTCAAATATTTAAGTCGAATAAATTTCAAATAATTGGTTAAGGAGAGTAGGTAAGCCGTAAGCCAATCTAGTGGATGAGTGGTTGTTCTCGTTTTGGAACATTAGTTAAATTTTATACATTTCATATTTTCATGCAATTGTTAAAACGAGTACACGTCTAAATAAGAGGACTAGTTTAATATACATGTCCAAATGATTGAGGAAGGGACGAATGAGCAATAATATTGCTAGACATTATAAGGTGGAATTTGGGTTGAAAATTCTATTGTTGTACGAAAACAATATGTTGAGCTTTCAGTCTGGTAAGCTAAGCTAAGTCCTTTTCACTAGTAAGCTGGAGTTCGGAAATATCTGTATCTATCATCGTATGTCCGTATCCCAATCGAAATATTTTGATAGACCAAATTCTCGCATCGTGTTCTTTGGGTGTTGTATTTCCAATCACTTGTATAAGTTGGTTTTGATTTCACCTATACAAACTTTAATTTCATAGAAGTTGAGTAAGAACGTTAGTAAAGCGTGAAGAGTGAGAGTCAATAATTATTGATTCCTTCTTTGTCAAGATGACATAGGTAATCGATTGATCGTTAACTTAATTGTCAGCGACAGTGAAAGGTATATCAAATAATAGTGACATTCGACATAATGTATAATGTAACCATCTAATCTAATCCATATATAAATCGCATTACATAACACATGTACAATTGAATGTCTAGTGTTCTCATTACGAAGTAGGCAAGTATCATGAATAATCCACATGTATTAGGTATATGTTTGTGTAGTTATTGAATATATGATGATTGTTTAGTCCAATCAATCGATATCCCATGTCCCATATTGTACATTTGTACGAGTGTCCCAAATCACAAAAGGAAGATGTCTGCGACATATACTAGTACCCATGATATTTTTGGTTGGAACTTTGGAAGAATAAACTCTGTAAAATACAAGATTATAAAAACCGTTAAATATATGAAGAGTATGGCTATACCAATTTACTCGTTATTTAGTATGCGAAAGAGACCACTCTTTAACAAATTAAGAGAATTCAAAGTTCGCAATATGTAAGATTTTGTACGCCTTTTAAAATGTCGGGTTAGAAAATTCAATGGACACGCAGCGGAAGCCTACACATTTGTCTATGGTGCTGATTGCAGGGATATGGCCATATGGGCAACTTTGGAGCGTACATGATGCAAAATTGCAAATGGCATATATACCCCCAAATGATTCGCATCTTCTGTGTTCATCCCTCAATCCTCCTCAAAATGTGTGAAGACCTCATCAAATTGGAATCTCGTCGTTATACCTAATGCTTCAATGATAAAGGATTATAAATCCTATAACTTATAAATGTCGGTAGGTTTTAATAATTTATTAAGAGATTAACCATATTATTTACATTGTGATTGTTATACTACTATAAAATTCTTTTGTTTTTGTTTTTGTGGCTATTATTGAAACTTAGAAAATGATTACCATACTCGAAAAAAAATTCCACATTGACGGGAATTCGTATAGATGTAGTTTAGTAATCACATACGAGGTAATCACTAATCAATCTAATCATTTCCTACAAATTGAAAACTTGCAATATTTGTTGGAACGAGTATTATTCAGCCGTAAGCCCGTAACCCTTATAACGTTAAAATTGAAATGCGATTTTATAGGCCGTAACAACCTCCAAATAAGTCGATTTTCTAACCACTACGTCAACTTTAATTCTCAAATTTGCGTAATGTATATTATCATTACGTCTAATAAAACCGAAGAGAGTAGAAAGTATCTTTAAACTATGCAACGACACTAGTAACACTAGCTGTCTTTATAGTGAAGGAAAGTGAGATAATAACATTTCCCAGTACTCTTGGAAAGAACTTAGCAAAAGATTCTTCTCCTTCACACTTCCCACTTCCCACTTCCCCCTTCTCAAATTAACTCTCACACTCTCTACACTTTTTCTCTCCCCCCTCCCCCCTTAAAAAGTACCCAACTTTTTTTTTTTGCTTTACACCAGCCCCAAAAAAAAAAAAAAAAAAATCAAATTTTGGTCAGAGGTTGAAGTTAGCCGGTAAAAATGGCGGGAAATGACTGGATAAACAGTTATTTGGAGGCAATTCTGGATGTGGGTCCAGGGCTAGATGACGCGAAATCATCACTGTTGCTTCGAGAAAGAGGGAGGTTTAGTCCAACTCGGTATTTTGTTGAAGAAGTTGTTTCTGGCTTTGATGAATCTGATCTTCATCGTTCTTGGGTTAAGGTTGTCGTTTCATTTCATTTAATTTTATGTAAAGTTTAGTTTTCTGCTTGATTGGTTGGGATTTGATTTTTTTTTTTTTAGCATAATTGTGCAGAATTTGATTTGGGATTGTTGATGATTTATACTTTGGTGTAACTTTTTTTATTTTACTGTTTGTGGGTAAATTTTGGTGTAAAAAAAGTTGTTTGCTTGATTGTTTTGAGTATAATTACTGTACAATGACGACAACAACGTTACCCCAGTGTCTTAAAAGGCTCCCGCTTATGGCGAGGTAGGGGGGTTTAAACACTATATATGAGTAATATGATGGTTTTAATTTGGTAAAAAGTTTATTACTTTGATTGATTGAGGTTGTGATTTGATTCAATATGCTAGTGTTTCACTTAAAAATTTTATTGCTTTGATTGAGCATAATTGTCAATTTTTAAGTGCTGCATTTTTACTGCTTTGATTGTTTGGATTGAATGTTGATCTGAAAATGAGTATTGTTGTGATCTGGTTGTAAAGTTTTTATCTTTTTGTTTGTCTGAAATTGGGTTTAATGTTGTGTCAGGCACAAGCTACTAGGAGTCCACAAGAGAGGAACACTAGGCTGGAGAATATGTGTTGGAGGATCTGGAATCTGGCTCGACAGAAAAAGCAGGTCCTTTTGCGATTTTGCATATTCCATGCACTTTTCATTTGGTTGTGTTCTTTATTTTTGCAGAAAGTTGTGAACTTTTGGATGTCAATTTTTTGCTTTGGGTTGCCTGTTTGTACTTTGTTAGTAGGGACAGTAGTATTGAACTTCAGAGGTCGAGATGTAGTCGGTCTTATTATCCCTATGAACTCGCGACATGTAGGGAGTTTGTCTTCAGCTAGGCTCGTTAATGAAAGAACCATGGTTGCTCACTATCAGGTGTTTAGTTTCTGCAATTTGGTTGTTGGTTGCTTTCAGCAGCAACAAACCCAGGGGTTGGGTTCGTCACTTTTCGCATTTATAAATTACGGGGAATAAAAGAATAAATTGAAGATGTTCACAGTGATGCTGAGTTTCATTCAAAAAAAAAAAAACAGTGATGGTGACTGATTTGACTATCAGAATAAGGTTTCTGTTATGCCAAGTAGTAGTTAAATATGGGGATTAAATTCTCTTTAGTTAAATAAGTATGATATGATTATTAGTTGAATTTGACTTCTTTGATTTCATGCAGTTGACTTGATCATTCATGTAGATGTCTGCTTTATTCTATGTGCATGTTTAGCTTGACATATGTGCCTACACTTTTTTGCTTGATATACAGCTTGAAAATGAAGAAAACCAGCGAAAGGCAAAACGTCGTATGGAGCGGGAGAGGGGTCGTCGGGAAGCAACTGCTGATATGTCGGAAGATTTTTCAGAGGGAGAGAAGGGTGACACCATGCCTGACCGTTCGGCTCATGGTGATAGCAACCGCGGTAGGTTGCCTAGAATAAGTTCAGTTGAAACCATGGAGGCATGGGCTAGTCAGCAGAGGGGAAAGAAGCTGTACCTTGTATTGATTAGGTAACTTTAGTGTTAAGTCTTTTAAAGCAGTACCAGTGTGATGTGAGATGGATACCTCTTACTATGGTATCGCATGTGCTGTCTGGCTTGGTCATTTTGTACACTAATTAACTGTACATCTGCAGTCTCCATGGACTGATACGAGGTGAAAACATGGAACTTGGTCGTGATTCTGATACTGGTGGACAGGTAACTGCTTAATCAGCAGCTCAGCATACTGTGTTTTCCCCTGCAATATACAAGCTTAAAAGATGCACTGTATTCCCCCTTTTTGTCCGCAGGTTAAATATGTGGTTGAGCTTGCTAGGGCTCTCGGTTCAATGCCTGGAGTATACCGAGTTGATTTGCTTACACGTCAAGTTTCAGCTCCTGATGTGGATTGGAGTTATGGTGAACCCACTGAAATGCTGAATCCAAGAGATTCCGAGGGTCTTGATGACGAGGATAATGATGGTGAGTTGGGGGAGAGCAGTGGCGCTTACATTGTTCGCATACCATTTGGACCAAGGGATAAGTACATCCCAAAAGAAGAGCTCTGGCCTCATATTTCAGAATTTGTTGACGGTGCTTTAAACCATGTAGTCCAAATGTCCAAAGTCCTTGGGGAGCAGATTGGTAGTGGGGAACCAGTTTGGCCAGTTGCCATTCATGGACATTATGCTGATGCTGGTGATTCAGCTGCTCTTCTTTCTGGTGCTCTAAATGTTCCAATGATTTTTACTGGACATTCCCTTGGTAGGGACAAGTTACAACAACTCCTTAAACAGGGTCGAATGACGAAAGATGACATAAACAACACTTACAAAATTATGCGTAGAATTGAAGGTGAAGAGCTTTCACTTGATGCCTCTGAAATAGTAATTACTAGTACAAGACAGGAGATTGAGGAGCAATGGGGACTGTATGATGGATTTGACACCCTACTAGAACGTAAACTACGTGCAAGGATCAAACGGGGTGTAAGCTGTTATGGAAGGTTTATGCCTCGTATGGTGGTAAGTCGAGCATCTTGACTAAATGGTTGCTAGCATAACTAAACTGATCATGATCTGGTTTCCCTTGTAATCTTGTTGACCATTATGCGAAATTGTGAACTACTGTTCTAGCCCTCTTGTAAATTCTTCATAGGTGATCCTCTCTTCCTGAAATAGAAATACTGAGTCAGATGCTAGTAGTAGTAGTATACTCGTATGCATTCAAGCCAGCTTCAGTTTCTTTTTTCGTTGTTGAATTCTTCTTGTTCTTGGAATTAATTGTCAGATTACTCCCAGCCCTATCCATATGACTTGTGTTTTATGGATGTAGAGCAGAAAGGATTTTTTTATTTTTTATAATTTTTATCATACTAGATTCTGTACCATGATGTATGGAGCAATAGTATTAGGAATTAGAGAATCGAGAATATATCTCTTTGCAACATTTTGTAACTCTTTGTTTGTACAAAATTTCTCTACACAACAAATCACGAATTTATGAAAATCTGATCTTCATGCATCAGAATTGAACATTGAAGATTTATCTGAACTTTACATGTCTGTATTCTGCCTTTTCTGATTGGTTACTTATTCCATTGCTTTAGTGTTAATTTGGTAATGGCATTCTGGCAGGTAGTTCCTCCTGGAATGGAATTCAATCATATTGTTCCACTTGAAGGTGATATAGATGGTGATACAGAAGAGAATGAAGAACATCCTACCTCTCCCGATCCACCTATTTGGACTGAGGTTTTAACCAGGCTGCTTTTCTTTCAATATCCGACTTCTCTTTGTATTCCATTGTATCCGTGCTTGGATGTCATCCATTTTCATCTTCCCAATTTCCATTTTTGTGTAGACTGTAGAGTGCCTTGTTCTAATGTGTAATGTGCATCTTGGCTTGCAGATAATGCGATTTTTTTCCAATCCAAGAAAGCCTGTGATCCTGGCCCTTGCTAGGCCTGACCCGAAGAAGAATATAACAACTTTGGTCAAAGCATTTGGGGAATGCCGTCCATTGAGGGAGCTAGCTAACCTTGTGAGTCTCTTGCTAGTACTATGTTTTTTTTGTCAATTCTAGTCAAGCGGGCTTATCTCCTTATGGCGCATCCCTTTCTAATTATTATTATAAATTGATATTTGCAGACACTTATAATGGGTAATCGGGATGGTATAGACGAGATGTCTGGCACAAGTTCGTCAGTTCTTCTTTCAGTTCTTAAGCTTATTGATAAGTATGACTTGTATGGTCAAGTTGCATACCCAAAGCATCACAAGCAAGCTGATGTTCCGGAGATATATCGTTTGGCGGCCAAAACAAAGGTACTTATGGGCATTAATATCTTATTTTATACATGATCCCTGATTGTTTTTCTACTAATGCTCGTCTCCTTTGAGCAACTATTGGTAAATTTTTTGACACTACATAGAGATAATGCTCCATTTCTCATACTGCTGGCCATTTGACCTCTGGAATATGTAATAACAAGTAAATTCTGGAGATGAGTGTTGTGTAAAAACATGCTAAGGCTGTATTGATGTAAGTTGCAGAATGTCTGAACTCTATGTGACATCATGCTTAAACCACGGTACAACTTGTTTGTTAGTTATAGTCAGAATATGCAAAGCTTAATTGCAGAGGTTAGGTTTCTAGGAACTGGTAGGAAGTAGGCCTGAAAGGAAATAACTTGAAAAGGAGTGTACAAAGATTGATGATTCATAGTCAAATCTGGTCTGTAGGCTCAGAAAACTGGATTATACAACTTAGAGCAGATGAGTTTGTTTTAAAATTTTACTTTAAGGTGAGAACTAGTCAGGCATAAAAAGATTTGTAAGATCTTGACTTCAGTTCAGGGCTGGCTTGATGTAAAAATGCTAAAATGCGGAAAAATGTGTTGTCACGGAAGTGTAAAAGTTATCATTGAACTTTAAGATGAGCATCCAGTGAAATGTTTCACAAATCTGTTTTCTGTAGTATGAATATTTGAATTTAGTGTAGTTGAATATGCCTTTCTCTATAAACTGTCAACCTTTCCTCCTGTTTGATGATGTTCTTTTGTGCAGGGAGTATTTATCAATCCAGCTTTTATTGAGCCGTTTGGACTAACTCTTATAGAGGTATTCCCTTTAAGATTCTCGCGAAGTTTCCTGCATATGGTTTTCACCATTTTGGATTTGTGGAAAATTTTCACTTATGCATCTTCTGATTGCAGGCAGCAGCTCATGGCTTGCCGATGGTTGCTACGAAAAATGGAGGCCCTGTCGATATCCAGAGGGTAACTTGACTGAATCTGAGGAATTCCGGAAATCTTTTTGTTTGATAGGATTCTTCTAATTTGTTATTTGACTCTGAAATTGCCTCAGGTTCTTGATAATGGCCTTCTAATTGATCCCCATGATCAGAATTCTATTGCTGACGCTCTGCTGAAGCTTGTTGCAGACAAGCAATTGTGGTCAAAATGTCGCCAGAATGGTCTGAAAAATATTCACTTGTATTCATGGCCAGCACATTGCAAGACATACTTATCTCGAATAGCCAGCTGCAAACAAAGGCAACCACAGTGGCAAAGTAATGATGGTGGGTTTGTCAATGAAGAGCCTGAATCTCCAAGTGACTCTTTACGAGATATAAAAGATATTTCTCTCAACTTGAAGTTCTCAATAGACGGAGATGATGGCGAAAATCTTGGCAGTGATGTGCCATCTGAAAGGAAGTACGCCAACAACAAAAACAAATTGGAGAATGCTGTTCTGTCATGGACTAAGGGTGCCCACAAGGATGCTCGCAAGCCTAGGTTCTCTGATAAAGATCTGCCTTCCAACACGAATAAATATCCGGCATTCAGAAGGAGGAAACATATCTATATCATTGCTGTGGATGGTCGTTATGAAGATGGGCTCTCTGAAAGTATCCACAACATATTTAGTGCTGCTGGCAAGGAAAAGACTGCAGGTTCTACAGGGTTCATATTGGCGACATCCTTTTCTATGCCTGAGACTCAGTCATATCTGCTCTCCAAAGGCTTCAATCTTCATGATTTTGATGCATATATATGCAATAGTGGAAGTGATTTGTACTATCCATCTCTAAACTCAGAGGATAGTCTGATAATAGCAGATTCAGATTATAATTCACACATTGAATATCGGTGGGGTGGAGAAGGCCTGAGAAAGACTTTACTTCGGTGGGCATCATCAGTCACTGAAAAGAATGGAGACGAAGAAGAACAGTTTATCGTTGAAGATGAAGAAGTTTCTACAGATTATTGCTTTTCATTCAAAATAAAGAAACCAGAGAAGGTACTTATTAATGGTTGATATTTGTTCTTGTTCTTGATGCATATAAAGTGGATTACCTGCCTCAATAATTCTTCTGTTGCCCCATCATCTGCTGGACTTTGGAGTTCTGATGTTATATCTCTTTGCAGGCTCCCCCAATCAAGGAGCTACGCAAGTCTATGAGAATTCAGTCGCTGCGTTGCCATGCTATTTATTGCCAGAACGGCAGCAGATTGAATGTGATTCCAGACTTAGCATCCCGGTCTCAAGCCCTCAGGTAAACCCAGCTTTACTTGTGTACCTACAACAGTTTTCTCTCTTTTTTTTTTTTGAAAGTCGACAGATTATTACTCCTGGTCAGAATTAAAAAGTGATAATGTCAGCTTGCCTCGCTGATGAAATTTACTTGTGAGCAAACCATTCTGACGAGGGCACTCAATTTCCCATTGCGTGGTCTCTAGAGTTCTATTTAATTGCTTTGAAAGTCCTCTTATACTTTGCAATGCAATCAATCTTCAGGTATCTTTATGTCCGGTGGGGTGTAGATTTAACAAAAATGGTAGTCTTTGTTGGAGAAAGTGGAGATACAGATTACGAGGGCTTGCTTGGCGGAGTCCATAAGACAGTGATACTAAAGGGAGTGTGCAACAATGCATTCAGTTCTCTCCACACTAACAGAAGCTATCCCCTTTCACACGTGGTGCCACTTGACAGCCCCAACATTGCTGAGGTCAAGGAACGCGGCAGCAGTTCAGAAATTCAGTCAGTCTTGGCAAAAATCGGGGTCTCCAATATTTGATCAGTACCCCTTTGTTCTTATATGGTCTCGGACTCCCTGCATATCATTAGACTTCAGGTCAGGCTTCATTAAAGGGATATATATGAGCCTGCCAAACTCGTATGCTACAAGCATCTTATAGGGTCAGTCTCGGAGACTGTAGATACTCTCATCTCGTTTTTCTTAAGATACTTTAATTCGTGAAATACATCCATACGCAGCCTGTAAAGTTATCTTCCTAAAGTTGGGGTCATTTTACCGGATCTCTGGCGCTGGCGCCTGGGCGCGGCTGTTAAAAATAATAAGCTCGTCCGAAATGTTGTGCTAGCTGCGTTTCTTTCACTGTAATCTCATGTGAACACATACTTATGGTTGCACAACCATTTCAGGGTACGCACCATGCTAATATGCTATACTTCGGTACTTCCTATGTTTTACTGTGCTTTTTTTCTTCTTATTGTCTACCTCTTTTGTTTATGTTCGCCTAAAAATACGATACCTTTGCTACCCATTAAGCCAATATATCGTTCTCTTAGTCCACGAGTTTTCCTATTTTACAATAAGTTTTGGGTGAGATTGTCCTACAACGAAAAGTGATATACTTTCGAGATTTAGGTAAGGAGTTCTTTTTTACCTTATTCAAATTCTTTGATTTTTATGACTGATTATAATTGATTAGTTTCTCTTGTACTTTGAATCTTATCCATCAAATTCTCAACTCCTTGGCCACCAAGTCCAATTTTTTTTTTTGTTTTTTTGGGTGGTTGTCTAAACTTTGTATTTTCAAACACTGCACTTCCAAATTAAGAAACTTTACCATAACAAGACCCCCCGTCTCACCATGAAGATCACCGTAGTAGCCCTAACCTCAGCCACTCCGGCCACCGCCTACACCGTGACCCTCGAACCCGAGTCCACTATCAATGATCTAAAGACCCACTCTAAAAAAACCACCCTTACAAAATCCCTAAACATCAACAACTCCTTCTACTTCCTACATCCACATCACCACCCTCTAACAAAAAACATGAACACTTCTCCTCGCCTTACGGACCACTTTGTCCTCTCCTCGACTCGAACCCCTCCCGCACCCTGGCTCAATGCGGGGTCAAAGACGGGTGCACCATGTACTTAACCCTTTTACGACGAGTCCTCTTGTCTAATGACTCGAGCCATGAGTCGGAGGTGCTGTGCGAGCTTAAGTGGAAGTGTACGTTACGAAATTTACGTGATCAGGTCAAGTCTCTTACAAAAACTTGTGTAACAAGCTGTAATGTAACGTGGGGTGTTAATGTAAAATTCGGACCGTACCAAGAGTACACCATTGAGAGTCTATGTGATGTTTGGAATAACCCTACTGAGCCGTTTGTTGTTGTAGTCTCGTCAAGGGACCGTCTAGTGAAAAAGCCGGCCTCCTCGGACCTCGAGGATGGCCAGCTTGACACGGACTCCGAGGATGAGGAAGGTGATCTTGATAGGCCTGGTGCATTGTTCTGTTACGAGGGTCGTCGAAAGTACAATGATGTTGGACCGTTGCGTGATAAACGTAGGTCAGGGAGTTTCTTTGGGTTGCAGTTTAAGAAAAGTGGAAGTAGGAATTTGGTAAATGCGCTTGATTTTCCAGGAGCTATAATTCCGATGCCAGAGGGGATTTCAGGGTTCGAGTTTGTCAGAGATTCGGATGTGAAGTTTATAATCTTGTGGCTTGGTGGAGGGTTGGAGAAAATGCTTACAAGATACGATTTCCATAAGAAGAAGAGTACAAGGTGTGTTGTGGTGAAGGGTGAGCGTGATTTGTCAACTTATTGCTTCCTCAGGAAGCTTAAGGCTGAATTTAAGAACATACCGATATGTGCTGTGACTGATTGTGATCCTTGCTCTTTAAAGGTTCTTGCTTTTCTTAGACACCCTTTGTCTGAGTTTCCTCCTAAGCTGCAGCGTCAATTTGGGGCTAAATGGAAGGAAAAGGCCGAGGTGTATGGAGCTAAGATTGAGATTAAGTGGATTGGTTTAAGGCCGAGTTATAAGAAGTTAAATCAGCTTTTTGAAAGAGGATGGATTTGTTGGGATGTTTCCTGAGTGGGCAGAGGAGCTGAGACTGATGCTTGAGCGACAAGAGGTGGCTAAAGTTGCGGCCTTTTCTGAGTTGGGAGATGAGTTCTTCAGTTCTGTTTACCTGCTTGAGGAATTAGGGAAACATCGATGCTCAGGTGTCAAGTTTAACAGTAGTCGTCGCTGAAGTATACCATCAGAGTTCAGAATGTTTCAGCAATTGCTGCTGTTTGCTTTGGGGTGTAATGCTAATACCTGAACATTCTTTGCAAACATCTGTCTGTCTGATCGGATTTTCTGTTTCAGATTATGCACTTTTGATGCTTATATACCTGAGCTGAATGTACCATTGTTCTTAGTACGGACTGTTTCTGTTATGACCTGTTTAAGTCTGTTACAGGCTGTAAAGTTCATTCAATTGATGCCGAAAAAGTCAGATGCCGAAAAAATGGTTGAAAAAAACTACAAAATTCAATGTTCATTCAAAAGTACAGATTTACAGATACAAATGGTAATTGGTGCCAATGCATCACAGGCGCCATAGTACTGTTGCTCGGGTCACTACTGCTCAGAACAGTAAATATCGCTGATGAAATGGATTTTACAATCTTGTTGCTGGAGTACTGGGGACAGTGGACCACTCGGGCTAAGCGTATTGAACAAGCAGGCCAACTACCTGGCATTGTCACTGACAGGCAGAATTCTTTGATATTAAGCTCCTGTAACATACGTACTCAGTGTGAGCGCGAGGGTTCAGTCTGAAAGTTATTTTAAAGTCCTTGTTTGAGAATATGACAGGCAACTGGCAGCTGAAGATGTTTGAATTAGTGACTCACATCAACCTCAAGTGCTTGGAATGGATGCATGAGCTAAGCGCGCCAACAGATGCTTCAGAAACCAGAAATACCTGTTCACAAGTAAAATGCCTTACCTTACAGTTGAAACTAACTTAATTCAGACTGTTTTTTCGTCCAATGTGGTGTCTTCATCGTTTCCTTTACTCAAGTTCTCATGCTAATATGCTTGTACTCGAGAAGTTTCGGGTTATTAGGTGCACAGTAGTTAGTCCTAACCAGAATGAGTCAATCGTTACAGATTTTCTGTTTTCGACGGTTTTTTTTTTCTTTGATTTCCTGTAAGATTGTTACAAACATAGTAGAATTTGATTTTGATCACCCAAAAGTATGAATTTTGCATCACTGAGCTGCTCAGAAGCCGAAGCCACGAACATCACAGAAATGAAATGAATTGAATTGGTCTGGCTTCTACCTACAGACCCTAAAAGAATTCGTTTAATGTAATCGAAAAAAAGAACACACACACACACACACAGATTACAGATTATAGATTACAGGTTACAGATCACAGATGATCATACGATTAGTTAGGAACAGAATGCCAAGTTTTCGACAGTGTCAGCATCCGACCTGATCTCTATACTCCATGAAAACCAAAGCAGCACCATAATGAGCTAATGCACCCATGACCACAAACAGATGAAATATCTGATGACTATGTCCAACAAGATCAAACCAACCAGGCCTCCACCTCTCCGGAATCCTACTCACGTAGAAGCCGGTCCCTGTAAGGTAAGACAATGCCATTCCAGCTTCATAGACAAGGGTCAGGTTTCGTCTAGGATTAGTCCAGTTCAAGATACAAGCGTGTACAGCCGGGATAATACCGAATAGACCCATGGACACGAACAGGACTGCCCTGAAATTCCTGCATTTGCCCGAGGAAAGGGTAGGGGAGAGAAGTGTGACGATTGTGAAGGCGCCAAAGATGGAAATTCCAGCTAAGTATGTAATCTGCCATACAGGTTGACACTGGAAAATGTAGTACATTGCAGGGAAAAATGAGGTGATGATCATGACTGTGATCCCGGTGTAGTCCATTCGGAGCAACCAGAGGTTTAGGTGATGGGAGTGGCAGCAGAATAGATGGCAGACGCTGCTCGATAAAAGGCAGAACATTGAACCAGCTAAGTAGACGTAGAAGGGCCATCGAACTGCTTGTACTCCAATGTGGTGTATTTGATCAACTCCTTGTTCGCTTATGTTCTTCAAATCAACTAATCTTGTCAAGTCCTGTGGAATTTTTCGTGTCAAAGAGTTGGAAATCGAGTTTTTGTGTTAGACGTCTTGTCCGAATTAATGCCGTTGTTTCATGGCAAATGTAGAGAAGGAGGGGTACAAACATACCATCAAGAATTTACTGGAATCATGAGATGAATTTGTCCCCGGCCCCGGGTGATAAGTCCTGTAAACAAGGCAACGATAACTAATTTAAAGTCTTAGTCGAGTGGGGCCAGCTAACATGAATCGTCATATTGAAGTTTCTAAGCAGTAAACATAGCGTGTCCCTCATGTCTTAGCCATGCTCTCTCGCCAAGGTCCTACAAACGGGGGGTCATGTAATAATGTGTATGAAATGAAACTTACACGGCATAACATTGTGAAAGTTGTGAGTTCTAACAAGTCTTTCTCATTCAAAATTAAATGTACTACATACCCTACCAACAGAAACCACTTACCATAAAGTTTTCTTATACAAATAGGCCAGGTAAGCCACCCATATACAGGTCATGTCGATCTGAGCGAGGGGGGAGATAAGGGGATCCTCCACACGAGGGTGGTAAGACCTCGAAGAAACAAATAACGCGGAATTATTAATTAGAAGGTGATGACATTATGACTTGTGTTCGACTTCATGAGGTTATTCGTCGGAGTAAACAAAGATGGGCATACCTACCTTACATAAGACCAATAACTAAATCTTACATACATTGTCTAGTTCATGTGGTTTACCAAACTCAACCACATTACTAATACTTAACTCAATTTTATAGCAACAAGAAACCAAGTTGCTTTGATAAAATTACTAGCAAGTTAGTACAATTTTTTTGCTAATTGTAGGTGGTTGATTCATGAAATTCCGTTGTAACTTATTTAAATCAAGTTTCTTACTTATGATCATGTCCAACTGCAATGTATATCTACTACATCGAATTGTCTACGTTTTGTTACTTGCGTTTAATTGTTAAAGCGAGAGTCTCTATAGAAGCACTAGGTAAATACACGACTTTACAAATTACAATATCGGTACAAGATTCTTAAAAAGGTTGATCGAGCAAGATTTTTTTAAGTCGAAAATTCAAAGTTGATACCACCCGATGTCACGCTACCCTTTTCTGTGACCTAAAAATCTAAGATCAAAGAAGAGCAATTAAAAAGTACCTGAAAAATCCAAAGAGATCGACAGCTTCTGAAACATGGGCAGCATTAACAACGGTCAATCCCACAAACAGAACAAACCCAATTAAATGCCTGCATTAAAAAACAAACAATAACCCAACAATTAACAACTTTTTTACATATAATTAATCGGAAAACCTCGAAAACAACGTAAAGACGTCAGTTAGTTAGTAAGATGTACGCAACTTTACTCCTATGAAGAAAAACAAACATAAAGAGACTGTTTCCGAAATCAGAAAGTAACACCCAACAAAAATCAGATCACAAAGATGGAAAAATTATGATAATAATAAGATGAAATTAAAAAACAAAACATACGTCCAAATGTTGAGAGATTCATTATGCAACTGAAACAAGCTGAAAAAGGCATGTTTCAGAGACCATTCAGCTCTGTAGTACTTGAGAATGAACTCATTATCTTTCATGTAATCAGGCAACTCATCATAACTCAAAAATCTGCAACTTTTGTTGTTGTTGTTGTTGTTTTTGTTGTTGTTGGCGTGTTTTTCACTCTTGTTGTCAGAAAAATGATTACAGTTTTCCATTTTTCTCTTGTTCCTTCTTCTGTTTCTGACAACAGAAGAATCAGAACTCATTGGATGCCTCCCCAAAAATAGTAGGGGGTGGGAAGAAATGGGAAATCTTTGTAAGATGCTCTTGTATGTTTATTTTGTTTTTGTAGTTGTTTGTTGAAAAATATATAAACTTGTACTGGTGTGTCTTGTGTGTGCTTTAAGTTTGTTTGTTGTTTGATTAGTTTTTGAGGAGATGGATGAGATAATAGAGAGCATTTAAAGGCATAGTAGTTTGTAGTTGAGTGTGTGAGACTTGTTACATACAGTTTTTTGCTGAGCTAATAATGAATGAAATGTGAAAGATGTAGGAAATTTTATTTCAGAAGACTTCAAATCAGTTAGGTGAGCAATAAATATTTTTGGCCAACACCCCTTTGTAGTTGTAGCAACATGACCTACTTGTTCTTTTGCATTGCATGCATGTTAGCCTGCCTCTTGATTTCTGACTAGAGTAGACCGTAAAGGGAATATTATTATACGGCGGCTTTATTGAGTGATACTGATTTCGGTATTTGTTATAGGCGCATGCGTATGGGTGTATATTATGACAGTAATTGAGCAAATCCGCGCATTAAAGCTATGACACATTGTCAAATTCACAAGTGTTCTACGTGGCCTTCAATCTTCATGTATAATTGGCATAATATATACGGAGTAGCACGGATAAAATACATTTAGTTACTCATTTTCGGGGAGTAATGTATATACTCTCATCGTTGTAACAAAATGTGATCTTTTTCTTTTAATTTGTTATGTCCAAACGAAATGTATGCATCATATTCACGTATTGAAGCTATGAAAGGAACACTCTACCGTATGTATGATGAGCACACGAGTATATCACTTTCACAATGTACACAAGCTCCCGGAACAAGTAATGCATATTATTAGCAAGGGTAAAATACTTAAAGTTGCTTGTTTTTGGCGATTTTTCGTATTTAAATTAAGCGTGTCCCTATTTTGTCATGTCGAAAATGATTTATACAGCGTATTCACGTAATTAAGTTGTAATATAGTGTGCGAGCACATGAGAATATCACTATCATCGTCCCTTAAATGTATAATGCATAATAACATGGATTATGGATGAGTTACAAATGGGCAATAATATCGTATAAGATACTGTAGGAGTGTATTAGGCAGTATCGTATATTAGGAAAAATATTGTGATGGTATAATAGTATAGTATCTTGTCAATAAGATATCAGAGATATTTAGGGCGGCTAGGGTTAGTCCGAACGTATGTAAAATATTGTGGTATAAATACCACCCTATCATTAATGAGAATGACAACTACGTATTCGTAACCGTAAACACAAATCTAACATGGTATCAGAGTCTCAGCGATCCTGAGGTCTCAAGTTCGAATCCTGGTAGCCCTCTCCAATGTGTTGGAGTCTCAGTATGAGTTCAGTATAAGTCGTATGTATCTGTGGGCCAGTATTACCCACGCTTCAAGCCCAAGTGGGCCTTTGCGTGAGGGGGCGTGTTGAGGTATAAAACCATTGTGGGTGCTCTAACCATCAGTCTACACTTTTGGCTCAGTTGGTTATCTAATATGGTATCAGAGCCCCTTTCCTAGAGGACTCTGCAAACCGCTTCCGCTGCCCTGCCGGTGGGTTCATAACCTAGTACGCTTAACCCACCGGCGGGATATCGTCTTACTAATACAATACTTCGTTCTTACTCCGATTCTCGTGTTTGCTCGTCATTCCTCGGTTCTTACGTACGTAAAGTTTATTATCCTATAAACCCCTTAGAAAAGCGAAAGTATATTCATCAAGCTCTGTTCGTACGTGCCAACCCCAAGTATTTTGAGGACCTCCAAAAGTATTTTGATGGTCAACAACGTAACAAACACATAAGAGTGTTTTCGTGCAAATTTGTATCTTATGGTCGGACCGATTCCGATCAGTGCCGAACCAATTTCGACTCACACGTGGTATCGTTGGTTTTACGGTGTCCATTAAACCGTCGTAGTATCGGTATTTTGGCGTTGCCGATTTGGTACAATCTGTTGTATTGTACTGCGTATAAGTATTTCGGAGTCTTGATGTATTTTATTCGTTTTTTTTTTTCATGGATGTATTGTAATTTCAAACCCATGGAAACTTTTACAAGTTCCCATGTGTTTGAGGGGGGGCAATGGGCAATAATATCGTATAAGATACTATAGGAGTCTATTAGGCAGTATCGTATATTAGGAAAGATATTGTGGTAGTATAATAGTATAGTATCTTGTCAATAAGATATCAGATATCTAGGGCGGCTAGGGTTAGCCCGAACGTATGTAAAGTATTGTGGTATAAATACCACCCTATCATTAATGAGAATGACAACCAAGTATTCGTAACCGTAAACACAAATCTAATAGTTACTAATGGTTAGTCGTTTACGAAACGTTTGTAATCCATTTGATCAACGAGATGTGACACTTCTTTCGTTTTCTCCGAACGAAATGCATGGAACTCCATTGAGTCCATTCTTATACACCCAATACAAATAGAGAGAGTCTTCTCTTTCACTCTTGTGCGATAAGGTTGATTAGAGTTATAGGTCAACTGGGCCGCTCCAAATCAGCATGATTAAAGGGCAAGTTGGGCTGGTCCGGTTTACCATGGCCTAAACACAACTTCACCCCATTTTATCGGGAGAGAAATCATGAAAAAGGCTACTTACTTTTTGTGACACATGTCCACGTGATATAATAAGAGTAAGGCTATTTGTATATGTGATATACATTATTAAACATATATGGAGGGTAGTATGGGTATATTTTGTATTTTTATGTGGTGAGATTGAAGAGAGAGAATTGGAATATGGTGGGACATGTGGATAAAAAATTAAGGATATACATTTAGAAATGTATATGAATATACATTAACACTTTTTCATATAATAATCTCATTTTTTTTGGGGAAAAAAAAAAAGATTTTTGGTTTCTTTCTAGAGAAATGGCATATTTCAGATTTGGCTATGTTTGGTATGTATAATAAACTTGTTGATTTGGCCAAATTACCTTATTTGACTAGTTTTTCAAACTTTTTGACCAAATAACTTAGTTTGGTCATTGGTGACACTACTAGCTTAAATAATAAGATATCTTATATATAAGAAACTAACTCATGTAACTTATTAAAATTTAAGCTAGTTATTATAATTTTATTTCTAATTTACCCTTATGAAAATAAAAACATAATAAGTCAAAACCAAGAGTCAATAATAAGAGTCAATACTAATTTACTTTTATTTATTTCATAGGAGAAAATAAGATTAAAAATAATTAATGCATTTTTATGTAATTTTATACGAGTATACATGAGTTACCCCACGTCAGCTTGTTTTGCTAAACACTCATATTTCTATCCGTTAAAAACTTTCGACTACTATTGAAACTATTATTTCACTAACTTTTACCTATCATTTTATTATTCAGGATTCAGCTCATTTTACCAAACGTAGCCAAAAATGGGTTTGATCTAGTTTAACTGGTCAATTATGTACACATGTCTATCCAAACCCGAAAACGATTTGATGGTGAACTAGCCCAAACTTGAGTTGTACCGGCCCGTGGCCAGCTCTCGGTTGACCCATTTTCCGTGTGATGAGTGTGTGAGACAGTGAGATGTTTTGTTCCACAAAAACGGCGGATTGTCTGCCTGCTCTTTTCCATCATCGTCAACTCTGCTTCTTGATCCTTTATTTATTAAAAAAAAAACTATGTTATTTAATAATTATCCTAGGAGTAACGGCCAACGGGTCAACTACCTCTCCATCTCCCCACATTTATGATTTATCGTATCTTCGTTTTCTAATAGTGACCGCGTTACAACCAAAAAGTGAAACTCATGAGATATTACTGTATTAGCAAATATCTCGTAATTCACCCGATCAGTTTAGATAAAATGATCAAAACTCATGAAGTATGATCAAGCCAACTCAAAATATCGAGAACAAACCAAATGGCTTTAACAAAAAATACATTCATATTTCTTCATTCTTAGATCTACGATGAGCTAATTGACCATTCTACGTACAAGCTTAGCTTATGCTCTACGGCGAATATCTCATGGATTATTGAACTTGCTCTAATATGTGAGATTAGAAAAGATCTCTATTTAGTTGATGTTGTTCGGTACCTGCAAGCTAATCGATTGTGAAATACTATGTTCTTTCATTAGGTTTACAAGTAGCTTCCATTTCCCAACATGGCCAGTTAAAAACACCAACATAACACCATATTGGGATACGTGCATTTTTGCCAGTTACAAGCCAGACCAACTTGAGCCAAAAGGCCCAAAACCTCAGACTGAACAACAACTTCTTCCAACATCATAGTTTGACCCATAAATTCCAATCTCTTCATAACGTAAAAATCCTGGTCAAACTAAACTAAGAAAGTAGTCATAGGTTCACAACAATTGATTTTAAATTATAAAATCATGTTTTTCCCAAAGGGTATTGAAGGGTCAATTCACCTACTATGGTACGAGACTACGAGCAGTACCTTTTCTTTCTGAGCAGTTCTAGGGTATTTGACAAGTACCGCAAAATACCATACTAAATCATTTTTAAATAACTTAATAAATTTTTCTAAAAGGAAAAAATTATCAAATTATATTAGATATAGTTTGTACAAGGTATATATAAGCATAAAAAATTAAATAAATGTATGTAACCATTTTTTCTAATTTTTTTGGTTATTTACAATATAATTTATAAAATATATCTAAATAAAAATAATGGATGGTGTAGATTGATTTTCAACATCATGGATGGTTGAGATGATGCCTCTTATTGTACTTTGCGGTACTTGTCAAACACCTTAGAATTACTCCCAGGCAATGAGGTATAAAAACACAACAACCCCCTTCCATGTTTATTAAGGTGAATCGTAACATTAATTACTCAATTTACTAGAGTTGACAAGTAACGAATTCATTGCAAGAATAGTAATAAACTCACATTATCAATTAATTTCACATATATAAGGCTAATATATATATATATATATTCCTTATGAAAATTTAAGAAGTCACGAATTAATAAACCCAAAGATACATATATGGCCACCAACATGAAGAGTAGTATCCCATTCATTATCATCCTACTCTTTGCCTTATGTTTAATGGCCGAGGCCGATGAGAGTCTTAACCAAGACGTTACCGACGGTTCTCCTACAACCACTCCTCCACCGTGCCCCGGTATACGCCGCGCATACGTTAACATTATAAACAAATTGTCACCTTCTGAAAATTTCACGTTTCATTGTCGTTCTAGAGATGCCGACGTAGGCTCTGGTGTGATTAGTTACTCGCAAGTTTACGCCATTCCTGTGACTGATGAGCTTGAACATTTCTCTTGTCTACTAGGTTGGCAAGGAGGATTTGGGTCCCCAACAGTGTATGACCATACAAGAGATTATGAATGGCTGCGTTGCGGTAATGTTACGTGGGTGGCTGATCACAAAGGATTCCATGGGCTTAGCACTTATTTCTCTAAGGCCCCCGAAATCTTTATTAAATGGGACACGCACTGGTGTACTGGTAATGTCGTGGTCTAGCGGTTAAGATGGATCTAAAGTGTTGGGTTCATATGTAATAAGTCTTGGATGATATTGATTGTTATTAGTATCTTTCATGAACATAAGTTGTATCGATCGACATATCTCAAGACATAAGTTATTGCCTTTGTATATCTAAAGAAATAAATACAAAGACATACTACACGATCTTGCAGTGCAACGATGAAATGATCAATTATCTATTCATTAGAGTTTCTTAATGGATGAAAAATGTTTAAATAAATAGGTTGGAACGTTAAACTCTCATCGTTGTAAACAAAATGTAGTTTTTTTTGTGTTATGTCTAAATTAAACTACATGTATGCAGCATATTCACGTATTGAACCTATGAAAGGAACCCATCTGATCTATGCATATTACAAGTGTTTTTTTTTTTGGTACATACAACTACAGTATACAAGTATTACTTTGTCGTTACTTTTATTATTACGCTTGTACTCAGTAAAGGTATACCCAGGGTCACGTTGAGCATTTTGTTCAAACTAACATGCATTCATATAGGAAATATAGCCTATAGGAACCACATAGTCCACAATATAACTTTTATATCACTACGGTTATGTTTGGTAAAAACTACATGAATATTAAAATAGTAATTCAATGCAGAAATACTAATATAATAACTAAGAAGTATATTTGTAAAATTACGTAAAAAGGGCACATTTGATTCGAAAAATGTATCAATTTGGTTTGTATGATGTATTTCTGTTGAATCAATTTGATTTGATAATCGTTTTTTTTTTTTGGATTAATAAATGAATTCAAGTGATTTGAATAAAAGTATTTCAGTTGAACTGATTTGATTTGGTATTTTGGTAGTGAGTTGTATAATTGCAGTACTTTTGTAGTTTATGTTCAATAAATGTGTAATATATGTGTAATATATGTGTGATATATGTCAATTTATATGTACATATATGTTCTATGTTTGATAATAGTGATTAGAGGGCTCATTTTTACTATCTCCCAGAGGGCTCCAAACTGTAAGCCTTTGTAATTCTCTATTTGCAAGAGTTCGAATTCATGTGACCACTTGTTGAAGAGATCACTTGCATGAAAGAACCAAAAAATGACAGTGATGACTAATTTCTACAGTCTTGTACTCTTCATTTCCTTGCTCTGCTTGCCACATTCCACCCTCGAGATCACTTGGGTTCCCGAGAATGTGATTATCAGAACTGTTGATACAGGGATTTGGCATGAGCACCCGATCAAGGTCTCGGGCCTATAGGCCACATATAGAGAGGGGCTTAGGAGACCGGTCTAGACTTGAACCCGGGAAACTGCAACAATAAGTTGATTGGCGCGAGAGCTTACAAAGGAGTCGAGACTGATAAACTCAAGAGCGTGAAGTTGGAAGGACTATCTTTCACCCCAGGATGAAATGGGACATGGAACATTTGTAGATTCAGTTGCTGCCTGTAAAGTAGTGCCGAGTGCCAGTCTGTTTGGAGCCGCGAATGGAACTGCAAGAGGATTGGCTACAAAGGCAAGGATAGCTATGTACAAGGTTGATCATATCGATGACACAGTCATTTTGGCCGCAATTGACAAGGTCATGGAAGATGGGGTTGACATGCTATCATTATTTATCAGCAGCGACAATCCTAACTATTACAAGGACGCGATCTCAATAGCCTCTTTTACAGCAATTCAGAGGGGAATAGTAGTCGTTGTCGCTGCTGGAAATTTAGGTGATTCAAGAGATGCCATTAAAAACTCGGCACCATGGCTAATCAACATGGGATCAAGCACAACTGGACGCACATTTCCAGTCGAAGTAGTATTTGGAAATGACAGGTTTTACATAGGCTCATCCTATCATGTGGGTAAAGATCAAGTCCAAACCACACTCGTTTACGCAAATGGTTGCTCATCTTTGTCCCCCTCGAGGAGATTGACTAAGAAGATCATTGTGTGTGAAGGCAAAATCGATAATTTCTCCATCATGTTTGAGATTGCTCAAGCTGGTGTTGTTGGAATCATTCAGATAAATTCGGATGAGAGTGACATCGAAAACCAAGCGTTTCCGATCCTTTGCCTGGAGTTCGCATTGATGGCAAGAGTAAAGGGTTTGAAATTTTATCCTATCTAAACAAGAGTGCAAATCCCACGGCAATGTTGCGATTTAAACGACATATGGTCGTGGGAGCAACAAGATGTTGGGAAATAAAATCAATCTCCCATGCGTCGTGGAACCAAACCAATCGACAATAATAAATAAAAGTAGAAAATACGCAAGTTAATAAGATGAGACATAGATTTTAGGGACTAAACCCAGGGCAAAACCCTCCAACTTCGGAGGTAAAACCCACCAGCAAAACCGCTGAATTCCACTATATAAAATAACATCAGTACAACCACCGTCTCGAATTACACAACACCGAATTCGAAACACGCTACAAATCAGGAACAAAGATAAACTACCCCTAACTTCCGAGTATAATTAATAATCACTAATTAATAATATTCCTAGTGATAAACCACACATGAATAGTTGTACTAACCGTTCATGTACTGTAGTTGAACCTTGTACTGACCGTAGGCTGCTGCCCAAAACAATCACCAGATTTGTTAATCCGCGAACGTTTCACGATACAGTATCCGATCGTCTATTCGCATCAGCGCGTACACCACGTACAAAACTAAGCCCTTAATATTTTAGCTAAGTATTACGTACGTGCAACCCGAAATATCAATTAGAGACTTAATTGGCCGCTCGTAATTTCTTCACGTAGAAAACCAAGGAATACACAATCCCTTATATTAATAACAAGTGATAACCGACTCAACACTTAGCATAAGTCTCACTTGACAAAAAGGTATAGTAGACATAAAGGCCCACGGGCCTTTAGTGTCCTACGCATACTTGGGCTGGACATGGGTCACCGACCCAACACAAGAGCTCCTATGGTCAGCTCGGAATCAAGCCGAGGACCGAGCTTGATGACTCCCGAGATTTTAAGGCTCGACATGATCACCCCTGGACACGAAATCTTGGGTGCATCGCCCTTAAATGCAGCTTTACTACGCGCGACTCACCCTCATTGGTCTCCAACAGCCATAAAATCTGCCCTTATGACCACGGCTAAGATCAGTGACAACACGTTTCAGCCGTTTGTAGACCAGGAAAACGTGACCGAGACTACTCCTTACGACTTTGGGCCGGGTCTGGTTAATCCTGAAGGAGCCAAGGATAAGAAGAAATGGTTACATCAACTTGCTATGCTCATTGAATTATACAACCCAACAGGTTCAGCAGACTGTCAGAGGGAATTTGAGCATTGTTTCTTGCAACAAAAAATCAGGTTCACCAGGTGACTTCAACTACCCTTCATTTTCAGTCTTATTCGACAAGTATCATCGAACAAGGGTGCACAGAAGAACCTTTACAAATGTGGCGAATTTCTACTCTTCTGAAACTTATACAGTAAGAGTCATTAATTATGCCTCTCCTAATGTTCACATCTCTGTCAACCCAAGAAGATTGACGTTCGACAAGACTAGCCAAAGGTTGAGCTTCAGCGTCACATTTGAACTCATCGAGGCTGATGCCGCTGATCTGAAGAACAAGTATGCATACATCTTGTGGGAGAGCAAGGAGCACACGGTCAGAAGCCCTGTCGTTATGCAATGGGTCTAAAAACGACTCTAAGAGTTGTAAGTTATAAGTTATGCAGTGTCTTAGTAATGGTGTAATAGTAACATTAGCTATGCTGAACATTCTACTTTATATCAGTGCCTTAGAAATTCGTCCTCCGGTCTAATTTATTCGTCTCATTCGACTTTAAAGATCGAGGTTGCACCTAAAGCAGCTACACGTAAAATCATTGTGGTGTCATCGTGGAGAGATATCTGAAGTAGTTTCAGTTTGCAAACTGGGTTCATCAAGCGTAAAACTCATGATCAAAAAATTGAAACTATCACCAGTAAGATCTGATAACTTTGGGAGGAGGATCTGTTTGTGAAAAACCCCACCCAGAGAGGAGGATATACATTACTTCCTGTGATCAAGTATACCGTACCTCTGAAATAAATGTTCTTTCGGTGTCTATGAAACTGGAGGAGAAATTTTGATGAACAATGAAGAAGCAATGGACACGAAAACTGATCGTGAAACAATCGAGTTAACTTCAATGGGCTTTTCTCTTGTTTTTGCCATCACCTTTAGAAGATGCTTCGCAAATCCTTTTCCAGCTTCGGATGGATATGAGGGTAGGTATCACTATCCAAGCGGCATTTGCTACGATAAAGTATGCATAATAGTGATATGGACTTGCAGCGAAATTGTTCCCCTCTAAAATTGCTGTCGCGTAGTAAATCACACAACCATAGAGTTGCCCCAGACATACGGCCAATTGAAGCACATAGCTATATGACTTGTGAGTCGCTATAGCGTACCTGCAGGCATTCAGATGTTCTATTCAGATTAACTTCAGCATGATACACTCTATGCACTATAGGTTGACAGGTAGTAACTACTTACGCAGCTAGAAGGGAGGCTGGACCCTCAAGGACGGCAGTTACTCCTTCGAGAGCAACTGTTGCAGCATCCCTAGCAGCATATCTGGAATCACCCTTGCTGTACTCTTTCCCTGTGCAGGCCAAAAACATCAGGAATCGACTGCTTCCAATTCAACTCAAGACTACGAAGATTTCAATTCAAAATATTACGGAGTAGATGAAGCTGAATAAGTGAAAAGAGCCTTACAAACTTCAGCCAAATAACATCCGGTGTTGTCCTTATAGAATTCTGGAGAGAATACAAAGTATCCCTCAACAATCGCATGGATTAGGCCAGTAAACACCCACCAACATATCAGCGCCTTTTCCATTTTCGTTGTCCTTGACAACAAAGCTGTGTATTAGAGACAATAGAGGTGACAGGTGAGGAATACTCGCACAAATGGGCTTTTACACCAAGTAGAATAAAACTTTAAGCTGATACAAAACCAATAAGTTTCCATCATAGTCGAGCATGGAATTACAGCTGTCTGTACATAATTGAATATCGACTTAATCTAGCACATTATGTCAAAACTAAATCCATTGTGTAGAGTAACGGTAAAGCCATTGTAAAGTGTACATATAACTGAATATCTGTACACAGCATCATAGTAATACTGAGTACTGAAGTCATTCTCATTTCTAAGTGAGTACAGGGTGATTTTTGCACATTGTCTAAAGATGGTAACTTTCATGAGGAGTTTATCATATCCCATTACAATAATATGTGTTCAAAAGCCTTAAACGGTGAAAGAGAGAGAAGAGCAGAAAGTTACCTGGGAGAATCCATGAGACAAAGACGACAACTATAGTGGCAACAGCAAAAACAACTAGGATTGTTGTAGCGGGAAGAAGATTGGG
Source organism: Spergularia marina (assembly GCA_963680865.1). NCBI lineage: Eukaryota > Viridiplantae > Streptophyta > Magnoliopsida > Caryophyllales > Caryophyllaceae > Spergularia > Spergularia marina. Next base: position 23,407,537 of record OY804557.1, on the reverse strand, counting down.
GACAAAACCAGGCAAACTTAGATCTTTCGGAGAATAGGGATGAGCATCCATGGTTCACTCGCAACTTCCTCCTCGCGTCACTGTCTTCTAGATCTTGGTATGTCCTGTTTGGGAAAATCAGCAACGGAGAAAAAACTTTCAGGCTTCATCAAGAGCTAACCAGCATTTTCATTGCCAAGAATTATAATATTGACACAGCTGCAACATATGGAGGCTAAATATAGGAAAATGGAAGAAAAACGTGAGGGCCAAGTGCCAACAATCTCCTACCATCTAAAGCCCTATCATGCATCAACAATGAACAGTTTGAGAGAGACTAGTACCAAATGAATCTAATGTTTCAGACATAAGTTGCCAAAATGTCCCTTTACGGACACAAATTTCTTTATCTTAGACCCCCGCTCTCATCCCTCAATGTACAAGTGACCCATACTCGTGTTGCTTAGCATTAGAAATCAATAAATCAGATATCTCTATAGAAATGATCAACTCCAAAGATCCTTCATTTTCTAGTTAAATCGACAACTTGGATCCAGAAAATGCATGTTGTTCCTTATTGTAACCAAGCAGATTCAATAACCTCATATCTAATAGACCAATTCTACAACGGAGAACATTGTTTCCTGGAAGTTCAAACGTAACCAAATTATGTTCATCTTCATCAAGAACACAACTTGCTATCATAATCAATAAAAACTAAAAAGAACTACCAATGAACAAAGAGTATAAGTTCAAAACGGCAACCATAAAATACTGCATCAACAGAGGGGGCTCGGGACTGAAAAAGATCCATCAAATTATGCCATGCCAATGGATTAAATCCCTCGATTCCAATGTGAATCGCAATCATAACATTTCAACCTCTTAAAACTACAATCTGCGAATCTATTCACGCCACGCTGACCCTCAACCCCCAAAATTCAAACTTTGCAAAGTCTAAGAATTAAGAAATCCAAATTTATAAGTACTGAACAAAACTTTGATTGATAAAAACTCCAAAAAAAGCAAACAATGTCCAACAAAATATGCAAAATTAATCTAATCACATTACACACATTTGAGTCTAATGTGATCAAATCCTACAAACATTGACTTGATAAACAATCCTAACAAGTTCTCAGGAGGACAATGCAGGGGTGAAATTTTCAGATTTCCGGGCGAGTATTCACCATAGAACTCGAAAAACCTCGCCCTAGGACCTCGGGTTCCTATCACGTACTATCATAAGACGTCTTACCCAAGTTTTTGCGCAATATGTCCCACCAAAGATCCCAACTTTATCACCACATCTTACACTATATCATCATTTCTACAACTTTTGCAGCATACCCATTATAAAAATTGAACTCAACTTTAAATATTTCAGTGCAGAAAAAATGGGAATTTTAATTAGATGAGGAGACAAACATATTAACACAGATCCCCATAACACACAAATAATCATCAGAAGTCTAATCAACAATTAAAAGAACATGAGATTGAAGTGATGAGGAAGATACATAGAGATAGAGAGAGAGATAGAGAGAGAGAGTTGACCTGTGAGAGAGAAGAGCGTCGAGATTTGAGCAGCAAGTAAACACAGAAAGATGTCCTTTTGTGTCTTTCAAATTTCAACGTGCACCAACAGTGTATCACTACTTTGACTTTAATCTTAAATTGCTTGATATGGATTAGGAATTTATGACTGCATTCTCTTATCTAACCTTAATTTGAGCCTTTCGGTTGTGGTAAGATTTCGATTTCCCGTTACGGTTCTATTATTTCTCGAGTTAGCTTTTCGGGCGAATGAGTAAAGGTTTTCGTTAGTGGTGGTTCGATCCAAAAGACTTTATTTGAATAAAATCATGTGTTTGATATATAAGTCAAGCTTTTATTATCGTTTCTTCATAAATTGATTAAGTTGATTGTTAAAGCAAACCCGACGGTTAAAACATTGATGAGTAGGCCTTTAGGTTAAGACGGGTTGGTGACATGTTTAAAACATTGGATGGATAATAGGTGTGAGTCCCAAACAATATGAAAAATGAGACGGTGCATTTGCCAATAATCGATAATATCTATATTGGAACACTTTGGGTTGTATAATAAATCCAGCCTTTTCAGGTTGAGATGGATTCTTGACACGTTAGGTTAAAACATTGCTTCAACCCCGACACTTCTAAAAAAGAAAATAAATAAATATTATTATCGAAAAACATTTGAACCAATAGAGGTTAGGCTTTTAGGTCGAGACGGGTTTTTTTGATTCGACGAGTGACGAGTAACTGATTGTAATTTCAGGCATCGGGAGGTCTATAGAACCCGAGCAAAAAAAAAAGGTCCTATTAAATTTCAATCAGACCCTCTCTTCTTCTCCAGATCTCTCTCAGACACACACAATCTCTCTTTTCTCTCTCTCTCTCCTCCCTTCTTCTCTCCACTCATCACTTTCGCTTTGAAGCGCTCTCTCTCTCTCTCTCTCTCCGTCGCATTCTCTCTCCTGGTACTCCCACTTTTCCTTTCGTATAGATCTCTGATCTTATAATTCTGTATTTATTTGATTGATTATAAGATTTATAATATAGTCTCTGTTTTTTTTTTATATATGTTTGATTGAATGAATGAATGAATGAATGCGATTGATTATGATTCTGGGTATTTCTTGTTTTTTGTGTTTATGTTGAATTTGGATCTTGTTTGATTGGGAAAAGTTGGAAAGATCGTAACTTTGTTTGTGATTGTGAAATCCCATCTCAGATCTGTAATTGGGTAATTTGTAGAAAATGGGAATTTTGGGGGAATTGTTGATTAATTGGGGTTAAAATTGAGGAGTTTTCTGTTGGGTTGATTGAATTGTTGTGGTTATTGTAATTCTAGGGTATGATTTGTAGCTTGGTGAAGAAGTTTGATTTTTTTTTAGCTGAATCTAAGGATTTGGAAACCTTTTTTGTTGTGTTTAGGTAGAACTAGAAGTAAGAGAGAGTAAAAATGCCTGCACAGAAGATTGAAACTGGGCATGCTGATGTTGTTCATGATGTTCAAATGGATTATTACGGCAAGCGTGTTGCCACTGCTTCGTCTGATACGACTATCAAGATTATCAGTGTGAGCGGTAATTCTGCACACCCTCTTGCTACATTGACTGGTCACCAAGGTCCGGTGTGGCAGGTTTCGTGGGCACACCCAAAATTCGGTTCGTTGCTGGCCTCTTGTTCCTATGATGGTAGGGTGATTATTTGGAAAGAGGGGAATCAGAATGAGTGGATGCAGGCTCATGTTTTCAACGAGCATAAGTCTTCGGTTAATTCAATCTCGTGGGCACCTCATGAGCTTGGACTTTGCTTGGCTTGTGGATCTTCTGATGGGAGTATCTCAGTTCTTACTTCTCTTCCTGATGGTAGTTGGGAGACCAACAAGATAGAGCAGGCTCATCCTGTAGGGGTAACATCAGTTTCATGGGCTCCAGCAACTGCTCCCGGGGCTTTGGTTGGATCAGGTTTGCTTGAACCTGTTCACAAGCTGACTTCTGGTGGTTGTGATAATACTGTGAGAGTGTGGAAGCTTCAAAATGGCTCATGGAAGATGGACTGCTTCCCTGCTCTCCAAATGCACTCAGACTGGGTCAGGGATGTTGCATGGGCGCCCAATCTAGGCCTTCCAAAATCAACAATTGCTAGTGCCTCACAAGATGGAACTGTCGTCATATGGACTATTGTTAAGGAAGGCGGACAATGGGAGGGTAAAGTTCTGAAGGATTTCAAGACCCCAGTTTGGAGAGTATCATGGTCTCTGACTGGAAACTTGTTGGCCGTTGCTGACGGGAACAACAACGTTACATTGTGGAAAGAGGCAGTTGATGGTGAGTGGCATCAAGTTACTACTGTGGAGCCATAGGTTTTTTCTGTTTCTACCCTTGTAATTTCTACATACTTTTATGTCTTTTTTTATGGACGTGCCTGAACTAGTTTTCTAGCCCTTTGCTACTGCTTTTTCATGATGTGGTCAACAGTTGTGCCTGTATTGACAAGTATGATATTTTCCTTACAATATTTCTAATGGAGGTAGAGAAAGACAGACAAGATGTTGCTTTCTTCTGTAGATTTCTCAGTTAATCCTAATTTTTTTTTTTTTTTTTTTTTTTTGTGTTCCATTATTACTCTTTCAGCTTTTAAGTTCATTTGGATTGACGACTAATCTGGCCTGTCATACATATTAATCGACTTCCTCCAGAACTTGCCCTTCCCTTCGATTGTTCTAAACTTCTAGATTTGTTTTGTAGTAGTAAAAACCCAGTTTTGGATTGCTTGTTTTGGATGTAGTTAAGGTAAACGAAAACTTGTCTTTCTTTCATAGCGGTGTATGTGGTTAGGTCTATATATGGCCCTAATGGGAGTTAGAACTTGCTCATTGACAGGATTTCGTTCTCAGATGGCTTTTTTGGAATCTTTGATTCGTGATCTAGTTCAAACTTGCATTTTTGTATATTATCCAAATTCCTTATGCTGATTTTTGTGAACTTTATAATGATTATTATCTTCCAAGTGATTTTCTCACAAGTTCACTAATTTCATGTGTACTTCCACAGTTATATTGTAATCAGTTTCAGCCATGGTTATTCTTTATGTAGATTTATAAACTGATGCTGATATGAGTTTGTGCCTGTGTGATTTGGAATAATGGCTCTACTGAAGCATGTCATGGTGTTGTGATATTGAATTGTGCTACATTGACCCAGTTAATGTAGAGAACAATATTGTTTGCTGATATATTGTTTGCTGTTGTAATATTGAGCATCTAGAGAACTACTTAACGTAGTTTCTTTATGACAATATCTGGGCCCTTTTCTTTGCTTGTGGATCCGTTTTTTATTTTTCTTCCCCGGAGATCAGCTCTTAGGTTGCTTAGTGTTAATTTCTAGTTAAGATTTAGCGCAATTTTACACCAGATGACCAAGTGTGTAAATCTTGTGGGGAGAGCTTAGGGCGTGAGCGGTAGCATTTTTGGTTTCATTAACGTCTAGTTGGATCTTGATTGTTCTTAGTACTAAGTGAATATTTGGAACTCAGATATGCATCTTGGTTTTTTGAGTCTATTGTGGACTGCCGTATCGTGTGTTTTTCATCAAATTACATATTGGCTTCTCCATTTGGCTTAGGAATTGAGATGAAGTCAGGGTAATAGTATGCTATCTTAGGTTTATCTACTGTATTTTGTTGTAACTGGACTTTAGGAACATTTCATTGATACATTGTTTAGTGTTACATTTGATCAAATATTACCAATGCTTTACTTTGCTTAATATGTCTTGTGTGAGCTTCTTTCAAAGCACCTTACCTATTATGGAGGGCTATTCGCGCAACTGTGCTCCTAACATCTCATGTGGTGTTAATGCTATAGGTTTTTTTTTTTTAGAAGTTTGTTTGCTGCTGTAAGGGTGTTGTCTGTTATAAGTTTTATGGCTCAGCTTCCAGGCTCTTCGTTGTCTCTGCTCTGAAGCTTCAAACGCCTTTGTCTGGTTTCTGCAGTTTAGCTGGAATTGGTTGATTTCAGTGTGGTTTTGGCAGTGTCTCCAGTGCCTTATCTGTTTGTTATCTTGATCATTCTTGATTCTATTGATCTTACAATGGCTATTCCCGTTAAGGTGAATCGTTCAGGACTGAGTTGGATACGTCGATTAGAGAACTTAGAGCTGGTGAAAATGTTCATTCTTGGTTTCTGAATTCTAATGCCTTTAAGCGTGTTTGAGTTTGTTCGATTTGTTTAGTTAGTTCAATCATGGGTTTACATTTTTAGAACTGAGTGTGAAGTTCGAACCTTTGAAACTCTGTATGTGCCTAGTCCATGGTTCCCTGGAAATAAATTATTCGATGCTTTCATCGAAGCCATTGGTTTTTGGTCGAAAAAAGAACGGCTTGGAGTCTGGCTGCTTCTTATTGTTGAGTCCTCCTCAAGCAAGTTGTGGATGATGTCTTGATCTTGAGGGTGTGCTGTTAGTGCTCCTTGACGATATCAATACATTTGGGGCTTGCGCTCCTTGCATAGGTGCATGTGTACTATTTTATTTGGCGATTCTTACTGTTTGTTTGGAAGAGGGAACCGTGTGTGTAGATTTAACCTCACCGTAAACTTAAACCTTGTTGCGTGTGAGATAAAGTTGCACAACTTTGGTTTTTGAAGTTGAACCCAAAAATGTTGAATACTCTTAAAAGCTCATACCAAGGTGTAAGATGAAATCGGGCAGGGTCTCGGAAGTGGAACAAGATGTCGATAGGAAAAGGGAAGGAGATACAGACGTTTGTGATCGGAGCAACTACAGCTCCGTGTGTAATGGTTGAGGTAGGTGAACCGTAAAAAATCAGAGGCAATTATTTTTGAAACGATGAAGACGAATGAATCTTCGTCTATCAAAAAACGAAAAAATCTTCGTCTATCAGTGGTCGTTTTGGCGCCCTCTAGTAGACTTCTATTTCTCAGGATTGGTCACAACCTCAGGATTGGTCACAACCTGATGAGCCAATATCTATGGATGTAGAAAGTGTTCGTATTCAAAGTTCCCTACTAATCAACAATCCTGTTTCAAATGTTTAAAACAAATCTTGTTGATACCATGTTTCGGTATCATAACCGGCACAAGCAAGGCTCTTCTCCCGGCATTTTCAAAGAGGTGTATGTGGCAAGCTTTATTTTGATGGTGAAGAGCCTATTTCTCGGGTAGGCACATAACATGAATCGGCTAATTCACACTCTTTTATATATGTATGTGTAGCAATGCAAGACACATCCGCGCAGACGAGGGACGATAGTGGCGGCCCAAATTTACCAACTCATTAATTTCTTCTTCTTCTCAATCAATAATTCCAGAGGCGTTTACCCCAAGTCCCCGCCCCTGCTGAAGCGGTAACGCCGTGATTCTTGCTCAAAAAGCTAAGTTTGAAAAGTCCAAATAGCGCAGACTAGCCACGGAGTTGAGTGCATAGAATCGCCGGGGCATCTAATGTTGCGAGGGGTGAGGAATTGATCGAGAATATGAGAATTCGAACGTTGAACAACACCTTGACACATTAAATATTTTCTAACTAGTATACTAACCTTAATCCTCTAATTTACCAAACTCACTTAAAAGAAAAAAAAAAAAAACAAAGAATGGACACACGCATACGAGAGTCTAACAAGTATAAATACAAAGAAATTAAAGAGGAAGAGTGGAACACCTACCATATACTTAATACTTCTACTACTATATCCCGTCGCAAGGCCAAGTGCATGGTTTGTAATAATAAGTTTTAATGGCTAACATAACCTCAACAATTTTGTTATTACTCCCTACTTTTCTTCTTCTAATAATCTTCTTCTACTTCTCTTACGACTTCCATGAAAATCAGTTCATCATCAAAATTAAATCTCCTCTTAATCTTTTTTCATCACCATCACATAATCTACCCGTAAACAAAAACCATTTTCATCATCATGCAATAATAAATAGCTCATTTTTCGCCAGCCTCGTAAGTTTATTCTTCCATAAATCTTTCTCTTCTAATTATTATTTATATGTATAGTAAGCCACATACATAATTTCAATCTTTTGGAGTTGTGTATATAGCAAACATTTAATTTCATGTTGAATTGTATATATTTGTGGTATCATATGACGATTTATGTTAATCAATATAGTTGTATATACGTTGTCTATTTTTATTTATTCTTTACGTACTCAAGTTTATAATCATCTGCTATCATCGTCATATGATAATGAAAAATGTTTATTTGTTGACTTTCCTTAATACTTTTCTTCATTTTTGACGATGTGTGTATGTAGAAGAAAGTGAATGGACAAGAGAAGAAGAAAAATGAAAGGAGTGGCTTGAGGAATAATAAGGTTGAAGACGGGTTAGCCCGTGCACGGGCAGCTATCCGAAAAGCAGCCCGGACCCGGAATTATACGTCGGAAGAGCAAGGAACTTTCATTCCTAGAGGATCTGTTTACAGGAACCCGTATGCCTTTCATCAGTTGAGTATTTCTCAAGTTTTCTCTACCTAGTATCTCATTCAATTCTTTGACTTGCTATTTGACTCTTGTATGTTGTCTAGTACGTATAATAGTTTGAGTGCAAAAACCGATTGAGCAAATCATCTGTTCGACTCTATATAACTCGTTCTCAATCTATTTCGCTTTGTTAAGAACTTTAATTGCCTATGGATTATATGTTGATCACCTAATAAATTTGTTTATTGTATGTTCACAATGCAATAAGTTCAGCATGATCATAATCCAGTAGTGCATGCATATTAAGATACATGCTCATTTATATGATCTATTAATTTATTTGCATATATATCTCTATTAAGGTAGGTAATCAAAATAATAAATGTGGATTTTGTATTGTTTTTATTTTTAGAATGTGTTTAGTGTAATTCCATGTGACAACAGTCCATAAATGGGTCTGCCATCGTAATTGAGATTTGGTAGTAAGTCTGTAATAACACTAATAAGACTGACAAATCGACCATTAGACATTTAATTTTCCTATGTCAGTCCTTCAGCTTGAAAAATCAAATATGGGTTTACAAAATAAAAACAACACTCTAACGGGCGCTAGTGACGGTTAACTAGTAACTACGTACTCCGTTCCATTCGTATCATTTATTAACATTTGGTATGAATTCCTCTCACATATTCAGATTATACGTTGATAAATAATGAAAAGAACGAAGATGTATGAGACTATTATAATCTACTATTCTACCTTCAAAACTAGGATAAAATCGACTTATGTTGGCCTAGTTGTATAGTTATATATATTAATTTCAAGACATTGAAGTAATATATATACAAACATCCCATTTTCGCGTGTATGGGCAACCTAAGAACATGCCACTGATGATCAAGTTGAATTTTAAGCTCCGTCTTTAAAGTGAGGCATAATTTTCAAAAACTAATAATAATGTTGAGAGTATGTCCTTGAAGATTAATTGTATCATAGATTATTATGTGACCTCGTTTTTATTATGCGTTTCGATGATGATACCATGATTAACTATATATAATACTGCATGATTAGAAATTGATGACGAAAATATTTCCGTTTGATTAGCTACATGCATAGGAAATACCGAAATACTACTAGTGGTTAATTTGGTTTTAGACGTAATCACGTAGACCAACACTAATTAAATCTACGAGTGACAAATAAGAACGAAATTGATGTACGTTATTTGCTTGCAAAATTGTGATTTCCTACCTTACAACCTAAACCCAAAAAAGGGAAAAAGTAGTTTATGCTGTGATTGTTGTCCACGTAAGACTAATACAATCGAGATCATGTCACCAGATATTCTATCTATGACTCATGTGATATTTTATTACGTTTTTCCCACCTACGAATTTCAAAATGAAACCATAGATTACTCTATTATCATTTAATTGAATAGATCTTATATATGAATGAAGTAATAAATTAAACTGAAAATGTTAGATCCATTGAAAACCTTTTTATTCAACATATTATTTAACTTATTTTGCATATCTTTCTCAGAAGCCATACCGAGATGGTAAAAAGGTTAAAGATATACGTCTATAAAGAAGGGGAGCCACCATTTGTGCACCAAGGTCCAATGAAGAACATATATGGAGTAGAAGGTCAGTTTATCGAAGAACTAGAGAGTGGAATGAGCAATTTCATAACTCAAAATCCAAATGAAGCACACATGTTTTTTCTACCGTTCAGTGTAGCGAGAATGGTATCGATACTCTATACTCAATCGTGGGCCTCTTCATCGGATTTTATTGGACTATGTCACTGTGGTTGCAGAGAAGTATCCCTTTTGGAACAGAAGTCACGGTGCTGATCACTTCATGGTCTCTTGCCATGATTGGGTACGTAAACTTCAAGTTTTCAGAAACTCACCTGTTATATTGGTTGCATGTTCATATGTTTTGAATTTCCGTATTCTCAATTTCTCATTATATAAACATGTGCGTCTTAATATAAAAAATTCCGAGTTATAACTAACTAAAACTGCCCTTGATCTTATGTGAATCGACTGAATAATTCTGATTACGGAATAAGATCATATGTCAAAAAATCTTTTTTCGATCTCGAGAAACCTATTTTTTTTTAGTTAATTATATGATGAGCTAACATTTGTGTTTGTAGGCACCAGAAATCTCAGAAATTAAACCAGATTTCTTCAAAAACTTTGTAAGAGTATTATGCAATGCCAATACATCAGAAGGCTTTAAACCTATACGAGACGTATCAATCCCAGAAGTTAACATACCACCCGGACAACTAGGGCCACCAAGCCTAGGGGTAAGACTAAGCAGACGTCGAATTTTCGCCTTCTTTGCCGGAGGCGTCCACGGCCACGTCCGAAAAGCATTGTTTGATCACTGGAAAAACAACACTACACAAGATGAAGATATTCAAGTGCATGAGTATCTCTCAGAGAACCAAGACTACTTCAAAATGTTAGGGCAGAGCAAATTCTGTTTATGCCCTAGTGGATATGAAGTAGCAAGTCCAAGAATAGTAGAAGCTATTTATGCAGAATGTGTGCCAGTAATTATTAAAGATAATTACTCATATCCATTTAATGATGTTCTTGATTGGACTCAATTTTCAGTCCATATTCCTGTTGCAAGGATACCTGAAATTAAGTCTATACTTAAGGGTATATCCTTTAGAGAGTATATAAGGTTGGTAAAGGGTGTAAGGAGTGTGAAGTGGCACTTCACCTTAAATAGACCCTCTAAACCATATGATCTAATTCATATGGTCTTGCACTCTTTGTGGTTAAGGAGGATTAATGTAAGATTGCCCTATTAAATGTAACATCAATGTTTTTCTTTGAATATACTCCCTATTTGTAAGTGGTAACGTCTCTTGATACTTGATAGTTGATCTGATGAAAATAGGGTAATTTTCTTTAATTCGTTATAGATTAATGAGTTATCTATTCACTGTTTACAAGACATTGCCACACAAAAATGTGTCTGTTATATCAGATGGACATACGTACTGGTTATTCGGCTCTTATTGCTAAATGTTGCCCACTAGTCCACTACAACATACTCGGTAATGAGTTAAAGAGATTAGTCAAATTTGAAGGCATAGACCTTCTTAATCACCCCCTCCCTCTCGATAACGATGACACAGATGCATGTTAACCACAAGTTTAAAATCAACAATCTTTAAAACCTGCGATATACGGAGTTTGTATTTTGACCTATATAACTATACGCATTCCAAAAGGAACGAAAAATGAGAATTGAATCCACCAAACCTTAGGGCCTGCCTGGATTGGCAGTAATGACCCTGAAAAATTCAAGGAGTAATGATTCAGGCCCAATTTACATGTTTGGATTGAGAGGAAAAATTCTGGGCCTGAACTCATTACCTCCATCAAGCCTTAATATTTTCCTCCCTCACCCCTCCCTGAAAATATTACAGGAGTAACAATTCATCCCACACTCACCCGTCTCTCTCCTCTCTTCATCACGACTCTTCATCACGATTCTTCATTGCGAATCTTTTACTTTTTCTCGCTCCTCTTCCTCTTCCTTTCTTCTTCTCTCTAATTTGATTTCTCCTTACATCCCCCATCATCCCCCATCATCTGGGTGAATTAGCATGAAGGAATCTTATCTTCATCTTCTTCATTTGGGTGTTTGTTATTAATTTCGAGCTAGATTGTTTTTGATATTTGATTGATATAGTGATCTCTCTAATTTTGGGATTTGATAGGTTTTGCAGTTGTAATTTTTTTGGTTGATTTTCTGGGGATGTGTAGATTGTTGAAGAAGATTGATTAATGTGAAGTGTATATAGGTTGGTGGAAATGATAAATTTTGATTCTGGCATTGGTGAGTTGTATCTGTTTCCCTCAAGCCAAACCTGGGAAAATGTCACCCAAGTAATAATTTCTCATATGCCAAACCTACCATTCATGAATTCATTACCCCCTTGATTAATCTCCCTTGTAACTATTTGCCCCTAATCTTTCATCCCTTAATCTTTACCCTCATACCAGGCAAGCCCTTAGTTTTGAAAATTTGCGGGAATTTACTGTCGCTCGCTATCTTTTTATAACTCAAACTAAAAAAGAATCGGAAACAGAATTTTAACCTTTCGAGTCTTGGGAGTTGGGGTAAAAACATAATGACCTCTTTAAAAATCACACTCTTGTTTAACACACTTCTTCAGCCGAACTTAACTTTTTACCAGACTATTCTGCCGCTCGACCTTCATAATTAAAACTCGCCGGTAATTTTTGTCTCAATTATTTTTCTTCTCCTTCACTAAACCCTACAAAATTAAACACAGTCGGACGGCGGTTTCCACGGCGATGGCGGAGGAGCTCGAGAGTGATACTACACCTTACACGGCGGCGACGCCGATACCTACCGGTGACGGCAATGTTTGGGCTGACGTCACTTCTCTTCTCACCGCTGCTTCCGACGGTCTATCTCTCTCTAGGATCTCCTAATTTGATTTTTTTTTATTGCGATATAATTTCTCTTTGATCTCTAATAATGTTGTCAATTGATTATTTGCAGTTGATATTAATTAAATGTTAATCGTAATGATGACGTTTGGAATTGCTTGTTATTGTTGCATTGAATTGAATTACTTTGAAATCTTCACCTTGAATCTTCTATGTTACGCTACTACTTATTCACTGATGTTCTGAATAGCTTAAGTTGTTGTTGTTGCTGTTAATTTTATCAGAATGAAGGAATTGAAATGATGCTTGTTAATGATGATGATGATGATGATGATGATTAACTCTTGTAGAACTTATTAAGTCGTTCTCACATTTTGCGATTTCGAGATGCTCTTTGTGATCTTGTGTATGTTGTTTCATTTGAGAGAGGATTTGGTGATGTAAACGAAACTCGTTAAGTCTTAAATTTGTTGTGGATAAACTTGTGGAGTGATTTGTTTTGGGATTAGGAGTTTGTGAAGTATCCAAGTAGTGATGAACGGGTGACTGTATGAGAAATATAATCGTCACATCCGATTGTGTTTCGAAAATTTTAGAATGGTGTTTAAGTGTTTAGAATGATGTTTTAATGTTATTTAAGGAGAATTTACAACTTTCTCTTTTTACCTTTCTTCTTCCTGATTTTATTGAATTTTGTTTGTATGTTGTTTTGGGGTGGCAGAACTCCGTGAAGGTGAGCTGATCAGTGGCGAGAATTTTAGTCTCTTTGCGGCCATGTCTGCTTTAGAGGTACTCATAATTGCTTTACACTTTCTTTATTTTTGATGAAGTTGTAGACTTGTAGTGGTGTTTTGGGGCTTGGGGTTTGCAATGCTTTAAGACGTCTTAGTGGTATATGTTTAGGATATTGTTTCCACGTCGTAGCTTATAGCTGCTGGATAGAATGCACTTGAACTTACACATCAGTGTTAGGTTGCTCCTTTATTTGGCCTCCGAAATATGAGGGGGCGGGGGTTAGTATAAGTAAATCCGTGGGCATAGGAATGGTTAGGCCTGGAAAGGATTTAGATGGAAGGAGGGAATATGGGTTCCATCTCTTTCTACTCACCTCTCCCTCCTGAAGTTGAATGCTATGCAGTTAAAGGTTTCTCCACTCTTCCCTTTTCCATCAACTTCCTCAGTTCAAATAAAATATTTCTTCTTATTCTTTCCAATTTGAGGATTTTCATTTCGAATGGAGCAACAGACTCACTATTTTTTTGGTTTTGGAGTATAATGGAATAGGAGTGAAATGGGTCACAAATATGTCTGCGCTCCTTGTATTGGGGAGCAGCAGTTGGTCGGTGCAAATCACAACACAATTTCATTATGGATAAATCCATAATCAACCTTGAGCCTTGCGTACATGGTACATTTCACCCCCCCTCTCCGAGCCATAAGCGGCAGCCTTTGAGGCAGTGGAGTTCTTAGTTTAAAAAATCGCGCGTGAGGCGCGCCTAGGCGCAAGGCGCCATGAGGCTCAGCTGCCATCGCCTCAGAAGCCTGAGGCGCACAAGTGTGCATGAGGCATAGGCCGTGAGGCGCATGACTGTGCAATTTCCAATTTTATTTCTCATGTAACCTTATTTCTACCCTTCCCTTTGCCCCTTAATCCCTTGTTTATACCTCTTTACCCATTGACCCTCTTTAAATACCAAAAAAGGGGCAATTTTTTGCAGAATATGGTTAGAATTTTGTTTGCTAAATGAGTGCGCCTTCGCCTCACGCCTCATCGCAACGGCCCCCAGCACTTCGATGTGCCTCGTGCCTCCTTAAACTAAGCTGGAGGTGTTGTTGTATTCTTTGCTATTTAACTATGCTTTGCATTGTGAAATATTTGCAATTACAAATGCTTTTTATTGTGAAATGATTACAATTAACTTACCTTGTCCAGCCATTAGGGGGATGAATATGAAAACCATTGGCTTGTTTGTTCTTGATGACATTTGGTTGCCTTCTATATATGCAGGTGAAGTGGGCTACTGGCTGTTTATTGCTATACATATTTTGCGATATGCGCATGATCTTTAGTTTCAATGATGAAGAAAAATCCAGTTGTTGATGTTGTTGTTGTTGTTGTTGTTGATGATGATGATGATGATGAAAAGCCTTGTAGTTGATATAGGGGTTCTTTGGGTTTGCTTGGTATTCATTTAATTGTTGTTTTAATAATTGATGCTTACACTATGTTTCTTTTGTTAGATAATGGATCCGAAAATGGATTCGGGCATTGTAATCGGTAGATACCATTCTGTTGATGAGGCTATAGAGAGTGGCGCTGCTCCAGTTCCACTGAGTTTCGATAAGACTGCAGATGTTCTATACATTATAGATATGATGGATCACCTCCTTGCATGTGAGGTACCATTGACGAAAGACGAGTCTTTTTGATTACATCTGACTCTTGGAAGTACTAGATATTTTGTTGATGTCTTATTCTTGTGAAATGACAGGCAACATGGCATAAGGGTCATTCATTGTCACAAACTGTCTTTTCCTGCATATATCTTTTGCGGCTTGACCGAACATCATCGCATCCCCTTTTACACGCTTATTGTAGAACAATTCGTGCGATATGCAATGCGGTCATATCAGTTGTTACAGAGGCACGCACACATGAGGTAAAGTACTTGACCATCTATTTCAGCCTTCTGTTTGGACATCATTTGTGTCACTTGCCTTTCCCTTGGTACCTTGGGCTAGTTTTGAAAATAGCTGTACAAGTGTAGAACACTTTGTTGAACTTGTATCAAACATGAACCATGGTTGCTGTTATGTGAAAACCTATGTGAACGAAAGAGTCTTGTATCAAACATGAGCCATGGTTGCTGTTGTGTGAAAACCTATGTGAACGAAGAGTCTTGCTTCTAATGCCTCTTCGAAAGGATTCCGATAATTAGTGAATGCTGAATGCTGATACTTATGCTCATTGGAAAGTCCGGAATTTTTCCAGGCTATGCATTACTTTATTTCTGGGCTCTGAACTACACAAATTGATAAGCCCTACTATGCAACTAATTCACATGCTTCCAGTCAGACTTTGGCTGTCCGTTTGGATTCATAGGAAGCAGTTTCTGAATAATTATCAGAGATGTAGAATTTCCCCGAGATAGGTATATTCTGATCTATTTAGTAGGAAACAAATTTCGTTTATTTAGTTATAGTTACTTTGTTAGTAAGAGAATATGGCGTTGGGTTTTGATTGCCCAGTATGGAGCTAGAGAATTCATGCAGCTGATGGTGTTGGAGTTCATTTTCTGTTCGATTGATTTTCCCGTTTTGCTTTCTCTTTACTCTTACTTCTCTTCTTGACTCTGTCTTCCTTTGTCTTATCTTTTCTATTTCCTCTTACACTCTTTTTCTGTTTCACTTTCTCACATTGATTTTCACTCCGTCTTTACTTATCATAAAAAGATAAGAAAAGCCTCTGCTCTTTTGGTTTTCTGTTCTTCCCTCTTTGCATCTCTATCTTTACACCTTCCTTTTGTTTTACCTCTTTACGGTAAGACTTTCGTATTGTGGTTCATGTTTGTTTACCCTATATGAGTTTGGGATAAAAGGGTTTGTTGTCTTTTGTTTCGTCAAATTATAGTGGAAAATGCATGGCATTCTTATCTTTTGTTTCTTCTCAATTTCTCGTTCAGGAGGAGGACTTGTTCACTATGGCTTCTGGTCTTCCTTTGAGTGGGGAGAAAGATGAGAGATTCTTATCTACTCTAAATGCAGTGGAGGAGACACTCTGTCGACAGCTTCGTGCTTGTAAGGCACCAGCTTCCAAAAAATTGGCAATAGAAGGTACCCATTTGAATCTTTTTAACAGATGACCTTCACTGAAAACTCTGTTATATTGTTTTCATACTTATACCCTATTATACTTACTCTTCAATTGTGTTTTAGAACTTAAACTTATGATGCAATGATGCATTGCTGTCAACTGTTATAACTTTTTTGTGTACATTAGTAATTGGTTCGCCAAGTATTTTTACTGATCACTTATCATTGTAATTCAGATCTAGAACCGCTGCAAACTAACCCAGATCTGGAGGAGGGCTTCTGCCGAGCTTTGTTGTGCCGTTTACGATTTCGTAAGGTCTTAACTCACATTCTCTTCCTTCCTTTTCTTTTTCCTTGTTTTAGAGCTATTTTCTTTTATGGCTAGCATCTATGCAGATGCTCTGATTAGCTAAGATTTTCATTGAATTGAGACATGGTGTAGTTTTTTTTTTTTTTTTTTTTTTTTTTTTTTTTTTTTTTTTTTTTTTTAAGAAGGAAAATCCTGTTTTTTTGAATAACATACTGTTTTGAGTGTTTTGATTATTTTCTTCTTTTCGAAAACTATTCAAACAAGAGAGCACTCTATGCTTGTGAAATGACTTATATGCATCAATGATAATTTTTTATTTGCGCGGTTGTATGCTGCTATGTATTGAGGAATTTGATAAACTCTGAATTCTGATATCTTATTTTCAATTGCTTCAAATGTGTTGCAGCATTTTTATCACTTACTTGCTTGTATGAAGAGACCCCAAGGAAGGGGCTTTGAGTTGGCGAGAAAACACATTTCATCTTGCTTGCTAGAGCTGGAAAATGTACATAAATCATCTGACTTCCTGAGGTCTGTGGGATCCATGGTGTGCAAAGATGCCTTTCCAGTGGAAACGACTGCATCTGGTTGTCCACCTGTTGGCTTTGACACTAACTTAAATCTCAGAACATCAGCCCCTGCTCCACCTCGTGCTATGAAGACCCTAAGCTGGATGATGGTAATATTGATTAAAATTAATTTTGTTGGTGCTGGGGAGGTGTATTCTTAATTTGGTTTTAATTAACTAATATCTTCACCTATATTTTTTTCCAGGCTTTGGAATATTTTAAGAAGCTGCTCAATGATTTAGAGATTATATGTTCGTTCTCATTGGATCCACTGTTAGCAAATGTCTTGCGTTTCATTGTCGAATTCCAGAAGCGACAACCAGATCTTGTTGCCAGAGCTTATCTTCAGGTGAGTTCCTGATTTTTGTTTTACCAGCTTCCTGTTGTATGCAGTTTATGTAATCTTATGTGGTGTATATATCACCTCATTTTTATTGCAACCAAATTTGCACTGAGTTCAAATTTCCTATACCTTACCTGCCTATATGTAAGAATTTATGAAAACATGAACTGATAGCTTTTGAAACGGTCTTTAGTCTTTACTAGGTTTGTGTTGTATACTTCTATTGCTTATTTACTGAGAGTTTTTTTTTTGGGCATAAGTATGACCAGGCTTAAGTTGGGGTCACATAAGAATTATTGGAAAACTTTGTCCAACAGATGACAGTATTTAAATCCACAGTTTATATCTAGATCTTTATTGTTGTTCCTTCCTTCAAGTGCAATAGCTGTTTGGGACTTTGGGGTTTGGGAAGACCGTGTACAGGGCAGTTGCGGCTTGCGCTTATCATGTTAGTTCCAAATTAATCCGGAGTGTTCTTGATGCCCATTATATCTTTCTTGTTGTTGAGTTAGTTCGACCTTCCACTTTGTGGATAATTGTTAGGTTGAAAATTTACGATTTGCATTGATTCTTTTAGGCTTTTGTGCGTAAATTCCTTTTCTTGGATCACTATTGTAGGCTTGGACTAAGCTCTATATTCTTTTACATTTGCGGGATTTGCTTGTGTATACAAACACTGCTGATTTGTAATGTTCTTGTGTTGTTAGAGTATTGCTTGGGGAGTAAAATCAGGTTATTTCAAGTAGGGTAATAAGCATGATTTTTCCATGTTGCAGGTCGTCTTGATTCAAGACTCAAAACTCTATGGCCGGGATCCCATTTTTCATATCATCTGTAAAGCTTCTGCCTTACCCGTAGCTTTTAAGGACCATGATATCCAAAAGAATGAAGCAGTTACACAATTAGGACAGGCAAGCATCGGGTCCACCTTTAATTTGCAAGTATTTCATCAGTCTTTTGTTAATTCCAGTGGCGTCTACTATTTTAAGTTTTCCTTTTAAAACCTGTTTCTGTCTTGTAAAAACTTCTTATGTTTCTTATTACTCAGTACAAATCGTTGCAATAAGATATTCCATTGCGTTCTTCATCAGTGTAGTTATGTTACTTACATTCCACTTTCTATGGATATTTAAGGCAGAAAGTGGAAGGTCTTGACTTTTTTTTTTTTTTTTTTTAATCTTTGTATTTATGATTCTTTCTTTCCTCTTGGGAAATGTCGAGCAGTTAATCTGTGTGTTACTTGATTTGACATAAGCTGTATGGTGAATTGATGCAGTTTTTGATCAATTTGCTCAGAATCCTTTGCACTAATGTTGCATGGCAAAGGCGTAAGCTTGGAAAAGTTTTGCAAGATTGGCGTGTTATCTATATACAGGTATGTGATGTTCAATGTATCCGGTACTATTTTTATTTTTTCCTGTTCAAATACAGGGGAATTTTTTTTAGAAGTGGCAAGAAGCCATGCATGTATGAACCATCATCACCTGCTCTCCTGTCGAGCTTTATATCTGTATGCACCATGAAGATCTGATGGATGAAAATCAGCAACATAATTGTCAGGACTTTTCATTAACATCCTTGTTTGTTTTTCTCTAGTTTGGTTTTATCATTGAATGTTTAAATATATCCTCTGTTCATATCATATTAAGCGATGAGGGGAGGAATTGAACCCTCGATGTGGTGAATAAGTGCTCGTGTTGTTACTAGCAATGCTAACTTGACATCACAGGTGGTTTTATATAGTGGCTTTCTACTTTTTTTGTGAATATGTTTCCAGCTTTGTTGTCCTTATCTTCCTCATGTCTTGCTTTTGTCTATTGTCACTGTGTTGCTGTTACTATAGAAGGTATAAATGTGTAGTGGTTAATTTTATACTTTTTTCTTATCTGACCTTTGCAGCTGGAACTCGCTTTCAGGAAGGAGTTTGGAGAATTCTCTAGCACTTCTGACGAGGTATGTCACAGAGATCGCTGTTTTAGTCAAATGCTACCTGACGCCTAACCTGAACCAGATTTAACAGATACATACAAACTATTAAACTGAATATATCCCGAAAAACCAACATGGGCCACCCTTCTACAACAAGAACCAAGCCTTATTCCCAAAATGATTTGGGGTCGGCTAACATGAATCGTCATCCTGTAACCGTCCCGTGTACACCATAAAATTTCAAAAACGTTGTGAACCATTTAGGAATATTGAAACACTTTCAAAAGG
This sequence comes from Spergularia marina, assembly GCA_963680865.1. Classification (NCBI taxonomy): domain Eukaryota; kingdom Viridiplantae; phylum Streptophyta; class Magnoliopsida; order Caryophyllales; family Caryophyllaceae; genus Spergularia; species Spergularia marina. The sequence goes on along the minus strand of OY804557.1, from coordinate 23,387,862 downwards.
AGTTTTAGAAAGTCATCAAAATAAATAAAAAGTTTGAAAATTAGTGAAAACTCCATTAGATGTTTACTAGGGAAATACTTTATCATTGGCAATAATGGGAAATTAAAGAGAGCTCTATTATTTTACTGTATTTTTGTAGAAAGGTCTACATGTGAAGGAATGTCACATATGATATGGTCTGTTTACCGCCCCCCCCCCCCTCCCCTTGCCCATTGTGACCCAAAATGGAGAATGTTAAAGAGGCATAAATAGCCATTGTAGTTTCATATTGGAATTGATATCCTTTTAGTTGGTTTGCAGAATGTAAGCATTAAACTGGCTAGACACGTACTTATCTGGGTGGAGGAACTAACATACTGGATAGCTATGCGCTTTCTTTCCTTGGGATTTGATTTGGAACTTTACTCATCAAATGAGTATTGCATGGTATACTGGTACCTCTATGTCATACTTGTTAAGCTTGCAGAGAAGACGCATGTGAAGCAATTGGCAGGTGCTGACTCTGGTGAGTTCTCCCTTGTTTTTCTGCTACATTAGCTAGAACTTCGATGTCTTAAAGATAGGTACACCTTCACTTAAAAGTGGTATGGTGTCCCGTACTGCAACAATTATTATGAATCTACGAGTGATTTAATCAGAGATTCAGAGTTGTCACTGCTAGAGGCCTGGAGCTGTTAGTAATCATCTGTTTGTGTGATTAATACTGACTGGATATTAAGTTGAAGTTCTATATGGCACTGGTAAAAGCATGCTTTTGAAGGTATAAACCAGAGAATTTTTTTTTTTTTTTTTACAGCAAAAAATTTAATAGTTTTGCTGCGTAAATTAAATTAAGCTTCATAAACAATAATCTGATTTGGGTGGAAGATGACTCTCTCTGAAGAGGCTTGCCCTTTTCACTGCCTACATCTATCATAGTCGCGCAACTCACGCTAAGGTCATCCTAATTTTGTGCGTCTTGTGGTGTTTTCACCACAATATTTGGACCTTCGGTTGCTTACTGGTGGCATGAATAGCAGTTTCTGTGTGACATTTTACTAATGAATTGTCTCAACTTATTCCCAAGGGTAGAGATGTCGAATTATTGCCTTAATTCTAACTATAAAATTATTACAAAACCGTTTGAAAACTTCCTAAAACTCAAATCTAGATGTTTATAAGAAGTCCTTGGGCAAATTTGAAGCGAATTCGGACTATTGACCTTTGAAGGTTTATCAGTCGTGACTTTTAACCTTTAAATTTGGCAATATGAGACCACTTTGAGGTGAGAACTACAGATTAGCTTGATCTTCTGAACATCAATCTGAGTCAATGTAAGATGGCTGTTATGCAAATTTGGGACCCTTTTCGTTCTTCTTGTGGTTTTTTTGCTCCCGGGTGCATACCAGAATCGGCAAAAATGCTATCTAAACTCAATCTGTGACGTGTGTCGAATGGGCTTAAAGAATTTCCCTGACATATAAACCAACCCTCGTATCCGACAAGGGTACTCTAAGGCTGTCCATGGTAATTATTTGAGCAAATTTGGCTACTTTAGAAAAAGTGGTCGAAATTGACCAAAATTGAAGTATATAATCCACGAATTTTGCCCCAAAATGGTCCTGACACAATAATGGCTCTAGTTTTTGTTGAAGGTTGTAGGAGTCGTATCATGGTTTTGACAAAATACTAGAGCCAAAAACCTATTGTAGGTCCCATAATTGACAAAAAAAAAAAAAGAAAAAAACGCACACTAGCCTCAATCAGTGACGTCGGCTGGAAGGAGTTAAGAGACGAACCAACTCTCTTATCCAATATTGGTACCTAAGGCTGTCTATAAAGAAGTTTTGAGACATTTGTCTACTTCTAAAAGTGGTCTAAATTGGCCAAAACTAGACTGTATTATCCACAATTTTCGGCCCTAAATTGTTCTGTAATGAAACGGCTTAAATATTGTGGAATCCCATTGGAGTCATATTTTCTGTTTTGGCAAAATATTAGAGGCTAAAACCTATGGTAAGTCTCAAAATCAGCAAATAAATGCTTGTTAGCTTAACAGCCGACTTGTGCAGAAAGTGTTAAAGATCTTCCTTAACCGATCAACCAGCCCTTTTATCCAACAAGGGTACTCCGTCCACGGTAAATTCATAATGTTTTGAGAACATTTGTCTACTTCAAAAATATCGGTCAAACTTGGTCAAAACCGATGTATATAAAATCAACAGCTTTTGCCCTGGCCCCGGGACAAAAACGAATCAGTCTTTGTTGGAGTTCTTAGTGTTCTTATTATTGGTTTTAGCAAAATGTTAGTGACAAACCTTTGGGAAGTTCTAAATTAGGCAGAAGTGCATGTTAGCCCGGGTGGGTGACATGTGCAGAAAGAGTTTGAAGAACTTCTCAAACAGGGGAGTCCACCCTGATATCCATTTAAGGGTCATCAAAGGCTGCCCATGGTAAAGTTTTGAGGACACTTATGTACTATTACAAAGGTTGTCAAGACTAGCCAAAATTGAAATATATTCACGGCTCAAATTTTTGTGGAAGCCATTAGGGTTCATTTTATGGATTTTAGCAAAATGTTAGAGCCAAAATCTATTGTAAGTCCCAAAATTGGCAAAAAAAAAGCATGTTTGCGTCAACAAGTGATGTGTGTCAAAAGGGCTTAAAGAATATCGTTAACAGAGGAACCGACCCTCATATCCAACAAGGGTACCCCTAAATTGTTATTGGTAAACTTTTGAAAACCTTTGGCTACTTCCAAAAAGTTGGCCTAAATTGGCAAATATTGAAGTATATTAATCCACGGTTTTTGACCCAAAGTGGCCACGGACAAAAATGCCTCAAATTTGATAGGGAGCCTCTGTGGGTTACATTATATGTTTTGGCAAAATGGTAGTACTAAACTTCCAAGATAGGTGCCTCAAAACGGCAAGACCCCAAATTAGGGGAGCCACCCCTCAACTACACGTCAAAGCCACTCCCAAGCAATCTGTTGGGATGTTTTGGGAATTTTTAGATGCTTAAAAAAAAGTGGCTAAAAAGGCCAAAATTTAACAAGAAGGAAGGTTATAATCCACGGTTTTTGGGCCAAAATGACTCCGTAACAAAAACGACTCAATTGTTTGTGGAAGCCTCTAGAGGCCATATTTTGGGTTTGAGCAAAATATTAGAGCCAAAAACCTATTATAAGCTTCAAAATCGGCAAGAAACATATGAGTCTGACACTTTGACGTGTTCCAAAAGGGTTTTAAGAACTAACCTAACAAAGGTACCAACCTCTCATATCCAACAAGGGTACTCAAAGGCTGTCCATGGGAAAGTTTTGCAATCATTTGGCTCTTTAAATAAGTGGTTGTAATTGGCTAAATCAGAGTATACGACCCATGGTTTTTTTTTACACAGTCCCTGGAACAAAAATAGCTCAGATTTTTGTGGGAGCTCCTAGGGGTCATATTGTGTGTTTTGACAAAATATTAGAGGTAAAACTCTATAATAGGTGCCCAGAACCAGTAAATAAAAACACGTTAGCCTTAACAAAAGCACTCCAGAGTCCAAACAGGCCCTGAACTAAGGATCCTCAAGTTTGGAAACTTGCAACAAAAGGGAAAGTAATGTAATATCATAATAAGTAAATTATGTGTGTTAATCGAAAAGTAAATGTGATATCAAAAATAATATAACATAAAAGTAACTAAACAATGACCGGTGACCGAAAAATGATATTAATGTAATATAAAATGACTTGTAGCAAAAAAGTGAAATTATCATTAAAGTAAATTTTGATGATAGAGTTGTTTGAAATATACGTACATACATGCGTAACCTGAGCCCAAACTAGCGGGACGAGAATCTGGACTAATGGCCTTAAAAGTGTATCGGTTGTGACTTATAACCTAAATTTGGCAATAGGAGACCATTTTGAGGCGACAACTACAGATTAGTTTGATTTTCTAAACATCAATTCAGAGTCAATGTAAGACCCTCGTTATGCAAATTTGGGACCCTTTCCATTTGTCTTTCGGTTTTCTTGCACCTTTTGTTTATACCACTCACGAATGGTCTCAACAATTATTTTTAAGGCTCAGTTGCCTCGATTAGAAACCCTGAAACTGAATTGAAGAAATTGTGGAATGGTAACCACTAACCACGAAGGTGTTCGACCATGACTTATAACCTTTAAATTTGGCCATTGGGGACCGTTTCAGGTGAAAACAGCACATGAGCTTGATTTTCTATACATCAATTCCTGGCCACCCTAAGAAAATATTTGTACAAATTGTGGACTCATTTTGCCCGTCTATACCTTGAGCCACTTACCAGTGGCATGGATACTTAATTCTTGTGTATGACTTGCATATACTGCTCGTGTCAGGTAAAAAGAAAGGGAGGAAGAAAAGAGACTCTGTGATGGACACAGCTAAGGATTACCAGATCCCGCCTGCTGTCATGTTGCTTCAATGTTATGTATGCCTTGCTGAAGGTCTTTCAATGGTAAAGTGGCTTGTGGTGCTAATTGCTATAATGATTGTTTTGCTGTATGATAATAGGGTTAGCTCTTTGTTATGGAATCAAACTCCTCTGTGTTTCATATGATGGTTCATTTGAACCAACCCAAAAGTTTGGGTCTTTGGGATTAAGGCTTTGTTGCTGTCATCCTTATTAATAACCTGCATCCCAGAAGCCTGAGCTACTATGGGAGCCAATGGGAGGCTCCCTCGGTATCTGATCTGGCTTAAGGTCTCCATTGTGGCCTTTGCTAAAATTCCTTGGCCCAGGAAACGATGTAGATGGCACTACTTAAATCCCTGAATCCACGTCTTTTCTACTACTCCTCGACGCCTATTGGTCAGGTGTCATCACTCACTGGGTTTTTCAAATTGCAGATGCTTGCTGCAGTTCGAAATGAGCTGAAAGTTTTTCGGGATGTGGGTCCTTTTAATACTGAATATGAGGTAATGTAACCATTTTACTTTTTTTTTTTTTGTGTTTCTTAGATAATTTGTGCATGACCTAGCCGGCTAGGCCTCTGTTGCCAATGAGCCTAAGTCTAATTAGTTGTTACAAATTTTTAATGTGGATTGTCTGCCACATTTTTGCTTTGTGTACACTGATAACTTGTCGTTTTCCCCTTATAAGAGTTTCTGATGAGTTATTGTACTGATAAACTCTCTCGTTCTGACTATGTAGAGATTTAATCAACACTTCGAGCATTTGCAGAAGGCGTGTATGCCCGATCACATCACCTTTCTTTCATTCCAGGAATGTACTGCCGAAGCGAGGCTTTCTGTGAGTACTATTACACTCAATGCTGTGCTATTGTGACCTTGACACATCTTCTGCCTTGAGTGCCTTCGCTTATCTTCAACGCTCCCTTCATATATTAGATCAATTAACATTTTTTAATTCATCTGCAGACGCTTCTTATGTACAACCACTTCAAGAATGCTCTGACAATCGTGAAGGAACTCAAAAGGAGTTTCGCCAATGACCCAGATAAAATGGCTGAACTCAAACGCATTGAGCAGGTTGCAGAGCGAAACAACATTGCTCTTAAGGTCATTAATTGTGTCGGAGGTCGTGATGCTACACTCAAAATCTCACTGGACTTCACTCATCACCCTAACTATGCTGTAGTTGTAGTTAAAAGATCTTGAAAATTCATGATCGACAAGAATTTTGTGCCATTTCCTGTAACATTATTTCCTTCGGTAAATCTATTGTCTAATTTATCATCATTTGTTTAATTCTTTGATAGTAGAAAAACTCGTAGGAACTCTGTAATAGCATCGCTAATTGTACATCCCGTATTTACTTTGGTTTTGCCTTCATTTCTACTCATGGAAATTTTAAGCCGTAAATTGTAACCGTAATGACCCAAATGCAAGAGCGTACCTTTGGTCTACCGTTACTTGATCTGGTCTACTGGTGCAGGTGGAAATATGTCCTGGTATTTTTTTATTTTTTTTTTGTCCTGGTATTTTGGTGGTTAGTTTCTTTTTTTTGAGGTCGGAATGGGGAGGAGATCATTCACATATATCAAGTTCCGCTAGGGTGGTAATTCCCTCCGGAAAATCGTTTACAAGAACAAGATTCGTCCCACTCGGGGGGACTAATCTAGCTACATTGGATCCTGGTATTTTCGGTGGTTAGATTATGTGGTAAGAAAAACTATGTACCCAGAACAGTTGAACAATCCCTTTCATTTTGGTCAACTTCTGATTTGGAAGATCTCAACTTCTCAAGTACTCCGTATATAAAATGTTCAACAGAGGAGAATGTTTGACAGGAAAGTTCAAACTCAGTGATCTTCTGCTATTTTCAGCCGTTTCTGGACTATTTTGACCTTCCAGAACTTACTGCGCATAACATTGGATCAGTCAAAAAGAGATTATCAGACGACAGCTCAGATTCCTAAACACGCCAAAAAATTCTTGAACACGCAAATCTCAGAAAATGCATTAGATTTCGGAAAATCAAGTCAACAAACAAGAAATAATCTTCTAATCGATTGAGTAGGCTTTTTCTTAGTTTTGAGGATCATGATCCATGAGTAAAAATGTAAAATGGCTATGTTTCTATACGATGATCGTAATAAATAATTTTGATCTATAAGGTGTGATTTCAGTTGATAGAACGTCTCTTAAAGTTAGGTATTTCAGACATTGTCTCAAAATTTACCTAAATTGTGATCAAAATCTTGTTAGAACCCATTTTTCACAGTTAAATATATTTTTCACTCTCTTTATTTTTCGAGACTCGAGAGTGTTCCATTATGTTTCTTAATTACTCAAATAGAAGAGCGTATTGTCATTCTAAAAGTAGTTTTGGGACAGGGATTAAAGTTTATTACAACGTCTATTTTAGAGGTTTTGTTTGTTGTACCAAATGAAGAGAAAACATTGGAAGCTTATCTGTTAAACTACCAAAAATTGTAATTAATTAATAAGGCAAATTAAACTCAATGGTCTGGAATCATGTCTAAATTATTAGTTGCGGATATTATTAAGCAAAATTTTTATTGTGGAGTGGGACCCAAAGGAAACAGTGTGAATGTGGGCCCAAGCCAGCCCACACATTTGGGGATCCATTCCATATTTCCATGCAGAGAGACTAAGCTCAGAGCACCGACCCTCTGCCATATCTTAATGCATTATTATACTATTTCTTGTTCTAAGGAGTATGTCAAATTATAAATTAATTGGTACAATATTAACACTTAAGTATTTTTACATTGTACCTTTGAATACTCCTCTGGAAGTCAATCATTGACATAATCTGATTACGAAAGGCAAAATAAGTATTAAAATAGAACGACTTGGTATGTTTAGCAGATCTACTGCATACTATTAGGATATATAAAGTCGTTTTATTGTAATAATAATATAATAAAGTCGTTTTATCGCAATAATAAGATAAGACTCGCTGATACATTACAACTTAGTCGAGTTGAAACTTTGGAATTTAAAATCTTTGGCTATATCGAACAACATTTTTGTATAGTTATATTTAGTTTCACGGTATTTTTAGAGTTTAGTTGAATTTTATTAAGTGAGGTGGTAATTTCTGAGAAAGTATGGTATATGAGACTATAAGCTTTAACGTGTAGGAAATGGGAAATATTTGCTGGATGGCACTTGTCTAGCTAATGTTTTGGTGGTACCTTATAATTGACGATTATGACTCTGTGTTTCAAAATGAAGAATCTTTATTATGTTGGGTTTAAAAGGGACTTTGCAACATCTCCCCTGTCTCCTCTGCCTAACGGTCGTCCGTCGTCCTCTCCCTACTAACTTGTCAAGGGTCCAACATTAATTTGATCTGTAATTTCGTGTTATATACTCTATAGTTTTTTTTAATGGTTTAAATACGTGATAGAATTTCAAATAACATCTGACAATTCTTATAAATGAAGAGATTATTCGAAAATATATTGATAAAGTATATATAGGTACGTAACGTCATTTTATGAACAAGGGATGGAGAGCTCCCGTAGTGCCCGGGGTACGATGGCTTCCCGTTTCAGCTGTTGTAGACTTTATCAGTTAAGTAGGACATCGTTATCTTGTAACAGAACGCGACAAGTCTGATAAATGATAATAATAAGCGAGATGGTGTATATAGAATAGAGGATCTCTATGATTGTAGGTACAAATAATGAATTCTTCATATGATATTAATGCATGCATGTTGAAGTCGTTGCAAATAGAATCATATCATATGGAGTCTAAAAATGTCAAATATGAGGCCCTTAATAATGCGAAGATTGCAGGTTGTTGATTGTTTGTATCGAAAGTTTTAAGATTTGAATTATTACAAAATTTACTTTTGATGATATAAACCTTGTCTTGAGCATATGCTTCAAGATACTTTTCTACCCCCGGCGTAATTATTGGTCCATGCTTTTACATTGACGGCTTGACCCTTCTCTTCTCATTGACCATGCCGTTCTACATACACATCTTTTGCACAAAATTAGTTATTTTATGCTGAGGTACAAAATCATTGTTGAGGGCTCGAGGCTATAATTATCAGTTTAAATATTAGGATGAATTGGTACTTAATCTGGTACAAAAGTCTCATCAATCTGTCTATGGGTTTAGAAACTGGTAGGCAAACATTTGCATTATCTCCACGTTTAAATCCCACGGGACATTTTACTTGAGAAGACATGTTAAGGTATAAAACTATTGCCGCAGTCGAACCATCAGCTTATTAGACTTACTTTAAAGTTAAGTACGTTAAAAAGGTCTTTTTAACTATATTGTTTTAACAAGTAGCCAGACACATAATAACATACAAGTATACAACTCGCAACGTTTTTCTCGAAATAAGAATCGAACATGTAAACTCGCTCTAATCTCGTCTTACGGCCTCCATATGCATCCACTTCATGGTTCCATTTAATTTGCTTTACCATAAAAAAATTGAAATTATTGGGAAAGAAAAATTTACGAGTCAATTAGCCTCAAACGGACACCGACGAGCCACCCAAAAAAAAAAAAGAAAAAAATTCTTCCTCCTTTTTAATTATTTTTTTCATTTTTATTTTCTCTCTCCTCCCCTGTTTCTCTTGTTCTTCACTGCTTCTTCTTTTGTTTACTTTTCTTTGCTTAAAATTCCAACTTCTCTCTCTCTCTCTCTCCTCCTGCAAACATTTGTCTGATTTTAAGGTAAGTTGTACCTTTTTCCACTGATCTCCTTGTTCTTTCTATATTTGTTTTTATTTCTAATTTTTCATGTTACAATTTTTTGACTTGATTTTTTTTTTTATAAGTTAAGCTTCATTTTGAGCTTCATTTATAAGTTTTGAGCTTGATTTTGTTGTAAAGTTTTGATTTTGGTATCTGGGTACTTGAGCTTCTGATCTCTAGCTTATGTTTAAATTTGTGGATGTTTTTTTTTTTAGTGAATGTTAAAATTAATTTAATTGTGTTTTTGAAGTTAATCTTGAGTGTTTTTCTTGTAAATGTGTGAACTTTATAATTGAATTTTGTTTAACTTTTCCTTGTAATAAATATGTATAAATTCATTATAATATTTGATATGAATTTGCCTTGATTTGATGATGATGATGATGGGGGTAAGAATCCCGTTTATTTAAGTACATATTTTGGGGAATAAAAGTATGCAATATCTTTATATGATGATAATTTTGGTACATGCATATATATTTTAATGTAGATGGAAAGACATAGTCTAAAAAATTAGGTAATTTTATGTAAAAAAAAATAAAATAAACTAAGCAATTAGGTAATTTTATGTCAAATTGGAGTTAGAAATGAAGGGCATGAGATCCAAATTGATGTTTTGCTCATTGGATGTGTTGTATTGAATTGATCTTTGGGAGTTTGAGGTATAGTATACTGTATACATGTTGCAGTGCAGTGGAATGTTAGCATATGATTGGAGTGGGACATGAAAATGGGACGGGTGATCCGCACTGTGCATGATGTTGGTGATAGATCAATAACAATAAGGTTGCAAATGTGCATATAATTGTGTGTAGTAATGATAAATTTTCCTGAATTATGATTCATGAACATATGCCGGATTTTGGGTGGGGTAAAAATGTTACTGAATTATGAACATTGTTTCTCCTCAGGAAAATTTCGAGTTGAGGAGGTTATGGCAGGAGGAGGAGGTACCAATAGTAGTTTGAGGAAATACTTGGGGTCCATTAAGGATACTACCACCATAAGCTTGGCTAAAGTCAATAGTGGCTACAAGGTATTTGTAGTTTCCGGAATTCTTGTTGTGATCGATCTCTTCGATAATCCTTGTGGTGGTTGTTGTTTTGTGGTGTTAATCGTTTTGCTGAATGAATGGGTATTTACAGGAGCTGGACATTGCAGTTGTCAAGGCCACTAATCATGTGGAACGTCCAGCGAAAGAGAGGCACATTAGAGGTTGGTGTTTCATAAGCACTGTTTTCTGGCTACATTGAGTCTGGGCAGCTTCATTTTTGTTGCTTCATTTAAGGATGCTGTTGTTATAACTCTTATGGAACATGTGAGTTTAACTTTGGTGAATGTTCTTTTTGATTGTTTGGTTCAGCAATATTTGCAGCAGTTTCAGCCACAAGACCTCGGGCGGATGTTGCCTACTGCATACATGCTCTTTCCAGGCGCTTAGCAAAGACACATAATTGGGCGGTATGATGTGATTCTGGAGATTCTATCTGGCAGTAATTATTATGATAATGTTCTGATCTGCAACCTAAAGCTTAGTAGGCCATTCCATTGAAATTACTGAGCTACCACTAATTGACAATGCGAGCGTAAATCTTAGTGCCAAGTGGTATTTCCATCCTATGGATGTGTGAGTGCAGTAAGCCAGGGAAATATTCTTGCTTGGTCAAGAAGCTTATATACGTGTCATCGTGAATGTCATGGTCCTTTGTCCACCTGCAATCTGATTAATCTGGTTTCAAGCCACTTACTATTTCTTAATGCTTGTCTTCTAGGTGGCGTTAAAAACATTAGTTGTTATTCATCGTGCTTTGAGGGAAGTTGACCCAACATTCCATGAAGAGCTCATTAACTATGGGCGAAGCAGAAATCATATGCTTAACATGTCACATTTCAGAGATGAATCTAGCGCAAGTGGTAAATATTCATACGAGTATCTCTGTTGAGTTATAAAGCTGCTGCCTATTATCAAAATTCTTCATTGATTACAATGTTTACTTTTCATTCATTCAGCATGGGATTACTCTGCTTGGGTTCGTGCTTATGCCTTGTTCCTAGAAGAAAAGCTTGAATGTATTCGAGTGCTAAAATATGATGTGGAAACAGACCGCCCTGTAAGTTTTTTTTTTTTTTTTTTTTTTTTTTTTTTTTTTAATGGTCGTTGTTATGTTCACCTTTTTATTCATCTCCTGCCCTACTATGACTTGACTAATAGAAGTCTTCCATATGATTCTGCTGTTTCACTGTTGCAATATTTGTCTACTGCTGGGCTCATCGTATATTGCTCCTTTGCCTCGTTAGGTAGCTATAGTGATAAAAGGCATGTCGTGCTTACTGTTATGTTATACAATCTAAACTTACTGTTGTGTTTTGTGATCTTCTGCTCAGAGAACAAAGGATCTTGATACGGCTGACTTGCTTGAGCAACTCCCAGCATTACAACAACTTCTATACCGGGTTATTGGTTGCCAGGTAGGACTCGGTTCTGCTTCTCAAGTTTGTTATTGCTGGTTTGTCAAGCATTTGTTCTGTGGTTACTTAGTATTTAGTTTCGTTTCATGAGGAAATCTTTATATCTTTCTACAGCCCGAAGGAGCAGCAGTTCATAATCATGTGATACAGTTGGCACTTTCAATGGTAAGCAAAATGTTCCGCGTAACTTTTGGTTTCTCGTGTTTTGATACCTTTAGTTGGTCCTCGATTACTCACTTTGTATGTACTCTGAATAGGTGGCTTCAGAAAGCCTGAAAATCTACAGTGCTATAAGTGATGGAACAGTTAACCTAGTTGACAAGGTGCAGTTTCATTTCCCATTGTCCTTGCTCTTTGCTTTTGTCAGTTACTTCCGAAAGATTAGGCATTGTGTAACAAAATTTACTGTTACAGTTCTTTGAGATGCAACGCCATGATGCCATGAAAGCCCTTGATATATACCGGAGATCAGGTCAACGGGTCTGTGATGTGTGCTTGACTTTTTTTTTTCTTTTTTTTTTTTTTCTTTTTGCAGATTCAGATAGCTTTTGTTCTTTGTTTGACAATTTTTATGACAATACAGGCTGAAAGATTGTCAGAATTCTACGAAGTTTGCAAAAACCTCGATGTTGGCCGTGGGGAGAGGTTTATCAAAATTGAGCAGGTAACTTTTTGATATTTATTTTTTCGGATTTCCTTTAATTTACCAGGCTTCAATCGTTGGTTCAACACGTAAAACGTCTTTGCTGATGTTTCATATCATCGCTGCTGTCTTGTAGCCCCCTGCATCATTTTTACAAGCCATGGAAGAGTATGTGAAAGAAGCACCTAGAGGATCAACTTTCCAGAAAGAACAGGTGTGATAGATGAAGGCAGTAATGCATGTTCAACTGATATTCTTTTCCTTTTTATATCATTTGTTTATGGCTCTTTTTGGTTGTGATGGCTAGAATAGTTGTAGGAGCGTTTTTTCCCCCCTCTAACTGATACTAAAATTTTAAAATGACCAGGTGAAGCATGTGGTTGATGAAAAGGCGACTGTTGTTCTGACCATTGAGGACAAGGATATTACAGATGTAAAGGAGGAACAACCCCTATCACCCCCTCCAGAACCGGTCAAAGAAGAGAAGCCCGTGGCTGAGGCTCCTGATTTATTGGTAATCTTTCACGTCTCTGCATTGTGACGTGCTATCACCCTAGCAAGAGCCAAGGATTTAGACCATCTGTGACCCTGTGTAACACTTTTTTCATTTGTTTTTGCCAGAGTATGGATGAACCTACCCCTGTTGCATCAGATTTAGATGAGAAGAATTCTTTGGCTCTAGCTATTGTTCCCGTTGGTAAGTTCTCTTTGGATTGATTCATTGTCTGGTAGAATATAATGTAAGAGAACAGATCCCACCAATTTTTAGGTGCAGTATACTGCTGCTGTTTTTTTTTAATAGGGGATGTGTAGTATAATGCTTTAAATCTGCTCAATGCATTTTGTTGAAATAGGAGTTGACAACAACAATTCGTAAAATTCTATTATCTCATGTTTACAGATGATCTATCGACTACAACAGCTCCAGCTCCTAATTTGCAAAATGGCGCCACTGGATGGGAATTGGCACTTGTTACTGCACCAAGTTCGAATGACACTGCAGCAACTAAGCTGGTACTTGCTTTTTCACATGGCTCTCTCGTTATTAAGCAATTTAGATGAGTATCAGTGATGCAAAACTAATCTTTTATAGTTTTACTGGTTTTGGGGAGAAAAGATTTCCGTTCATGTTAGTCATAGTTCTAATGAAAAAGGCAATGTACTGATGATCATTTCTAATCATGAAAGGGTGGAGGACTCGACAAACTAACACTAGACAGCCTATACGATGATGCGATGAGAAGAAGTAGTCAGCCAACGAGCTACAATCCATGGGAGCCAGCTCCAATGACCACCAACCGAATGATACAGCCTCATGACCCCTTCTTCGCTTCAAACGCTATGGTTGCACCACATTCTGTGCAAATGGCTGCAATGACAAATCAGCAACAAGCTTTCATGTTCCAGCAGCAACAGATGATGATGGCCCCACAACAACAGCAACAGATGATGATGGGCCAACAACAACCGCAACAGATGATGATGGCCCCACAACAACCGCAACCAGCTATGAACCCCTTCGGAAACCCTTATGCAGCTAACCCCTATGGTCAGGGCATGCCTGTTCAAACTTATAACCCATATACAGGTTTGTTATAGATGGTAGCAATCAGACTGCGGTTCAATCACGAGAAGAGAACGGTCATGCATTGGCATATGAGGTTTTTTTGACAAGGGAGCAGTCGCGGGATGTATCATATTTTGTGTATTATGTAGGTAGGCACACAAGATTTATTGATCGAATAACTGTAGGATAGGGCATTTGAATTAATTTGATGATTCTTGGTGAAATTCAATCGAATAATAATGTATCATTCTTTGGCCTGCTAATTTGTTGCATGTTTTTAGCAGGTGATATAATCTGTATCTATATTACACTTCCACCTTTGTGTAAATTGAAGCTTTTGATTATGATATTTACTTAGAGAGCATTGCTTGTACTTTAACCTCAAGTCTTCATATTCAAATATCGTGATGCTTATAACTGAACCGACTTATTCGAGAGAGCATTACAACATTTGAGGCCCTAGTCGGTTTGGAGAGTCGTCTTTTCGTACCTGACTTCTTTGTACCTAAGACATGTTGGGACCGAACCTGGTCCCGTGACTTGCTCTACAACGTACACTCTTACCGTCTTACTATCACTCATCACCTAACATCAGTTGCGTATTCGTGAATGGTTTACTTGTACTACTTCTGATGAGTACATGAAGTGATGAAAAGGACCCTAAACTCATTATTACCTAATCACCTAAACCAAAGCTACCTAACCCACATATTGTTGATTTTGTTGTACGATGAGTACAACCCCCATGACAACACAACTATTACGTATTAATTCCCGGTAAAATTGACACGAGATTCAACCAATTTAACTAGAAGTTTCGAGTTAATATTAGCAGAGCAATAGAGGATCAACATTCGCAAAACGATACATTGTTATTTTATACGGGCATGGTTGTACTTCTACCTCGATCGAATGATACGATAATTTTCGAAGGTCGTGACTCAATTATTAATCGTGTAATAATAGTAAGTGAAATAATGAATTGGTAATCATTTAAACTTTTTTTTTGATGAACTCACAATCACACTCTCTTGACACTCCAAATACTCAACAAGAAACATTTCTCCAATCTCAATGTTTAATCTTCTTTCACAAGTTACCAAAATTCCCCAAATTATACTTCAATCATCATCAATTTCAATTTAACAATGTCTTGGTTATCAATTCCAAACCCTTTCAAATCTCTCCAATTTGCCGAAGAAGATGAAGATGACGATCAAGAAGAAAAAACCGAACAAAATCCACCGCAACACGGCGGAAACGACGCCGTATCTGACGGCGGCGTAGGCGGCGGAGTGAAGGAGGATCTGTCAGCGATCGGAGAGTCTCTTTCGCGCCAATTTCGCGGCGTTGCCGCTTTTCTCGCTCCGCCACCTGACGAAGCAGCGGCGAGCTCCTCAACCGCCGTCGCCGGATTTCGGAGCGATTTGGCGGAGATCGGCGGGAGCTTCAAGAACACGCTTTCTATCTTCTCTTCCCCTAACAAGGCTGTCTCGGAGATTTCTAAATTTGCTTCGAATTTCCTCCAATCGAATGATGATAATGCTAAAAATGACGATGATTATGATTATAATGATGATGAATTTGTTGGTGGTGATGAAGAGGATTATGGTGTAGGGTTAACGGATGAAGTTCTCGAATTCGCGCGCCGGATTTCGGAGCGTCCTGAGTTGTGGACTGATTTTCCATTATCTCTTGATGATCATGGTAGTAAATTTACTCTTTTTAATCAATTTACCTCTCATTGTTGAATTTCTGCTATTTTTCGTATTATTTCGCCTGTTTTTGTTGTTGTTGAGGACGAATGCTTTAATTTGAGCTTTTTATTATGCATTTTAGCATATGTGGAGTTTTTTTATCAATGTTGCATTTGGGAGATGTATTCTTGAAGTTTCAGGAATGATATATGGAGTTGAATGTTATTTTGAATTCGTTATGATTTGATTGCGAGTGCAAGATTGGTGAAGTTCACATGTAGAATTAGAGAGATGGCGTTCATTAGTGTAGTGAATGTGGATTAGTGGCGATGTTGATGTTTGTGAGGATTCGCGTTTGTTACTAGTGGCGCAAAAGTTTGAGCTTTGTATTTGAGTATGGGGGTTGGTTATGAGGTGCAACAAGAGACTTAGTAACGACAACTATCTTTCGTGGGAAAATGTGGATGTCTGTCATTTGGTATACAAGTTTAGCCTGTTTTGACGTAAGAAAAATTATCAAAGATGGGGATATTTGAGATAGGACTCGTAAGTCGTAAGGGGATGGTTTTCAAGAACCAAAGCAGTTCTTCACTGACCAGAAATGTTGGAGCTTGCTAAATTATTGTTTTGCACGAGGCTGTGTCCCAGTCCAGCAGCTCAGCTAGGGTTGTACATGTTCACCTCCCTCATATTCCCAAAAGACCAAAACCTGAGAATGTCATGACGAAGTCTTAAGGGAATTAGATGTTTAGATAATTCTGAGTTAGAGAATGTCTCAGAATCATCAGGGTGAAGAAACCAAATCATTGATGATTCTTAAGAATACTGTAGCGGCTTTTTGGCACCCTTCTATAGTTTAAGTATCCATGCTTAAGCGATGGCCTTGTGTAGGAGGATTTTGAACATATGAGGTTGCAAGTAGATGTCTCCAGTGTTTTACGGGTGTATTAAGAGACCTCCCCTACCCCCTCCCCATCCTTCACCAAGAGTGGGAAAAATCGAAGAGAATATGGGGACTGATACAGATAGTCAGAGATGTAGGAAATGAGATAGTGTGCGCTTTGGTCAAATAATCGTGCATTACTAAGGTGTCAAAATGCTCAATATTTTGTCATCTTCTCTTTAATAGATTACTGAAGATAAAAACTAGTACATTCTGTTTGTAGTTGTGTAGTTTGTTTTCATAAGTCATGAGAACTGAACGCTTTTCCATGTCTGTTTGTAAGGTTGATGTTTAGACTTGAGAACTTTGCTAATTAACTTCTCATAGTGATTCAGTAAGTTTGAAGACATTTTAATTTGGGAACATTCTCCAGTTTCGTCCTAAATTGAAAGGGGATTTTATTTACTTATTATTATACGAAGCCACCTTATGGAGTTTCAAGATACCGATAAAGGAATCCATTAAGAAAATATGAAGAAACAGTAAATTAAGGAATTTCGTTTTTATAAGTACCTTAGTACCATAATTTAGCAAGCAGTAGTAGCAGTGTTTGGTGGTACTGCACTTGCTAATTAGTTGTAATAGCATTGCCTGACTCTTCGTTCTTCTGACCTTGTTATTTTTTGTTTGTAGATTTTGACATGTCTGACCGTCAAATTGAGCATGCGACAATGGTTGAGCAGTTGGTCCCAAGTCTTGCTGATCTTAGAGGAAGAATCAGTGCTGACATAAGTGAGCTGCACTTTTGGATGATATATTTCATTCTATTACTCCCAAGGTTGAATTTTGATGATTTGGAACTGCTATCAACTCCCCAGGCAAGATTTTAATCTTTGATTGGTATTTTTTGGTTATTTAATCTAATATCTATTGATCTAGAAGTGGTTTATTGGAGCTAAAAACTTGTGACAAGCGCCCAAATCAGCCAAAATGGCCCCTGAACATAAATGGCTCAAAACTATATGGAAGCGTCTAGGGGTATTATTATGGTTTTCTTATTAGAGCCAAAAGGAAATCATAGGTTTCCCAAATTTACAAAATGCACGTTAGCCTCATTACTCTGCGTGTGTAGAATGGGCGTAAAGAACTACTATAACAGGGGAACCGACACTCATATTACATAATGGCATTGTAAAGATTTCTCCAATAGTCTTTTTAGAACAATTTGCCTCTAGTGGTCAAAATCAGCCAAAATAGAAGCATGTAATCCGCAATTTTTGCCAAAAAGGGATCGGAACAACATTCCTGAAATTTTGTAGTATGGCCTTGGGGTCATATTATATGTTGTGGCAAAATATTAGAGCAAAAAACCTATAATAAGTGTACAAATTAGCAAAACAATTCCCCGCTGGCTATAACGCCCATAACGAGTCATGGCAGTATATTAAGAGACCCCGAAACAGGGGAACCAGCCCCTCAAATTCATCAATGTGACTCTAAGGGTGTGTACTGTAACGGTTGAAGAAAATCTAGATACTACGAAAAAAGTGGCCAAAATGGCCAATATTGTCGAAACTGAAGGTTATTATCCACAAATTTTGGTCCCAATTTTTTTTCGGAACAAATTGGCTCAGACTTTTGTGGAAGTCTCTTGGGGTATTATTATGGGATGTCCCAAAATACTAGAGCCAGAAGAAAATCGTATGTTCTTCAAATTTGCAATAAACGCGCGTTAGCCTCACTGCCCTCGTGAGTCACATTGGTGTAAAGAACTGCTTTGATAAAATTTTGAATTCCGAGGCTTTACTTTTTAAAATTTTGAGATTCTTTGGGCAGTATAAAAAATGTCGTCAAAATAAGCCAAAACGGAAGTACATGATTCACGTTTTTTTGGCAAAAAATGACACTAGAACGAAGATGCCTTAAATTTTTGTAGAAGGGTCTAGTGTTCATATTATGTGTTGTGGCAAATTAATAGAGTAAAAAACCTATGATAAGTGTCCAAATCTCCCAAGAATGCCACGCTAGCTATATCGCCCATGACAGGTGACGGGAGTAGTTTGAGTCCTCCAAACTGGGGAACCGGTCCCTCAAATTCATCAAGGCCACTCTAAGGGTGTGTACGGTAGTGGTTGAACAATATCTAGATACTATGAAAAAAGTGGCCAAAATGGCCATTATTGTCAAAATTGAAGGCTATAATCCACGATTTTTGGTCAAAAAAATTCTGAAACAAAAATGTCTTAGACTTTTGTGGAAGTCTCTAGGGGTATTATTATGGGTTTTCCCTAAATCTTACCGAGTAGAACCTAAAGAAAATCCTACTTTCTCCAAATTTGTAAAAAACGCGCGTTACCCCTCACTGCCCTCGTGAGTCACATTGGTGTAAAGAACTGCCTTAACAGGGAATTGCCGATAATGTAAAATTAGTGAATTCCGAGGCATTCCTTGTTAAAATTTTGAGATTGTTTGGCCAGTATAAAAATGTGGTCAAAATCAGCCAAAATGGAAGTATATAGTCCACGTTTTTTTGACAAAAAATAACACTGGAACAAAGGTGCCTCAAATTTTTGTAGAAGGGCCTAGTGCTCATATGATGTCTTGTGGCAAAATATTAGAGTAAAAAAACCTATGATACGTGTCCAAATCTTCCGATAATGCCACGCTAGCTATATCGCCCATGACAGGTGACGGGAGTAGTTTGAGTCCTCCAAACTGGGGAGCCGGTTCCTCAAATTCATCAAGGCTACTCTAAGGGTGTGTATGGTACTGGTTGAAGAAAATCTAGTTACTATGAAAAAAGTGGCCAAAATGGACAATCTTGTCAAAACTGAAGGCTATAATCCACGATTTTTGGTCAAAAAAATTACTGAAAAAAAATGTCTTAGACTTTTGTGGAAGTCTTTAGGGGTATTATTATGGGTTTTCCCTAAATATTACGGAGTAGAACCTAAAGATAATCCTACTTTCTCCAAATTTGTAAAAAACGCGTGTTAGCCTCACTGCCCTCGTGAGTCACAAGGAATTGCCGATAATGTAAAATTCGTGAATTCCGAGGCTTTCCCTGTTCAAATTTTGAGATTGTTTGGCCGGTATAAAAAATTTGGTCAAAAGCGGCCAAAATGGAAGTGTATAATCCACGCTTTTTTGGCAAAAAATGACACTGGAACGAAGATGCCTCAAATTTTAGTAAAAGGCCTATTGGTCATATTATGTCTAAATCTTCCAATATTGCCACGCTAGCTATATCGCCCATGACAGGTGGTGAGGGGAGTAGTTTAATAGTCCTCCAAACTGGGAACCGGTCTCTCAAATTCATCAATCCCACTCTAAGGGTGTGTACGGTAGTGGTTGAAGAAATTCTAGATACTTTGAAAAAACTTGCAAAAATGGCCAATATTGTCAAAACTGGAGGCTATAATCCCCGATTTTTGGTCAAAAAACTTTCTGAAAAAAAAATGTCTTAAGACTTTTGTGCAAGTCTCTAGGGGTATTATTATGGGGTTTCCCTAATTATTACGTAGTAGAACCTAATGAAAATCCTACTTTCTCCAAATTTGTAAAAAACGCGCGTTAGCCTCACTGCCCTCGTGAGTCACATTGGTGTAAAGAACTGCTTTAACAGGGAGTTGCCGATAATGTAAAATTAGTGAATTCCGAGGCTTTCCTTATTAAAATATTGAGATTGTTTGGGCAGTATAGAAAATCTGGCCAAAATCGGCCAGAACGGAAGAATATGATCGACGTTTTTTGCCATAAAATGACACTTTAACGAAGATGCCTCAAAATTTTTTAGAAGTGCCTAATGGTCAGATTATGTATTGCGGCAAAATATTAGATTAAAAAACCTATGATAAGTGTCTAAATCTTCCAATATTGCCACGCTAGCTATATCGCCCATGACAGGCGACGGGAGTAGTTTTATAGGTCTTCAAACTGGGGAACCGGTCTCTCAAATTCATCAATGCCACTCTAAGGGTGTATACGGTACTGGTTGAAGAAATTCTAGATACTTTAAAAAACTTGCAAAAGTTGCCAATATTGTCAAAACTGAAGGCTATAATCCACGATTTTTGGTCAAAAAATCTTCTGAAACAAAAATGTCTTAGACTTTTGTGGAAGTCTTTATGGGTATTATTATGGGGTTTCCCTAAATATTACGGAGTACAGATAATCCTACTTTCTCCATATTTGTAAATAACGGGCGTTAGCCTCACTGCCCTTGTGAGTCACATTGGTGTAAAGAACTGCCTTAACAAGGAATTGCCGATAATGTTAAATTAGTGAATTACGACGGTTTCCCTTTTAAAATTTTGAGATTGTTTGGCCAGTGTAAAAAATGTGGTCAAAATCGGCCAAAATGGAAGTATAAAATCCACGCTTTTTTGGCAAAAACTGACACTGGAACGAAGATGCATCAAATTTTCGTCGAAGTCCTAGTGGTCATATTATGTCTTGTGGCAATATATTGGAGTAAAAAGCCTATGATAAGTGTCCAAATCTTCAGATATTGCCACGCTACCTATATCGCCCATGACAGGTGACGGGAGTAGTTTAATAGTCCTCCAAACTGGGAACCGGTCTCTCAAATTCATCAATGCCACTCTAAGGGTGTGTACGGTACTGGTTGAAGAAATTCTAGATACTTTGAAAAAACTTGCAAAAATGGCCATTATTGTCAAAATTGAAGGCTATATAATCCACGAATTTTGGTCAAAAAACTTTCTGAAAAAAAAATGGCTTAGACTTTTGTGGAAGTCTCTAGTGGTATTATTATGGGTTTTCCCTTTGTATTACGGAGTAGAACCTAAAGAAAATCCTACTTTCTCCAAATTTGTAAAAAACGGTCACTGCCCTCGTGAGTCACATTGGTGTAAAGAACTGCCTTAACAGGGAGTTGCCGACAATGTAAAATTAGTGAATTCCGAGGCTTTCGTTGTTAAAATTTTGAGATTGTTTGGGTAGTATAAAAAATATGGTCAATATCGGCCAAAACGGAAGAATATGATCCACGTTTTTTGGCAGAAATGACACTTGAACGAAGATGCCTCAAATTTTTGTAGAACGCCCTAGTGGTCATATTATATGTTGTGGCAAAATATTAGAGTAAAAAACCTATGATAAGTGTCCAAATCTTCCAATAATGCCACGCTAGCTATATTGCCCATGACAGGTGACGGGAGTAGTTTAATAGTCCTCCAAACTTGGGAACCGGTCTCTCAAATTCATCAATGCCACTCTAAGGGTGTGTACGGTACTGGTTGAAGAAGTTCTAGATACTTTGAAAAAACTTGCAAAAATGGCCATTATTGTCAAAACTGAAGGCTATAATCCACGATTTTTGGTCAAAAAACTTTCTGAAAAAAAAATGTCTTAGACTTTTGTGGAAGTCTCTAGGGGTATTATTATGGGTTTTCCCTAAGTACTATGTAGTAGAACCTAATGAAAATCCTACTTTCTCCAAATTTGTAAAAAACGCGCGTTAGCCTCACTGCCCTCGTCAGCCACATTGGTGTAAAGAACTGCTTTAACATGGAGTTGCCGATAATGTAAAATTAGTGAATTCCGAGGCTTTCCTTGTTAAAGTTTTGAGATTGTTTGGGCAGTATAAAAAATCTGGCCAAAACGGAAGAATATGATCCACGTTTTTTGCCATAAAATGACACTTGAACGAAGATTCCTCAAATTTTTTAATAATTGCCTAGTGGTCAGATTATGTATTGTGGCAAAATATTAGATTAAAAAACCTATGATAAGTGTCTGAATCTTCCAATTTTTCCACGCTAGCTATATCGCCCATGACAGGTGACGGGAGTTGTTTTATAGGTCTTCAAACTGCGGAACCGGTCTCTCAAATTTTTCAATGCCACTCTAAGGGTGTGTACGGTACTGGTTGAAGAAATGCTAGATAATTTAAAAAAACTTGCAAAAATCGCCAATATTGTCAAAACTGAAGGCTATAATCCACGATTTTTGGTCAAAAAACGTTCTGAAAAAAAAAAATGTGTTAAGACTTTTGTGGAAGTCTCTAGGCGTATTATTATGGGTTTTCCCTTAGTATTACGGAGTAGAACCTAAAGAAAATCCTACTTTCTCCAAATTTGTAAAAAACGGGCGTTAGCCTCACTGCCCTCGTGAGTCACATTGGTGTAAAGAACTGCCTTAACAGGGAGTTGCTGATAATGTATAATTAGTGAATTCCAAGGCTTTCGTTGTTAAAATTTTGAAATTGTTTGGGCAGTACAAAAAATCTGGTCAAAATCGGCCAAAACGGAAGAATATGATCCACGTTTTTTGGCAAAAAAGGCACTTGAACGAAGATGCCTCAAATTTTTGTAGAAGGCCCTAGTGGTCATATTATATGTTGTGGCAAAATATTAGAGTAAAAAACCTATGATAAGTGTCCAAATCTTCCAATAATGCCACGCTAGCTATATTGCCCATGACAGGTGACGGGAGTAGTTTAATAATCCTCCAAACTGGGGAACCGGTCTCTCAAATTCATCAATGCCACTCTAAGGGTGTTTACGGTACTGGTTGAAGAAATTATAGATACTTTGAAAAAACTTGCAAAAATGGCCATTATTGTCAAAACTGAAGGCTATAATCCACGATTTTTGGTCAAAAAACTTTCTGAAAAAAAAATGTCTTAGACTTTTGTGGAAGTCTTTAGGGGTATTATTATGGGTTTTCCCTAAGTATTACGTAGTAGAACCTAATGAAAATCCTGCTTTCTCCAAATTTGTAAAAAACGCGCGTTAGCCTCACTGCCCTCGTGAGTCACATACTCACATTGGTGTAATGAACTGCCTTAACAGGGAGTTGCCGATAATGTAAAATTAGTTAATTCCGAGGCTTTCCTTGTTAAAGTTTTGAGATTGTTTGGGCAGTATAAAAAATCTGGCCAAAACGGAAGAATATGATCCACGTTTTTTGCCATAAAATGACACTTGAACGAAGATGCCTCAAATTTTTTTAGAAGTGCCTAGTGGTCAGATTATGTATTGTGGCAAAATATTAGATTAAAAAACCTATGATTAGTGTCTAAATCTTCCAATATTGCCAAGCTAGCTATACCGCCCATGACAGGTGACGGGAGTAGTTTTATAGGTCTTCAAACTGGGGAACCGGTCTCTCAAATTCATCATTGCCACTCTTTAGGGTGTGTATGGTACTGGTTGAAGAAATTCTAGATACTTTAAAAAACTTGCAAAAATGGCCAATATTGTCAAAACTGAAGGCTATAATCCACGATTTTTAGTCAAAAAATCTTCTGAAACAAAAATGTCTTACACTTTTGTTGAAATCTTTAGGGGTATTATTATGGGTTTTCCCTAAATATTACGGAGTTGAACCTAAAGAAAATCCTACTTTCTCCAAATTTGTAAAAAACGGGCGTTAGCCTCACTGCCCTCGTGAGTCACATTGGTGTAAAGAACTGCCTTAACAGGGAGTTGCCGACAATGTAAAATTAGTGAATTCCGAGGCTTTCGTTGTTAAAATTTTGAGATTGTTTGGGTAGTATAAAAAATATGGTCAAAATCGGCCAAAACGGAAGAATATGATCCACGTTTTTTGGCAAAAATGACACTTGAACGAAGATGCCTCAAATTTTTGTAGAAGGCCCTAGTGGTCATATTATATGTTGTGGCAAAATATTAGAGTAAAAATCCTATGATAAGTGTCCAAATCTTCCAATAATGCCACGCTAGCTATATTGCCCATGACAGGTGACGGGAGTAGTTTAATAGTCCTCCAAACTGGGGAACCGGTCTCTCAAATTCATCAATGCCACTCTAAGGTTGTGTACGGTACTGGTTGAAGAAATTCTAGATACTTTGAAAAAACTTGCAAAAATGGCCATTATTGTCAAAACTGAAGGCTATAATCCACGATTTTATGTCAAAAAACTTTCTGAAAAAAATGTCTTAGACTTTTGTGGAAGTCTCTAGGGGTATTATTATGGGTTTTCCCTAAGTATTACGTAGTAGAACCTAATGAAAATCCTACTTTCTCCATATTTGTAAAAAACGCGCGTTAGCCTCACTGCCCTCGTGAGTCACATTGGTGTAAAGAACTGCTTTAACAGGGAGTTGTCGATAATGTAAAATTAGTGAATTCTGAGGCTTTCCTTGTTAAAGTTTTGAGATTCTTTGGGCAGTATAAAAAAATCTGGCCAAAATCGGCCAGAACGGAAGAATATGATCCACGATTTTTGCCATAAAATGACACTTGAACGAAGATGCCTCAAGTTTTTGTAAAGGGCCTAGTGGTCATATTATATGTTGTGGCAAAATAGTAGAGTAAAAAACCTATGATAAGTGTCCAAATCTTCCAATAATGCCACGCTAGCTATATTGCCCATGACAGGTGACGGGAGTAGTTTAATAGTCCTCCAAACTGGGGAACCGGTCTCTCAAATTCATTAATGCCACTCTAAGGGTGTGTACGGTACTGGTTGAAGAAATTCTAGATACTTTGAAAAAACTTGAAAAAATGGCCATTATTGTCAAAACTGAAGGTTATAATCCACGATTTTTGGTCAAAAAACTTTCTGAAAAAAAATGTCTTAAGACTTTTGTGGAAGTCTCTAGGGGTATTATTATGGGTTTTCCCTAAGTATTATGGAGTAGAACCTAAAGATAATCCTACTTTCTCCAAATTTGTAAAAAACGCGCGTTAGCCTCACTGCCCTCGTGAGTCACATTGGTGTAAAGAACTGCCTTAACAAGAAATTGCCGATAATGTTAAATTAGTGAATTACGACGCTTTCTCTTTTTAAAGTTTGAGATTGTTTGAGCAGTATAAAAAATGTGGTCAAAATCGGCCAAAATGGAAGTATATATAATCCACGCTTTTTTGGCAAAAAATGACACTGGAACGAAGATGCCTCAAATTTTCGTAGAAGTGCCTAGTGGTCATATTATGTGTTGTGGCAAAGTATTAGATTAAAAAACCTATGATAAGTGTCTAAATCTTCCAATATTCCCACGCTGGCTATATCGCCCATGACAGGTGACGGGAGTAGTTTAATAATCCTTCAAACTGGGGAACCGGTCTCTCAAATTCATCAATGCTACTCTAAGGGTGTGTACGGTACTGGTTGAAGAAATTCTAGATACTTTGATAAAACTTGCAAAAATAGCCAATATTGTCAAAATTGAAGGCTAGAATCCACGATTTCTGGTCAAAAAACTTTCTGAAAAAAAAAAGTCTTAGACTTTTGTGGAAATCTCCAGGGGTATTATTATGGGTTTTCCCTAAGTATTACGGAGTAGAACCTAAAGAAAATCCTTCTTTCTATAGATAGTATGAAAAAAGTATGAAAACTTATACATAGTATGAAAAAAGTGGCCAACATGGTCAAAATTGGACAAAACTAACGGTTATCCATGATTTTTGGCCGAAAATGGCTATGGAACAAACTCGGCTCAAACTTTTGTGGAAGCCTCAAGGGTTATTATTATGGGTCTTCTCAATGTATTAGAGATTTAGAGCCACAAAGGAATGGTATGTATTTGTAATTTGCAAAAGAAAAAAAAAATTGTACTTCATCTCTTCCTGTGTGTCGAATGGGCGTTAAGGACTGACACTCATCTAAAATAATGGCATTTCCTGGTAAAAATGTGATAACATTTGGCCACTGTAAAAAAAATGGTCAAAATTGGCGAAATTGGAAGTATATAATTCACGGTTTTGGGCGGAAGATGATGGTGAACCCAATTATAAAAGCTTGTTCTTTGTAGAGTCCCTTTTGCCGGTGCAGTTCATTCTTGATTGGGCATTGCTATGCTTTATGTTAATTCAGTTAGATCTGAACTTTACATGACTATGATTTGGTTCCTTTGGCTCTTTTCTCAATCATTATACTTCTGAGGAACAAAGGACTAATTTTTGTTTAAAAACCTCTACCGATTCCATATCACGAGTTTCGTTGGTTTGTATCTGAAGATTGGGGTATTTTTGCACTCTTCCCACTTTCCTTAGTTCCGTGTTTTGTAGAACTACTATTTGAATAGTAGTAGATGGAACTGACGGAGCGGAATAAGCTGTTAGTTTTTCCTTTTTCTGGTTTCATGTATATTTTTTAGTAGAATGTCTAGAATTTTCGTCATGAAACTTGAGTATATAACAGAAAGACATCCTGATTCCTGATTCCTGATCCACGCAAGCATAGTGTTTCTCGTGTAAAGAAGAATGATGCAGCATGATTTGCAAACTGAATTCTTATGGAATTGTTTCTCGTGTCTAATTTCTTCCGCAGACCATTGAAGCAAGAGAGACATTGCTGATGATGCTTGAAAGGAAGAAGGATGAAGAAATCAATTCGGAGGATTCTCAATCTTACAGTTCCTCAAAAGTGGATGATGCAGAGCAAGAGAAAAGTGACTCTGTTGGAGATGTAATGTCCAGCGAAAACCCAAATGCGTTGAGGAACACGGAAAGCAATGTATCTGACACCAGTGAGAAGCTTGCAATGGTAGAGGATGCCAAAACTGTCACTTCCACTCAACTTGACCCACTGCATGCTAAGACTGATAATCCAGAATCAAGCAAAGCAGGAGCAGTTGCTGGCGATTCAAGTGTCGGGCTGGCACCTAGAGCTGTTGATCATTCGACAGCAGAAGAAGCAAAAACCGTTCCTTCAGAAACTTTCGCTGATCCAAAGAGCTTCCATACTGAAGATGATGTTTCTTTCAGTGACCTTGAAGATGAGGATAATGATCTCCATAATAGAGAATCTAGCTCGGGCCCATCGCAGTTGAAAAGGAATTCCTCGACCGAAGGGTCAACTGGTTGGGTGCGGCTGAATGAAGGTACAAGGGAGAGCCAGGTAAGAGGTCAGTCAAGTTCGCGAGACAGGGATTCAGAGGGTGAGGAATCAATTGATTGGCTTACAGTTGATGATTTTGAACCATGAGAATCTCCTAATATCCATGTAAAGTTCTAAAGTTGCTTCTTGATCTTTGACATGAATCCATCAGTGGTGGTGTTTATATAAAAATGACCTATATTTCTCCCCAAGGGTAAAATGGTTGTGAATATAAACAATATGCTTAAGCTATGTATGAGCAGAATGGCTTGGATTTGCTGCTGGACTATATTTTCAGAAGTTGTAGCGATTAGAAAATGTTTAGTCACAATCGAGCTTGAAGGTCGATCTTGAAAAAGCTCCATGTCTAAGAAAAACTTTTACAGAAATTCAGGAAATTTTAGTCTCTAGTTTATATACACTTGAAATTACATCCAAACTTGGTTTTAGAAAGAAAACAAATTACGGCCACTCTGTTCAGCTCTGAGCAGTTTTGCAATCCCATGATCCCTAACTTGTCCGCTACATCTGTTTGCTGACCCGGAAAGCTAAGGCCTTGAAATCCTCCAAGCTGAGGGACGTGTGTGATTGTCCCTCCCATGCTGCTGATACTGAGGCCTAAACCCAGGATTCGGAGTAAAACCTGGGGGTAAGGGCGGAACTCCATGCCCATGACAATCTCCTACACGCTTGTCAGCTTGTTGTCTGGCAAGAGGAGAGGTGGAAGTGTTGTCATTGTACGTAAAATTGTTGGCAAATGTATTGTCAGGTACAGATGGAGGAAGGGGCGGGAGTGGAGGAAAGTGTTGGTTTGGAAACCGCTCATGGGATGGTGGAATGGCTGCCCCGTTATGATTGAAATTATTGGCAGATGGCTTGGGGAAATGAGGGGCAGTTGAGCGGTCGTTATCAGAAAACGGTGTCCGAACCAAAGGAGGGGGTGTTGGTGGGAGTGGGGGTGGGGGTGGGGGTGGGAGTGGTGGTGGGGGAGGCAGGTGACCAGCTTGAGAATAGTGGTTGCCTTGGAACTGCACAGGAGTCGATTGAGCCTGTGAACCATTATGCATAGAAGTTTCGGCATCTGGATTCTCTAAATTGAATGCATGGGCAGGTGGTTTCGGAAGATGAGGAACAGGAGGGTAGTTATTGTCAAAGAACTGCCCTTGGGATGCTGGAGGAGGTCGCGGTGGCAATGGTGGTGGAGGCGGGGGCAGCTGATGCTCAGTGGAGAAGTTTCTGTCATGGGGCTGCACAGGGGTAAATGCAGGTGGACGAGGTAATGGTGGTCTTGGTGGTGGTGGGGGTAGCTGACGCCCAGTAGCTAAATCCGTAAAGCTTGGTCCGGGAACGATGGAGTTGCTCAAAGCAAATGGTGGCCCTGCCATTACATTACCTTCTGGCCTCATCTTTTTGAAATCAGGTGGTTGCCATTCTGGCATGTCATCATCATCAAAGAGGTTATTCGGCTTCCCGGTAGCAGTGGACTCATCTAAAGGTCTTTTCCCCTCTATAGTCTGACTTGGGATCATTGTTTCAGGTTGACTTCCCAAGTTTTGGAGGGCTCCTTGGACTAAGGGCCTTGAACTAGACGTACAGTCTCCACGTTGCTGTTCCTGCCATGCTTGAGTACTTCGGTTTTGTGTGTCTGATTGCTTCTGTATGAGCTTTTGTAGTACTTGAAGTTGGAAATCTGACAGAATCCCGGAAACAGTTGAACTGTCTGCCCTCATTTGCCCTGCAGTAGCCTGGTGGACTTGACTGTCCCTATATTGTACCATTTCAGGTGTAGGACTAACAGCCACTTGCTGTTGCTGCTGTGCTTGGGAAATTCGGTTTTGCACTTCTGATTGCTTCTGTATGAGCTGTTGTAGTCCTTGAAGTTGGAGATTTGACAGAATCCCTGAAACAGTTGAGTTGTCTGCCCTCATTTGCGCTACAGTAGGCCGGTGGTCTCGACTGTCTCTAGATTGTGCCATTTCAGGTGTAGGACTAACAGCCGCAGTCACTGCAGGCTTGCTCTTGGGTATCTGTAAATTTGCAGCCCCAAAATCATATTCAGGCAGATCCTCATCATCACTTAGCTCCGGGGATTGATTCAGCACAGGAGGAAGTGATGAATTAGGCTTATTAGTCTCCACATTGCCGTTAATCTCTGGAAATTGTTTATTCGTATCACTGACAGATGTTATCATATTTTCTGGGATCATCGGCTGCTCAGATTGATCGACAGAAGGAGTGAGACAAACCTTAGAGCTCTTGTTACCGCTGCTGTTTTTTTCAATTTCGGTCTCTGTGTGAGTTTTTTCAGGGAATTCACTGGGAATTTCCTTGGCACCAGAACTTGAAGGGGCACTCAGGGACGGTCCTGAATGTGGATCATCGATCACTGTTGTCTGTGTGGCCGGAGCAGAAGAGTTTTTCCGCCACACAACGCAACCAAGAAGTGGATCTGATTTTTCAGTAACAGCAATGTTTCCCTTGAAGAAACCATGTCTTGCGAGAATAGTGATTATTGTGTCACTATTGGGACAAATGTACATATCAACTCCTGAACCTGATTGCGCAAGTCCAACCCGCCTTCCTTCTCTATATCTTTTAGCAATCTGTTACCAGAAATACACTAGTAAAATTTAACGTCTTCTAAAAGTTTCGCCTTTCAGAGTCAAGACGAGGCATTAACAACTCACAGTCTCACCTCCTTCATGCGTTTAAGACCGGCACCAGAGGAATCTTCCTTAGGGCACAGTGACATAGCCTGAAAATGATCACATTCAGTTACAGCTCAGGTTCATAAGTGATACAAGAATTAATTGACAAATTCAGAAAGCAAGAACAGCCACACTGGCATTAACCACGATTCAAAAGAAGTGCACTTGAGCGAGTTCTTTCACTGTTTATTCTGTGAGACCGAAACAAAGGGGCTTTATAAGTTATAACAATGTCATCAAAGAAATAGCAGATAATACACGGAATGACACCATGAAATTCAAGGCTCCTTGCCAGTAGCTACTGATAATCGTATTATCTGCATCTTTTGTGACTACAGTAAGTACAGATTGAAATTTAGCCTGAATAAATCTGAATTTCAACAGGGAGTATAATGATCATGCGACTGTACCTAAGGTTGTACTAGAACTGGGGAACTGGAAACATATAATTTCCTCATATCTTTTCGTGAGAATACAAAGTTTAGCAGTTTAGCAATCTCACAACGCATGCATGCAAATTTAGAGGTTGGGGGGTCGATTTTTATCTTCTAGACTATAGATACGCGAAATAATGACATTTTTTTATTACATTTTTAAGACTTATACTCGGTTTATAAAGGCCAGACTTGAGATTATGTTCTCTCTCTTGCGTGTTTAACACTCAACAGCCTACTGGTGGTGATCTCGTCAAGCGCAAATCAACTCAGTGTAAGCTAGAATATTTGAAGCAGCATGGCAGTAATACAGAAACCTGAAAGTACAGTAAGCGAGAAGATTTTATTTGAATTTGGTTTAGCACCAGTAAATGATAAGCCTAAAACTTTTATCTATGTTTACCGAGGGTGTTTAACTTGTTAAGTAGAGGACGATTTGGTAGCTTAATTGCTGGAGCTCCTCTCAGTCTCAAGGTTGGACGATGGACGATGTCGACAGTATTTGTATTTCTGAAACTGAGACTGATAGAACCTTTAATGTCTTAGCTTCTGAGGGCTTCCTTAGTTAAATTTAAATTGATCACGATGTAATGAGACTAATTAGGCGGAAAAATAAGATGATGAAAAATCATGTAATGTCATCACGCCATAAGATATAATCGACTACTCTCGTCTTGTGAGTCTACTCCGAACTTTAACTCTGTTACATTGTAATGGTGATCCCCTCAACCAGACATGCACTAAGTTCTAATTGTTCTTTTCCGGGTTTCCTCTGGGTTAGACCCCCCTACCTCCCCAGTAGCTCAACATGAGCTAGCCCTCTTAGACCGGTTCAAAGGTCTACAAACCTGAAATAATCATTTACTTTCAAACCCAATTCAACCCATTTCATTTCATTTTACTTCATGTTAGTTCAGCAAATTTAATTGAAAACCTGAAGTCCATATGCTTTACTATCTTCTTCCTTACGCTGGATCCTACCAGCATCAACATAGGAACGTCAGGCATCGGGTAACCCGTATCCGGAGACACGTATCTACCAGCATCATGTGAATGAAACCCAAGTTTGGTTACACAGCAAATAAAGATTAATCTAGTAACTCTAACTTAACTAATTCACTGTCGTATGTTTTAAGATTTCCTTTTTATTAGGGAGACTAGAGTAGCCCGGTGCCACCGGTGTGTATCTGTCTAACTGCATGATGTTTCAGCAGCAAACTATTTCTAGCATTAAGTTTCACTTTTTCCCAGTTAGATTACCCCCATAATATTGCCTACGTGAGATAAAAGTACTAGTTTCATAATCTCTCCATAATTCAAGACCCCGCAATTATGAATTTCAAATCCTAACTTCACCCCGTCCACTAAGTGTGATAAACGTGCAAACAAAGGGATGCCCATATATATTTTTAACCAACTTTCAAATGACTAATCAACACTAGAATTAGTACTTGATATTCGACATTGTCGATAACTTGATAAGTCACCCGAAAGTTGATAAGCCATTGCATCTCTAACCGTCAGATTATCCACTTTATTCCAAAACTAAAATTCTACACTTATGTAAACATATTCTCTCCATTTCTTTTATTTTTTACATTGGACCGGGCTTTTGAACCCTGACCAACGTAAAAAACGAAAGAAATGAAGGGAGTACTACTTCTCTTAACTTCCACTTCCAATTCATCCAAACCATCAATGTACAATAATTGGGTCCACATTTGATTAGGGGGAGTCTGAACTTGGGTCTTGGAAAACCAAGACTTATGTAGTCATGTTGTGCCGTATGAACTCGGCCACAACATAATTGCAAGTCTTGAAGAATCTTCCTGAGCAAGTTGAGACTCCATTCCTCATACTATGTTAAAGACAGCCTTAATAGACTGGTTGGCTTTCATTGGAAGTTTAATTTGCTTATGACGATCACCAGTTATTAGTGTAAGCTGTGATTTATTCCGGGAAACAAGAAATTGATAAGGGATGTCTTTTTTTCCTGCATTGTTTGATAAGCGATATTAGTATAAGGTAGAACCTATATGTCTTATTTTTGAGGTGTTAACTGCATTGTTTCTTCGACTAGTTCATCAATCAAACGTATTCCGAGCAACAACCTCATTTTGGTTACCTTAGCTTAAACACAAAGTCTATAATGTAGTAGCCGAAAGGATATGTGAAAGCTTAAACGTGAAGGTATGCTACATCATGCACAATGCATTAATGTATCACACAAAAAGACGAGTTTACTGTTTCATGGGGTTCGCATGAAGACCAGAAAATATATGTCCTTTTGCGTACACCACTAATGCATTATGCATCATTCATCATCCAGCATTTACTCCTCTTATAGGTTAGAAATTGTTTACCTCCTCCCCGTCTAGCTAGCGAATTCTGATGCCAACTTTTTCCTCGCTAACTATACAACATTACCTAGGGTGAGGTAATGAAGGTCGGATGTATATAATCTTTTACCCCACGATGCAAAAGTTTCCCTCTTATTATACTACTTCGATTCATAAGTGAGCATCTAGATTAGCCTTAATAGTTATATAAAATTTTACTCTGAAATAAATAGTCGATAAGAGAATTAACGATTGAATAAAATCAAGTTGAAGAACATGGAGCTAGAGCAGGAGCAGTGAAAAACAATCATATTATGAGAGAAATAGGACGGTTCAATCATCAACCAAAATCACATCCTTAAGTCTATGAAAATTTAAAATTGGACGGTTCTTATGAGTTATTCAAACCTAATTACTACTTTTGGCCAAATATTTCAGAAGGCAAAAAATACGAAATTATATGATTAGTATTTGACAATTTGGTCTGAACAAACAAATGTGGGTGGTGTTTCAATCCATCTAGAAAAAACTAGGGGATTCATGCAATATATGTATTTGTACGCGCAATGCGTCTGGAGCCTTTAGTCTTTAGACAGCCTGCGCGAGTCAGAGCTCCTAGCAATCGAAACTCGAGAAGAGCTCATCGTCATCGGCAGTCTCCATTAGTATGAGTTGTGTACTACTAGGGATTAAAGTATAGAATATCTGCTTCCCCAAATCAAGTTCAGGTTCAATACCATACATAGATGTGCATATTATGCACCAGCACCATATAACCTTCATATTGTCTTACAGAAAGGAAATCAGTTTATATGCAGTAATCTGTAGTCTCTGGGCCCCTTCAAGACTATTTCTTTCTTAAGCGCCTGTTTGGATAAGGGGAATGGAGGGAACGGAATAAGGGTTATGACACAATCAACAATTCGATTTCTTGCACAATGGGATATAGGTGAGGCAAGGAAATAAGTGACGAAATCGTTTTCTTCGATACACAGTTCTTCTCCACAAAAGCAGAGAAGAACTTACTCATCCTCCTTATTAAATAGCCTCATTTGTGGCTTCTCTTTACCTCCAGCTTCCTTTCACTTTGTTTTTCGGGTCAGCTAATCAAAAAATGGATTTTAGTTTCTACAACACTCCGCTTCTTTTCTCCCTTTGCCTTTCTTTCTCCACAATTTGTGTATATTTAGCTGTTACTTTAAAACTGAACTTCACTGCTTAATGAACACTAAGCACAATATTTTCCTCTATGCTTTTCCTCAGGCTTCATTTCCTTTAGGTACTTCGTTCTGTTTAACTTAGTTGATGCACTAGGATCTTTCTCTTGATTCATATAGGATCTATTTTTTGGATAAAAAATTACAGCATACTCCGTATTTACCAATTCTCGGTGTTTCCTTGTCGTTTGATAAGGAATGCTATACTGATAACTGATTCTCGTAAGGCATCTGCAGCAGAATGCCTCTAATGTTTCTCATATATGTATATCATGAAGAAGTTTCTTATAAATGAATTTAAGAAAAAGTAGGAAGAGAACGAGTCACTAGCAAGTTCTCCCTTTAAGAGGAAGAGCAGCAAAATTGGGACTCTAATAAGGGCAAGCACTCTTCTCTATTTCTTGCGGTGCTATGCCTATCAAAGGTTTACTAACACGAACCCTTCAGCCTTCAGCATACACCATTGAGACTTGAGAGGCATACTAGTAGACTACTCGGTGTAATGATCTTTTGTGCTATGGTCCCACATACCCTGTGCAAACCATTTTGACTTCTATTGTAGTACAACAACAACAAAAACATCTTTACCTCAGTGCCTTAAAGGCTCCCCCCATAAGGCGGGGTAAGAGGGGATCAGATGCACGCAAGCCTTACCCATATTGAAACATAGAGAGGCTGCTCACGGATTACACAATGAAAATTCACTGATGACACAAAATGAAAATTGCTTCAAGAATCGCACTGACTGACTGCTACTTCACAAACTAAGAAGCACGACAGTTTTATGAGTCATTTTGCTTTATTCCATTTTAACTTGTATCGCAGATTCAACAATTTAAATTCACCCTAAATTTCTAAGCCAGACCCTTTGTACTATTTGCCACAGTTTTCTTCTCTACTGAGGCAATGATCTTCTCAACTTTCAATATTATTATCTTGTTCCTTTCCAAAATTGTTTACTTCAACTGAAAAATGATAACTCCACTCTGTGATATACTTCTAATAACATTATATTACAGCCCATGGCTACATGAGATGATTTCCTTGTGCATATAGATAGTGCGAAACAGTATTTCTAGCAGGTGTCGGGGTAAATAGTGTCACCGTACAGTTGAAAGGATTAGGAAGGGGGGCATCCCCGAAATTGTTGGAGGTCTAGAAACAAAATCCAGTGCAAAATCTAATTACAATGTAGTTCAAGAGCAGCAACAATTAGAGGGTTCAGATATTAATGAAAACCTGTGTTGAAAACATTTCTGAAACTTCAAGGATTCAAACAAAAAAAAGTTGTATAGATAGTAATATATCAATAATCTCAAGGTTTTGTACTTGGTAAAATTATAGACCTGCTTTAGTCTGGAGATATCAGTCAATTATAAGAAGTTCACTATGTATATAGAGAAGATGGTTGTGCAGTCGTATACGTGGATAAAATAGCAAATTTGACATTAAATGGGCAAGGAACACATATTATGCTGAAGCTTAAATATGCATAGTTGATTATCTGCAGGTTAGTCCATATAAAGGTATGGCCTACAACCAGCAAGCAGAGGCTCAATTTTACAAACACCAAGAAAACTAGTGACAAGCAGACAACAAAGTGTCTTACCATGAGTCCACGAGTGCGCGAGCGGGGAAGGTCTTGGACATATTTTTCAAACGCTTCCAATTTCACTTTGCCTTTGACCTCCACAGAGCCAGGCCAACTAAAGTCCTGCAACCTCTCTCCACTACAAACAGACATCATAAAATTATGCAATGGTTAATTTGCATCCCCATATCAAACAAGACGTTAAGCAATATCTATATTCAACTTGACACAGGTTATGTTTTCATGATCAATAAAGGTAGAACAAACACAGCATATAACCGACCGAAAAAAGAACAGCAGATCGACAAATAACACACGCAAACTTTATTTGAACACAAGTTGAAAAGGGGCTAATAGACCAAGCAAACAGCGAAACTAAACTCTCAAAATCATCTAGGACATTCCCAGAGTATTCATCTTAATGGTTTAATTCCATTTTTCTAGTTTAAAAATTGCGACAAAAATGGCCAAAATTCGACAAAACCGAAGGCAATAATCCACGGATTTTTGCCCAAAATTGGTCACGGACAAAAATGGCTCAAATTTTTCTAGGAGCCCTTCTGAATCATATTATTAATATTGGCAAAGAATTAGAACTAAAAAACCATTATAGGTGCCCAAAATCGACAAATAAATCACGCTTATTTCATTGGAAGACAAAAGGACACGCGGGGACCAAAGCAAATGGTGAAACTAACCCCTCAAATTCAGCTAGGTGCCTAGGACATTCCCAAAGTGTACATCTTAATGGTTTAGAACCATATAGTCAGATTCAACAACGTGACAACAGTGGCCAAAATTCGACAGAATTGAAGATGACTATACTCCATGGTTTTTCCGACAAGTGATCAGTAACCAATATGGCTCAAATTGTTCTAGGCGCCCTTCTAGGTCCTATTACATGTATCCGCAAAGCAATACAACTAAAAACCCAAGATAGCTCTCCCAAATCGACAAATAAAACACGCTAACTTCATCAAAAGACATTAGGATAAACACGCTAACGACAAATAATTCACGCTTACTTCATTAGAAGACAATAAGAGACACCGGTTAACCGGCCAAGCATATGGTGAAACTAACCCCTCAAATTCATCTCGGACATTCCCACAGTGTCCACCTTAATGGTTGAGAACCATATTGTGTCAGTTTCCAAGAAGTAACAAAAATGGCCAAAACCCGACAAAAATCCACAGGTTTTTGCCCAAAATTGGTTAGTAACAAAAATGCCTCAAATTGTTCTAGGAGCCTTTTTGAGTCCTATTATTTGTATTGCCAAAGAATTACAACTAAAAACCCGTGATAGCTCCCCCAAATCGACAAATAAAGCACGCTAACTACATTGGAAGACAATAGGATAAGGAGCTCAATAAACTAAACAAAGCATACAGTGAAACTAGCCCCTCAAAGTCATCTAGAACATTCCCAGAGTGTCCATCTTAATTGTTTAGAACAATATAGTAATTTCAAAAAAGTGACAAAAAGGGCCAACATTCGACCAAATCGAAGGCTAAAATCCACGGTTTTTGTCGACAATTGGTAAGTTTCAAAAATAGCCGAAATTTTTCTAGGAGCTCTTCTGAGTCCTATTATTTGTATTGGCAAAGTATGACAACTTAAAACCCATGATAGATCCCTCAAATCGCCAAATAAAACACGCTAACTTCATAGGAAGACAATAGGAAAAGTAGCTTAATAGACCAAGCAAACGGTGAAACTAGCCCTTCAAATTCATGTAGGACATTCCCAGAATGTCTATCTAAATGATTTATAACCATATAGTCAATTCAAAAAAGTGACAAAAATGGCCAAAATTCGACAAAACCGAAGGCTATAATCAACGGATATTTGACCAAAATTGGTCAGTGTCAAAAATGGCTCAATTTTTTCTAGGGGCTCTTCTGAGTCATATTATTAATATTGGCAAAGAATTAGACCTAAAAACCCATGATAGGTGCCCCAAATCGATAAAGCATGCTAAGGTGATTGGAAAACAATAGGAGAAGGAGCTCAATAGACCAAGGAAACGGTGAAACTAGCCCCTCATCTAGGACAGTCCCAGAGTGTCCATCTTAATGGTTTAGAAACATCCGGTCAGTTTCAAATAAGTGACAAAAAGGGGAAAATTCAACAAAATCAAAGGCTATAAATCCCATGGTTTTTTCCGAGCATTGGTCAGTTTCAAAAATAGGAGAAATTTTTCTAGGAGCTCTTATAAGTCCTATTATTTGTATTGGCAAAGTATAACAACTAAAAACCCATGATAGATACCTCAAATCGCCAAATAAAGCACACTAGCTTCATAGGAAGACAATAGGAAAAGCGCCTTAATAGACCAAACAAACAGTGAAACTAGCCCTTCAAATTCATGTAGGATATTCCCAGAGTGTCTATCCCAATGATTTATAACCATATAGTCAATTTCAAAAAAGTGAGAAAAATGGCCAAAATTCGACAAAACCGAAGCCTATAATCCACGGATATTTGACCAAAATTGGTCAGTGTCAAAAATGGCTCAAAATTTTCTAGGGGCTCTTCTGAGTCGAATTATTAGTATTGGCAAAGTATTAGACCTAAAAACTTATGATACGGACCCCAAATCGACAAATAAATATCGATTACTTCATTGGAAGACAATAGGAGACACTGTTAATCGACCTAAGGATATGGTGAAACTAACCCCTCAAACTCATCTACGACATTCCCATAGTGTCCATCTTAATGGGTTAGAAACATCCGAACAGTTTCAAATACATGACAAAAACGGCCAAAATTCAACAAAATCGAAGGCTATAAATCCCCCGGTTTTTGCTGAGAATTGGTAAGTTTCAAAAATAGCCGAAATTTTTCTAGGAGCTCTTATGAGTCCTATTATATGTATTGGCAAAGTATGACAACTAAAAACCCATGATAGATCCCTCAAATCACCAAATAAAGCACGATAACTTCATAGGAAGACAATAGGAAATGGAGCTCAATTGACCAAGCAAAAGGTGAAACTAGCCCTTCCAATTCATGTAGGACATTCCCGGAGTGTCTATCTTAATGATTTATAACCATATAGTCAATTTCAAAAAAGTGACAAAAAAAGCAAAAATTCAACAAAACCGAAGGCTATAATCCACGAACATTTGACCAAAATTGGTCAGTGTAAAAAATGGCTCAAATTTTTCTAGGGGCTCTTCTAAGTCATATTATTAGTATTGGCAATATATTAGACCTAAAAAGCCATGATAGGTGCCCCAAATCGGCAAATAAAGCAAGCTAAGGTCATTATTAAACAATAGGAGAAGGAGCTCAATAGACCAAGGAAACGGTGAAACTAGCCCCTCAAACTCATGTAGGACATTCCGAGAGTGCCCTTAATAGGTTAGAAACATCCGGTCAGTTTCAAATAAATCACAAAACGGGGCAAAACTCAACAAAATCGAAGGCTATAAATCCCACGGTTTTTGTCGATATTTGGTCAGTTTCAAAAATAGCCGAAATTTTTCTAGGAGCTCTAATGAGTCCTATTATATGTATTGGCAAAGTATGACAACTAAAAACCCATGATAGATCCCTCAAATCGCGAAATAAAGCACGATAACTTCATAGGAAGACAATACGAAAAGGAGCTCAATAGACCAAGCAAAAGGTGAAACTAGCCCTTCAACTTCATGTAGGACATTCTCTGGGAATGTCTATCTCAATGATTTATAAACATATTGTCAATTTCAAAAAAGTGAGAAAAATAGCCAAAATTCGACAAAACCGAAGCATTAGACCTAAATTGGTCAGTGTCAAAAATGGCTCAAATTTTTCTAGGGGCTCTTCTGAGTCAAATTATTAGTATTGGCAAAGTATTAGACCTAAAAACCTATGATACGGGCCCCAAATCGACAAACAAATCTCGCTTACTTCATTGGAAGACAATAGGAGACACTGTTAATCGACCAAGGATATGGTGAAACTAACCCCTCAAACTCATCTACGACATTCCCATAGTGTCAATCTTAATGGGTTAGAAACATCCGAACAGTTTCAAATACGTGACAAAAACGGCTAAAATTCAAAAAAAATCGAAGGTTATAAATCCCCCGGTTTTTGCTGAGAATTGGCAAGTTTCCAAAATAGCCGAAATTTTTCTAGGAGCTCTTCTGAGTCCTATTACATGTATTGGCAAAGAATGACAACTAAAAACCCATGATAGATCCCTCAAATTGCCAAATAAAGCACGATAACTTCATAGGAAAACAATAGGAAATGGAGCTCAATAGATCAAGCAAAAGGTGAAACTAGCCCT
Organism: Spergularia marina; assembly: GCA_963680865.1. Taxonomy (NCBI): domain Eukaryota; kingdom Viridiplantae; phylum Streptophyta; class Magnoliopsida; order Caryophyllales; family Caryophyllaceae; genus Spergularia; species Spergularia marina. Next base: position 23,348,046 of record OY804557.1, on the reverse strand, counting down.
TCAACTTCATGTAGGACATTCCCAGAGTGTCTGTCTAAATGATTTATAAACATATAGTCAATTTCAAAAAAGTGAGAAAAATGGCCAAAATTCGACAAAACCGAAGGCGACAAAACCGAAGGCTATAATCCACGGATATTTGACCAAATTGGTCGGTGTCAAAAATGGCTCAAATTTTTCTAGGGGCTCTTCCGAGTAATATTATTAGTGTTGGCAAAGTATTAGGCCTAAAAACCCATGATAGGTGCCCCAAGTCGATAAATAAAGCAAGCTAAGGTCATTGGAAAACAATAGGAGAAAGAGCTCAATAGACCAAGGAAACGGTGAAACTAGCCCCTCAAATTCATCTAGGACATTCCCAGAGTGTCCATCCTTATAGGTTAAAAACATCCAGTTTCAAATACATGACAAAAACGGCCAAAATTCAACAAAATCGAAGGCTATAAATCCCCCATGACAAAAACGGCCAAAATTCAACAAAATCGAAGGCTATAAATCCCACGGTTTTTGCTGAGAATTGGTAAGTTTCAAAAATAGCCGAAATTTTTCTAGGAGCTCTTATGAGTCCTATTATACATATTGGCAAAGTATGACAACTAAAAACCTATGATAAATCCCTCTAATCGTCAAATAAATCACGATAACTTCATAGGAAGACAATAGGAAAAGGAGCTCAATAGACCAAGCAACAGGTGAAACTAGCCCTTCAACTTCATGTAGGACATTCCCAGAGTGTCTATATTAACGATTTATAACCATATAGTCAATTTCCAAAAAGTGATTAAAACGACCAAAATTTAACAAAACCGAAGGTTATAATCCACGGATATTTGACCAAAATTGGTTAGTGTAAAAAATAGCTCAAATTTTTCTAGGGGCTCTTCTGAGTCATATTATTAGTACTGGAAAAGTATTAGACCTAAAAAGCCATGATAGGTGCCCCAAATCGGCAAATAAAGCAAGCTAAGGTCATTAGAAAACAATAGGAGAAGGAGCTCAATAGACCAAGGAAACGGTGAAACTAGCCCCTCAAACTCATCTAGGACATTCCCAGAGTGTCCATCCTAATAGGTTAAAAACATCCAGTCAGTTTCAAATAGATCACAAAAAGGGGCAAAATTCAACAAAATCGAAGGCTATAAATCCCACAGTTTCTGCCCAGAATTGGTCATTTTCAAAAATAGCCGAAAATTTTTATAGGAGCTCTTATGAGTCCTATTATATGTATTGGCAAAATATGACAACTAAAACCCCATGATAGATCCCTCAAATCGCCAAATAAAGCACGATAACTTCATAGGAAGACAATAGGGAAAAGGAGCTCAACGGACCAAGCAAACGGTGAAACTAGCCCTTCAACTTCATGTCGGACTTTCCCATAGTGTCTATATTAACGATTTATAACCATATAGTCAATTTCAAAAAAGAGACATAAACGGCCAAAATTCAACAAAACCGAAGGCTATAATCCACGGATATTTGACCAAAATTGGTTAGTGTAAAAAAAGGCTCAAATTTTTCTAGGGGCTCTTCTGAGTCATATTATTAGTACTGGCAAAGTATTAGACCTAAAAAGCCATGATAGGTGCCCCAAATCGGCAAATAAAGCAAGCTAAGGTCATCAGAAAACCATAGGATAAGGAGCTCAATAGACCAAGGAAACGGTGAAACTAGCCCCTCAAAACTCATCTAGGACATTCCCACAGTGTCCATCTTAGTAGGTTAGAAACATCCGGTCAGTTTCAAATAAATCACAAAAAGGGGCGAAATTCAACAAAATCGAAGGCTATAAAACCCAAGGTTTTAGCCGAGAATTGGTCATTTCAATAATAGCCGAAATGTTTCTAGGAGCTCTTGTGAGTCCTATTATATGTATTGGCAAAATATGACGGCTAAAATCCCATGATAGATCCGTCAAAGCGCCAAATAAAGCACGATAACTTCATAGGAAGACAATAGGAAAAGGAGCTCAATAGACCAAGCAACAGGTGAAACTAGCCCTTCAACTTCATGTAGGACATTCCCAGAGTGTCTATATTAACGATTTATAACCATATAGTCAATTTCAAAAAAGTGATAAAAACGACCAAAATTCAACAAAACCGAAGGCTATAATCCACGGATATTTGACTAAAATTGGTTAGTGTAAAAAATGGCTCAAATTTTTCTAGGGGCTCTTCTGAGTCATATTATTAGTACTGGCAAAGTATTAGACCTAAAAAGCCATGATAGGTGCCCCAAATCGGCAAATAAAGCAAGCTAAGGTCATCAGAAACAATAGGAGAAGGAGCTCAATAGACCAAGGAAACGGTGAAACTAGCCCCTCAAACTCATCTAGGACATTCCCAGAGTGTCCATCTTAGTAGGTTAGAAACATCCGGTCAGTTTCAAATAAATCACAAAAAGGGGCAAAGTTCTACAAAATCGAAGGCTATAAATCCCACGGTTTTTGCCGAGAATTGGTCAGTTTCAAAAATAGCCGAAATTTTTCTAGGAGCTCTTATGAGTCCTATTATATGTATTGGCAAAGTATGACAACTAAAAACCCATGATATATCCCTCAAATCGTCAAATAAATCACAATAACTTCATAGGAAGACAATAGGAAAATGAGCTCAATAGACCAAGCAAAAGGTGAAACTAGCCCTTCAACTTCATATAGGACATTCCCAGAGTGTCTATCTTAAAGATTTATAACCATATAGTCAATTTCAAAAAGTGACAAAAACGGCCAAAATTCAACAAAACCGAAGGCTATAATCCATGAACATTTGACCAAAATTGGTCCGTTTAAAAAATGGCTCAAATTTTTCTAGGGGTTCTTCCGAGTAATATTATTAGTGTTGGCAAAGTATTAGACCTAAAAACCACTGATAGGTGCCCCAAATCGATAAATAAAGCAAGCTAAGGTCATTGGAAAGCAATAGGAGAAGGAGCTCAATAGACCAAGGAAACGGTGAAACTAGCCCCTCAAACTCATCTAGGACATTCCCAGAGTGTCCATCCTAATAGGTTAAAAACATCAAGTCAGTTTCAAATAGATCACAAAAAGGGGCAAAATTCAACAAAATCGAAGGCTATAAATCCCACGGTTTTTGCCGAGAATTGGTCATTTTCAAAAATAGCCGAAATTTTTAATAGGAGCTCTTATGATTCCTTTTATATGTATTGGCAAAATATGACAACTAAAAACCCATGATAGATCCCTCATATCGCCCAATAAAGCACGATAACTTCATAGGAAGACAATAGGAAAAGGAGCTCAACGGACCAAGCAAAAGGTGAAACTAGCCCTTCAACTTCATGTAGGACTTTCCCAGAGTGTCTATATTAACGATTTATAACCATATAGTCAATTTCAAAAAAGTGACATAAACGGCCAAAATTCAACAAAACCGAAGGCTATAATCCACGGATATTTGACCAAAATTGGTTAGTGTAAAAAATGGCTCAAATTTTTCTAGGGGCTCTTCTGAGTCATATTATTAGTACTGGCAAAGTATTAGACCTAAAAAGCCATGATAGGTGCCCCAAATCGGCAAATAAAGCAAGCTAAGGTCATCAGAAACAATAGGAGAAGGAGCTCAATAGACCAAGGAAACGGTGAAACTAGCCCCTCCAACTCATCTAGGACATTCCTAGAGTGTCCATCATAGTAGGTTAGAAACATCCGGTCGGTTTCAAATAAATCACAAAAAGGGGCAAAATTCAACAAAAAAAAGAAGGCTATAAATCCCACGGTTTTCGCCGAGAATTGGTCATGTTCAAAAATAGCCGAAAATTTTCTAGGAGCTCTTATGAGTCCTATTATATGTATTGGCAATATATGACAACTAAAAACCCATGATAGATCTCTCAAATCGCCAAATAAAGCACGATAACTTCATAGGAAGACAATAGGAAAAGGAGCTCAATAGACCAGGTGAAACTAGCCCTTCAACTTCATGTAGGACTTTCCCAGAGTGTCTATATTAACGATTTATAAACATATAGTCAATTTCAAAAAAGTGACATAAACGGCCAAAATTCAACAAAACCAAAGGCTATAATCCACGGATATTAGACCAAAATTGGTTAGTGTAAAAAATGGCTCAAATTTTTCCAGGGGCTCTTCTGAGTCATATTATTAGTACTGGCAAAGTATTAGACCTAAAAAGCCATGATAGGTGCCCCAAATCGGCAAATAAAGCAAGCTAAGGTCATTAGAAAACAATAGGAGAAGGAGCTCAATAGACCAAGGAAACGGTGAAACTAGCCCCTCAAACTCGTCTAGGATATTCCCAGAGTGTCCATTTTAATAGGTTAGAAACATCCGGTCAGTTTCAAATAAATCACAAAAAGGGGCAAAATTCAACAAAATCGAAGGCTATAAATCCCACAGTTTTTGCCGAGAATTGGTCAGTTTCAAAAATAGCCGAAATTTTTCTAGGAGCTCTTATGAGTCCTATTATATGTATTGGCAAAGTATGTCAACTAAAAACCCATGATAGAACCCTCAAATCGCCAAATAAAGCACGATAACTTCATAGGAAGACAATAGGAAAAGGAGCTCAATAGACCAAGGAAAAGTTGAAACTAGCCCTTCAACTTCATGTAGGACATTCCCAGAGTGTCTATCTAAATGATTTATAACCATATAGTCAATTTCAAAAAATTGACAAAAACGGCCAAAATTCGACAAAACTGAAGGCTATAATCCACGGATAAAAAAAAAAGGGCAGCCCGGCGCACATTGGCGTCCCTGCTAAGCGAGGGTCCGGGGAAGGGTCCCCGCTATAATCCACGGATATTTGGCCAAAATTGGTCAGTGTCAAAAATGGCTCAAATTTTTCTAGGGGCTCTTCCGAGTCATATTATTAGTGTTGGAAAAGTATTAGACCTAAAAACCCGTGATAGGTGCCCCAAATCGACAAATAAAGCAAGCTAAGGTCATTGGAAAACAATAGGAGAAGGAGCTCAATAGACCAAGGAAACGGTGAAACTAGCCCCTCAAACTCATCTAGGACATTCCCAGAGTGTCCATCCTAATAGGTTAAAAACATCCGGTCAGTTTCAAATAGATCACAAAAAGGGGCAAAATTCAACAAAATCGAAGGCTATAAATCCCACGGTTTTTGCCGAGAATTGGTCATTTTCAAAAATAGCCGAAATTTTTCTAGGAGCTCTTATGAGTCCTATTATTTGTATTGGCAAAGTATGACAACTAAAAACCCATCATAGATCCCTCATATCGCCAAATAAAGCACGCTTACTTCATAGGAAGACAATAGGAAAAGGAGCTCAATAGACCAAGCAAAAGGTGAAACTAGCCCTTCAAATTCATGGAGGACATTCCCAGAGTGTCCATCTAAATGGTTTATAACCATATAGTCAGTTTCAAAATTGGCCAAAATCCGACAAAATCGAAGGTTATAATCCACGGTTTTTTTGCCCAAAATTGGTTAGTAACAAAAATGGCTCAAATGGTTCGAGAAACCCTTCTGAGTCGTATTATTTGTATTGCCAAAGTATTACAACGAAAAACCCATGATAGCTCCCCCAAATGGACAAATAAAGCACGCTAACTTCATTAGAAGACAATAGGGTAAGGAGCTCAACAAAAACCAAGCAAACGGTGAAAATTGCCCCTCAAACTCATCTAGAACATTCACAGAGTGTCCATCTTATTTGTTTAGAACCATATAGTCAGTTTCAAAAAAGTGAGAAATGGCCAAAATTCGACAAAATCGAAGGCTATAAATCCATGATTTTTGCGAGATAAAAACGGCTCAAAGTTTTCTAGGGGTCCTTCTTAGTCATATTATTAGTATTGACAAAGTATTAGCACTAAAAACCCATGATAGGTGCCCAAACTGACAAATAAAGCAGGCTAAGTTTAGTGGAAGACAATAGGAGAAGGTGCTCAATAGACCAAGCAAATTGTGATAAAGCCCTTCAAACTCATCTAGGACATTCCTAGAGCTAAGGTGATTGGTTTTTTTGGAATTTTTAGTATGCAGTACACAGTATAATGTATCGGGGCAAAAAATATACTTTGTCGTAATGAAGCTTCGCATTCAATTGAAACACGGGCACACAACAAAGAAAAGTGTCGTTTTTTAAAATACTGACCTTTTAAAAAAAGCAATGGTCGACACTGAAAAAGAGGAACTTAGCTGAAGGGTGCCATCCCACAGCTTTTCTGCAAGTGCTGAATCTCTTTCTTCTATTTTTGGCACATCATCTACATTAATAGAACTCTTCTCCACACTGATAACAGGTTTATCCCCATTAAGACCAGCTTCACCACCCGCGGCTGATGTTGTCTCAATTGAGGAATGCGCTAAATCTTGAGCGACAGAATTTGGTGTGGAGTTCATCGTCATTGGATCACCTTCACAAGCTTGAATAATCCCATCTTTATTTACAGTTAAACCTGAGCCCGGAGATGCTCTTAGAATTCTCAGTGCTTGTTGTATGACATTGTTGGCTTCATGAAGGCTGTGTAGAGTACCAACATTGTTTCCTAACATGTCAGCAAAACTACTAGAATCACCAAGTCCTTTTGTGTTGGAGGAAGTTTCAATCTTGAAGCTATGTTCATGACAGCCTTTTCCGTCTAAACCCACCACGTAAGCTCCTGATTTTGAAACATTTTGCTGCAAGTTTTGGGGTTCCTCGAGTGCTTGTGCATTGGGATATGAACCCTGTATTTTCATTAAACTCGGATGTTGCTGTCCATAAGTCTGATACCTTGGAAAATCAAAACCTTTTTCCTCCCCTCCTACTTGTGCCTTAGAGACATCGCTCCCATGCTGGTTCATTTCTTCAGTCACCATAGGATTCCAATTCGATGAATTATGAGCCAGTCGAACTGAGGGCTGAAATAACAATGATGAATCGTTGTATCTGAAAGACTGACCTTCCCCCGCAAAAGACGAATACCCTTGGGATTCACTAGGATGACATGATGCAACAAAATCATTCGAATAATTCCTAAATGGTGAGGATTCCCCAGGCAAAGAAGCCTGAATACAATTTGGAAGTTCTCTATCTCCTAAATCAATAGCATTTTCTTTAGGATTCAGATTTCCAGAGGGACCGTACCCCATAGAGGGAGCAGGCATGGTGATCTCGCGATCAGAGGCCAGTAGATTTCTTTTTTTCGGTGACTCTATGTTGGCAACTGCTGGCAGAAAGGTAAACATGTTTTTATCATATGGAGCACCTTGAAAAGGCCTTGGCGGTTGCATTTTAAGAGGCAGAAAGAATCTCCTCTAACCTATGCGATAGATATTTACAAGAGAATCACAACGGCCAACCAGGAAGACTCGCTAAAAGGCAGGAATTGTGCAAGTCAACGAGCATTCAGAAAAATGACCATTCGCTGCATAACATAAGCATGATATGAGCCTACAAACATTTACATAAACTCAAAAAGGAAAGAAGGCTACAACTCGGTAAAACAAGAAACCACCAAGACAATGAAGTAACAAGAAACTAAGTAGAAAAATAGGATTGATTAAGATTTGTCCAAATATTCAGTAAGATCAGGAAGAACATCTACGGACTAAGTAGCGCAAAGAAGCACAGGAAATAAAGTCTACACTATGCTGAACACTGCATCACAAATTGCGTAAAGAGATGAGCACAGAGGGGAGACAAGAGGCACGTTACAGATATAGTCCTAAATACTTTCAACACAATGCAGCAATGCCGCTTAAGAATCTCCAATTCTATCCTGTGCGTGTTCGGGGGGGGGGGGGGGGGTTGTTAAAGTGTATTGGTGAATAGAATCTTATCCGTTTAACGATTGAAAGGCTCTCATATTTAATTCTATGACTATCTGCTAGTTAGTACTAATAAGAGAAGTGGCAAGTTTCATGAACCTCTCTAAGACAACAGCAAAATAAACTATGAAAACTAGAATACTTCATGCTGGCTTCCACACAATTGACAAATTCAAATATGACCCACACCAGATTAACCCAATAAGGACAAACCTGAAACAAGCATACTAAAGTTAAACTGGGATCCCAAAACCACCTATATGGACTTAAACGATTCTCAGTACTGAGCTGCTGACTATACAAACCAATCATCCACACCCTAAACACGGCAGCCTCGAACCCAGGACATGAGGATGTGAGACTCAATTGTGAAGCTTCTTCGGCTACGATGCCTACTTCGTTCATTAATAGTTCAGAAAGCGACTTAACTTTAAAAGGACAAAATCTACAAAGATTCTAGCAAAGAGATGCCTAAATTTCACACTTATTCGAGCCACATAGATTAATAATCTAACTAGGTTCACCCCTAACTACACACTCGATTTGGTCCCCTATTGGTACAAGGCTCTGCAATTTCGAAATCCTCAATCCTCGAGAAATCAGAACGAGCCCTTCATCGTCCACCCAGCCCGAGATTCATCCAAAAAAAATCAACTCAACAGGTTCAGTATCCCCAGTAAGCTAAACTACTCACTTGTTCTTTGGGCGCATTCTCATTATAACAGGCTGACACCGGAATAACCGATTCATACCCTTACTCCAATCAGTACAAGATATAACCCAAATATACTCATGAGGATTGTTCATTAATTCTCAATCTACTCCCTGTAAACCATTTTTTCCCACTGAATTCGAAAAAATCGGAATTCCACAAATCCCCAATTGTTCATTTACTAATTAATTAGTAGTACTCAACTCAATCAAATTCACCCAAAAAAAATCTGGGCACTTTTCCTACAAAGTTTAATACAATAACACCTCAAATTCAAATCAAAAAAATGAAAAAAACTTCAATTTTTACCCATAAATCAAGCAAAAAAGGGGCAAATCTTTCCCACATAACAACTTCAGCTCGAGTACAACCTTCAACAAGATTAAAATTAAAAAACCCTAATTAAAGTTGTAATCTTGATAACAAAAATTACTGAAATTTTGCATGTAAAAAAAACCCACAAAAATGAGTAAAAGCACACACCTTTTGATTTTCTGGGATTCGAACCTTCATCTTCGACTCTCTCTCTCTCTAGAATTTGAAGTGCATGTAACAGAAGAAGAAGAAGAAGAAGAAGAAGAAGAAGAAGAAGGAGAAAAAAACAGTTAAAAGTTCGAGGAAGTTGAAGAACAAAGACAGTTAAGAGTGGTGTGTTCAATACTCAAGTGATCCTTTGGGTTAGATGTACTTTGTACTCTACTAAAACACTTGGGTGTGTTCTTCATAAAAAAAAAAATTATAAAAAGGGTTTTGTTTAATTTAATTTTGTGATTTATGATGGCTAATGTGAGAGAATGGGATGATTTATTTATATAGGGTAGTAGGAGTAAATTAAAGTAATTTTATCGTCGAGTTATAATTATGGATTTGATTAGAATTGATACGTTACGATATTTGTATTGATATTTGTAGAAATTTCATAATTTATGTCCATTTTAGATCAATTTTGTGAGGATTTGAGGCCATTTGTAGATGATTCAGTAGCTATCATTTCTGATCTGCTGACGTGTTAATGTACATCTGACAGAATGTCATTATTGTTTATGATTTATTATAATAATGTATCATAAAATTTATCAATATAGATACGATGCATTATTTCTATTGATTTATGTAGAAATCTCGAACTTTTGTCCATCTTAGATCAATTTTGTGAGGATTTGAGGCCATTTGTAGGTGGTTTTGCAGCAATCCTTTCTGATGTGGTAATGTGTTGATGTATCATGTATGTCTACCAGAATTACAAGTCTGACAAAATGTTAGTATTTCATTGGTTAGACTAAATTTTGCAATATCAAATTTTAATATTTTGTCTCACTTTTGAACCATTTACAATGTTGGGTCATTTAAGATGCATATGAATTACATCTTCTTTAAATATATCATTGATGAAATTGTCAATGAGATGGCATATGAAGTGGTTGTACCAAAAAGGCTAACAATGAGCTCAAGCATACTCCCTCATGTGTCAATGTAACAAAGAGTTAAACCATACACCACAAGTTGTGAATAGGCATTAGCCAATTGCTAATAGCTCTATCCATCAAGATCATTAATTCAAAATTTGAGACCTTTTGAGATGATGTTGCATCAATTTTTCCACATTTGTTTACTTGTTAAGTTGCAATGTCAGTATTTCACTTTGGTTATACGGCATGTTAATGAGATTGGGTATGGACTTGTCAAGCTGAAGTGGTCAAAATGAGTCGAAGGCTCGAAGCATATGCTCCCAAAGAGGCCAAGAATGAGCTCAGACATACTTGTCAAGACTTGCACACTATATTGAAGGTGTATGTATGACGAATTGTCATACAATTACATTGATTACAATCGGCTTTAAAACATCACAAAAGAAGTACCCAATATTATACAACTCTACATCATCCATCTTGCTCGCGAAGCTTCCCAATATATAAAGAAAAAAAAATCCACCCGAAACCCAGAATATAGAAGAAGATGAAAAAGGAGATGTAAAAGCCTTGCTTATACACAAGTAATAATAATAACCTTGCAGGAAAATAATAATAGCGCATTAAGGCGAGACCAAAATGCCTTGTTGAGCCACTCAGCCGTAAAACCTCTTTACGATTTGGAAGAACTTGATCATCGCCATGAGAAAAATCTAAGCAAATGACCTAGCAACACGAATACAATGAGCAGCTTATCTGCTAATGTGGATACCAGTGTAGTTCAGCCGCATTTACTTAGATGCAGGTAGGCAAGAGTGGTCCGTGGCAAACAAAGGCAAGCACGATGTATATGATGACCAAGAGAACAATTATCAATGTAAACCTGCAGGTACAAAGATTCTTTAGCATAAGAAAACCTTCGGAAGTTTCAAGTTATACCACATCAGCTGTCAAGAAGGGCTAGATAAGACGAGTAATAGCTCAAGTATGCAAGATCAATAAAGCTTTTCTATTCTCTAGCCTATGCAATAAGAATTTAAAGACTAGCGAGACATGAAGTGAGAGTTCAACAAGGCGGGAACAACAGCAAGCACAATTTCCACAGAAACCCAATGCCGCCACCTTCCTCACAAAAAGAAAAAGGACCGCGAGGAAGAAAGAAAGTAAAGAAATAAATTTCCTGCAGTGCGTCCATAGTAGAATGGCACAATTGTTATCATTTGGTTCACCAGAGGCATAAGCCCCACGTCAGAGCACTTCCATCCAAAACAAACCAAAGAAGCGCACAATTAACAGTACACATAGACACATGGGCGAATACACAGAATAAGCAAGCACTTCACATTTAAGAACTTACATTAGCCTGCAATTCCTCCACCAAACAGTGCTCCTGAAGCGGCGAGCTTGCTTTCTGAAGCGAAGAGAATTTCCTTGAAATGTGGCAGTTTTATCAACCAACAGGTCCAAACGATCCCCTCTATCCAGCACTTTATCAATGTTCTCAATCATGACACTACGCACCTGTATACCAGTCACATGAAAATGATTTAACAGAGGTGGTAATAGAATGGAAGACATCTTATAGAATAAAAATTCGCCGTAGATGCCTACCTGAGTCATTTCACCTTTCAGTCGGTTAAGTCTATCTGCATTCGGGTCAGTTGAGTAGTATTCTAACTGTTGGCTTAATACCCTAGAAAATTCATCATTCATTGCATAGGCAGGTGCACTGTGTATGGCCCGACCATAGGTTTTTACAAACCTTTGATGTATGTCTTCCAGAAATGCAAACGGGATCCTTCCTGTACAATAAAGTTCAAGTGCATAAACACACAAGGGAGAGGAACATTGTTCTCGAGAGGCTGATTATGCTTCAAACATGAGTTTCCATCAAGCAACAACTCATTGAACTGGGTCATAAACCCATCATATTAACTCCTTAAAAGAGTAACACAACACAAATATCCATCTGCATCTCTAGTTAAACCTGATCATTGCTTCATCAATACATTCACTAGGCATCATCTTAATACGGAGTACTTAAGTTGCTCAAACCCCATAAAATCATTCATGAACATGCTTCAATCGAATGACTAAGAAACCCCTTCCAAGCATCAATGAATCACTATGCAGGCAACTATAGCAGATTTAGATCATGTTAGCTTCACAAAGGTCTTAATCAGTCGAAAGGAATAAAGCAATACAATGATGTAGTAGTTATATATATTGATCGAAAAATTGAGGACCAAAACACCAGCACACCAACAAAGCTTTGAATCCCAAAATGATCTGGGGTCGAGTGAACAAAATCATCACAAATTTCACAAGTATATATCACAGTTAGTTGCAACAATAAGTGCCTCTTAGGTCTCAAATATGTGAAAAGATCCAATCTTTTTCATAGTTAAATGTCTTCACTCTTCACAGTTCTTTCCTTCTCCTAATGTAACCTCGAACCCCCTTCCCCCGGGCTCTACCCTCCTCTCTCCCTCCTACTCACTAGCTAGTGATTGAAAATGATCACACAATACCTCTATAATCTCCTCACAGAAAAACTTCATGTCCAATTCAGTACCGAATTTATACGATAATCTTTAATCGCAGTCCACCATATAACTGACCAGGCCTCAAAAAGAATTCAAATTCTACAACTCTACTAGCATCAATGAGTCCAAAATCATCAAAAAGGCTTCTCAATCATCGAATCAGCTACCAAAATCATAAAAACCACAAATAGCAATTCAATAACAACTAATTGATCTAAAACTTTTGAGACCCAAAGAAGTATTGTAAACAACACTACAACAAACTAACAACAACAAAACCTTAAGTCTCAACTTTCATTCAGTATTGGCATAACCGAAGCATCAACAATTTCATAAAAGAAAAAAAAAACATCAATCAAAATTTCGAAACCACCTCAAACTTTCAAAGTAGCCCACAAGTCCCAAAATTTAAAAAAGATCCAGTCTTTTTCGCGAGTTACAGAGTATCCACTCACATCAGTTCCTACCCTCTCCTGATGGAAACTCGAACCAACCCGGCAACTCCCACACGCCTCTCTCCCTCCCTACCTATCAAATGACTGAAAACGCATAACCTAAGATACGATAACCTCGTCTCTAATCCAATGGTGAACTAATATCATAACCTTCCACCACCACACACCATACCATGATACAACTAACTAAACCTCAAAACTTTCAAATTGCAAATTTTCTACCAACAACAACACCCATACCCACGAGTCTTACTTCATCAGGAAGCTTCTCAATTATCAAAATTCACCTACCAATATAATCAAAATTCCACATAATAACAACAACTGATCAATCTTTTAAAAAAAAAAACCCAAATTTTCACACAAATTTGGCAAATAAAACTAAACCTAATCATTAACAAACACACCCACAATCCCAATCCAATCCAATCCAATCTAATCCAATTCAAATTCAAATCATAAACCCTAGAAATCAAAATTCAACCCAAAAACAAAAAAAAAAAACAACAGAATTTAACGGAATTTTAACAGAGAAAAAAAAGGGTAAACAGAAAATCATACGTCCGACATTATCCTCGGCCATACAGAGAACAGTGAGACCATCAGTCCGCTTAACATGGAAGATATATCTATCCTGAGAATACGACACGTGTGTATCGTTTGTACCAGGAATCTTCTCAAGAATCTGACGCGCGATTGCACTCGCGTTGGTTGACGTCCCGCTAAATTCCGCTAACAAAACCGATCCACGCGCCACCAGCGCGTACAATATCGCCATTATTTATTATTATTATAATAATATTAAAAGCTTCCTTTTCACGCCTCCTTTTTTCTTCTCTTCTCTCTCTATGACTCTATCTCTCACCCACGGTGGTGATGGGTTTTCCGGGCGGCGGATGGGGAGGATGTCGAGGAGAGAGGAGAGAGGAGAGAGGAGAGAGGAGAGAGGGAAAGTGGCGGTGGTGGTGGATATTATATTTTGAGAAAGTCAAAAATTTGAAACGAATGTGAATTACTATTATTATTATGATGAGGAGGTCGTTTACTTTTTGTGATGTGGAAAGTTTGCGGGTTTATTGGGACACCCTGGATTTTTACTAGAAAAATAGAAAAAGAAAATTGATGGACAAGTTACAAGTGTGATGATGATTCGACAACCTAAATGGAGTATGATTGTATGAAAATGAAATTATGAATCTCCCTCCTGTCTTCTTTTCAAATTTTTGCTCCTTTTGGGGTTTGAATGGTTTATCTTAAGGACTCTAGTCTTTAGGCGTAAATTACACCATGTTTCCCGATAACACAAGTAGTATGACGATTCTTCTCACAATGGAGGAGTTTAGACCACACTTAAAATAATTTAAAATCTATCTGAGTGTGATCCACTTATCCCTTGTGTATAACTATTGGCTCTTCTTTTTTTTTCTCTGAAGTAACTAGTGGCATTTTAGTAGTGAAGGTAGTAAAAATACTAATGTACGGTAAGTATATGTATATATTTCACTTACTGAGTTGGTGAGAAAATTATATCGAATTACTTTATTGGTGTAAGTTCGTGTAGTATTTGACATTTTGAAGGAATAAGCTAAGGTCGAATTACTCCATCGGTAGAGTTTTTGTTTTTATTATGTTTTTGTCATAATTAGGAGTAGTAGTACTAGTGCACTATAAATTGATAACCGTATATGTTTTACGCATTGAATTGGCTAGTGTGGAGTTCTAGGTTGATTGACATGGAGACTTCTTTAGGCCAAGGAGTATGTGGGAAGAATTACGGACAAGGAACACGAGATTAGGGATGCTAGGTCAGTTAGTAACTTAGTATTGATAAAGCATCGCAATATCTAATTCGTTTGTTTAGAGTGCAACACTTGACGCAAATTTTGAACCTAGGATTTGTGTCTCACTTTTCACCAAAAACGACATAATGTAGCAATTTTTTTTAATTTTTATCGATGTACATGATAAATTTCAAATTTAATATGAGTCTGTCTTACATAAATCTTAGACTATTCGTGAACTTATCGTAACCAATCTTTCGGTGAAACCGTTACACTTGAAATTGGATGGGCATACGCTGAAGCCCGAAAGAATATTGGGCTGAGAACATATGACCCGTGTGCCATTGAAAATTTGTTCACAAATGGATTGGATAATTGAATAGTGAAGCAGATCCATCAACCCTTTTGTGGGCTGGATGTATTGGACAACCCCACCAACAAGAAAATCCATGTTTCATACGACCAAAAGACCATAATTTTGATGTAGTACATGCTACAAATTCTACAATACAGAGTACAAAATAAACAATATGATTAGAAGCAAGCTCATCGTCTCGAGTTTCTACTAATTCTCAAGTCTTTTACGAGAACCATCCAAAGCCACGTTAACCTCGTCATGGAAATGCGGAGACAACGAGTAGTCGTTGATGAGCATTAAGTCGTAAGTTGGGAGAACTTAATATTTATTTTTTTTCTTTAACGAGGGTGAAACAGTGAAACTATAATTTCAAACCACAATATAGTATCTTACGACAATAAAAAGGCCGAGGCCAAAGGTTTCATTATAAGGAAGACATACCTTAATCTTAACAATGAAGGATTATCTATCATTTTTCAACAAAAATTGTTGCTGCATGTATTTATATATATGTTTGTTCTCGATGATCTATATTTCCCTTTTTAGGTTCTTACTATAACTAGGAAAAACAAACTTTTTGACCTTTTCTCTTTGAATAAGAATAAAATCTCGGAGAGGAACAAAAACAGCACCACGTGATTGTTCCATACATTATTATTCATATTATCAACACATAAACATGAATTTTACCAATCTAAATATCTAATCTTATCATATGCTTGTCTTAAATTATTATCTTGTAGTGTAAATAATAATCCTATTAACGACACGATCAATGGTACCCCCATATCTCTTTCCATGTGCCTTTGCATGGAGTATGGAGTGCATAGTATATTAATTTTTCCTAAAGAAATCGTACATTTTAGTATTACAGTATCAAAAACTAATGTTATATTTTGATTCTTGTTTATTTGTAACTTTGTTATGTTGGTCTTTCTTTTATATTAACGCCTAATTCCCCAAAAAAAAAAAAATACATATAGTAGAATGAATGAA
Organism: Spergularia marina; assembly: GCA_963680865.1. Classification (NCBI taxonomy): domain Eukaryota; kingdom Viridiplantae; phylum Streptophyta; class Magnoliopsida; order Caryophyllales; family Caryophyllaceae; genus Spergularia; species Spergularia marina. Next base: position 23,332,020 of record OY804557.1, on the reverse strand, counting down.
TACTATGGTCTATGCCAATGTCATGCATGACAATGTTTTATGGGGTCGTTGTATAAGGAAATGTATATTTCCTAGTAGTTAAATATCGTATAGAAAGGTTACTATATGTTCACACTCTAATTTATTGTATTAATGAAGTCAAGCTGTTAACCAGGCCATATCCCTATACTCTCCCTCTCAACACGTCATACGAACTAGGAGCATATATAGATAAAAATGCGATTCTTGTAGTTGTTTAGTTATATATGATGGGATAAACAACGAACGAAATCAACAAAGAATATAAGAGCCATACATTTCATGGAGGGGAATTATGAGCCATTAGATTTACTGAAATAAGATAGATATGTAGATGGAAGATCTATGTTTCATTCGAACGAAGAGCCAGCCTTAGTTTTTCTGTCAAGAAGACAAAAACAATTAAGTAGGCCTATCCGCCTATCTGTTCTTCTTATTTTTGTGCCAGACATTTTCAATTTTGCGATCAAAATGGCATGGAATTGAGCAATGCAATTCCAAGCATGCAATGCAAATAATAATGTACGTGGTACCATTGAGATAGTAGGTACATTATTCTTGTGTGCAATTCATTGTATTTCTGACCCTCAAAGGAAGTATATATATATATATATATATATATATATATATATATATATATATATATATATATATATATATATATATATATATATATATATATATATATGAGGTTTCTCGATATTATTTTTGAGTCGGGTTGTAGTATGATAAAATCGAGGTTTAATTTCACACAATGCGAAATAACTAAAATTTAAATTAGGGTTATATTGACGATGAAAAGACACATTATTGAACTTTTGATGAAAGAATTTGGTTTCTAATTTTTAAGTTTATAACCACGCATATTACATTTAGGATATTATATTATAAATATTCAATATCAAACGTTAACGATGAAGTATGCTTACAAAAGAATGAGAAGGAAAGTACTCATAGAAGATCGACAAATCACATCAATAGTTGAAGGAAAAGAAGGGTAGAATCACGGATTAAGAATCGCAAAATTACAAAGATCCAGCTTGAGTGAGTTTACAAGTGTGCCACTCATGGTCACGGACAGGTAACACCCCAAATAACCCCAACTGTCGATTGGCCCATCCACTCTCCAGTATTTCCCCACTGAGATAATACCGGAACCATACTAATTTCGGTATTATCCTAATCATAATCTGTATTTCACTCGATTTATTAAGAGTAGTAATCTAAAGGTATATCTTTGGAACGAAATGTATTTATGGGTATAACCGTGTGATGAATATGATACCCAAGTTCCATCATTATTCCTTCTGACACTGTTTTTGATCTATTTACTCATAAACAGGTCTTGTACCTACATAGGCTACATTTTCATTCAATTATGAACTACAGATAATAGTACGGAGTATGTTATTAAAATAGGACTCGCTCGTCATCTCTTATATCGTAAAATTGGCTTACTTAATTAAGATTCAAACCAGACCCTAAATCTTTTACTCAAATTCAACAAATATCACTGTTAGAAATTCGTGTCGACCGCTATCACGAGAACAACTCATGGGGAGAAACATAATATATATACGTACCTAATTATTACATATACATACCTCTTTCAAGAGCAAAGCTAGTACTATGATTATTTTATGTCCTGAATATCTAATTAGATCATGTTTATAGTACTTTATATTATATACACGGAGTATTCAGCTGCCATTATTCACATGCTACCTTGCTGTATTCTTGTACTATTGCTGAAGAACCCATAGCTTTTTCCACATGCATTCTTTATATAATTACATAATTTGTGATGAATTTGTATAATTCACACTTTGGACCGTATCTGTTGGGCCTAAATAAGAAATCTTATACAAAGAAATTGGAAAAGAAAATGTCATATTGTGAAATGAGAATGTTACCTAACTCAAACATCAAATGCAGAGGAACGACGCGAGCTCATTGTATATGAATTAGGAAGTATCTTTTCGGTGAAATAAAATGTTAAACGTGTAATCTTTAGACGTGCTGACATACACCAAGTATCTAAATCTATTAGTGTAATTATTGAAAACGAAATGAGTCGTCGAAGATGTTGATGTTGAAATCTAGAGGCATGAAGCGTTGCAAAACTAAATAGGAACATTATTAATAATAATATAGTGCACTTATTTCAAAACATTAAACTTAGCTTGTAGCATCGTCCGAGAGAAAACGATTATTCTCTGTCGAGTGTAACAACTACTAACAAGTGGTTGGTCCATGCACATATACTACCTGATGAAAACGATAATGATGACAACTTAGTCTAATCTTAATGGGAATTTATATATGAAAGTGAACAGAAGATCGAGTTGTTTGATGTTGTTTAGGTTATATTAGGTAGGCTACCTGAACAAGTAGTCAAGTATTATAATAGCATTCCCTAGTCCTTGATCTATAGAACACTACTTGGTCCCTAATTATTGAATTACACCATAGAGAGACATACATATTATATAGTGTACATTGCATGATGTTGACTTTGATAGTTATCGCTAATAATATTTGTGACAATTGATCGGGACAGAGGGCGTAACATGCACATATTAACATTTGTGACAATTGATCGGGACAGAGGGCGTAACATGCACATACATGACCGAGAAAGTGATAATATATTGCATTGTTACTAACGTTTAAAGTGATAGTTTGTCTATAAATGACTAGTTAACTTCGATGTTTTCCAAAATTGCACACCCAATAATAGCATGTTGCTGAACAAAGAAAACAGAGTTAAAATTTGGATTATTTGTGCAAGTGATTTCTTGGAATCTTGGGTCAGTAAATTTTCTGATCTTAATAGCTTTTTTTACTAAATCCATGGGAGAAAAAAACAGAAGAACAAAAACAAGCGATGAAAGATAGGAGCGAGGCAGTGAATTGAAGAAGAAGATATTATAAAGAGGAAGCAAAGCTAAGACAACTGCAGCAACTTGGAAGTTGGGGCAAATGCATGTTATTGTCTCCATCACTAATTATTCACTGTGTACCTCTATCGTACAAAACAAAACTTGTCATTTACGGAGCTTGTATGTGTTATTAGAGCGGATGGACAAGGAAGGATTTCACTGACTATATACATTCAAATAAACTGATCACGAGGTCGAGGGCCGTCGAGTGGACATCAGACCTTTAATTTATAGCGATGTACATCTGATCCTTCTTACCTCGTTATGAACATTTCTTTTTATTGTTAAATATCGGAGGCTATTGAGATCGAGCAAGTTACACTATATAGTAGAGGATATTAGGGTATATTAGAGTCGACGACTAATTATCATCAATCAATTAACAGACTTATAATTTCACACTCGAGTTCTATAATTTGTTGTGCCTAAACGACACCAAACGAGTCTAGCGAAAATTCGGCAGCAATTCGACGCAAATTGACTAAACCAAATCAAAACGAAATTCAACAAAGACAAACAACCAACACCAAGAATTAAGTGGAAAACCCTCCAATTCGAAGGGAAAAACCACTGGGCACCAATAATCGATTTCACTAATCAATTTAGCAAAATTACAAGGTTCAAAGTCTCAAGTTATGCCCCTAACTCGAAACAACAAAATCCCAGCTACAAATTGTATCAATCGGATCACTACTACTTGATTATCCTAATCAATTGTAGTACCAAAGAATCCAAATGAATGATACGAAATACCTGTAGCCGTGATATGAATAGAGAATACACCTTCAATCAGCTCCACCTTAGCCAATCTGATGATGACTTCAAAAAGGCAGGAACTCTCTGTGTCTGTCTCTCTGATTTTTCGGAAGAACACTCTTCCTCTCTGAAGTTTTGTGTTTGTGTGTGTTTTTCTGGGTTCTCCTACTGCTGCTGTCGAAAGCCACACAAAAACAGCCCCTTCTACTCTTTTTGGTCAAAGAGTAAAGCAAGCCCCCTGACCCACATAAAACACACGCACTCTTTTCTTTCTTTCTTTCTTTTTCTGTTTTCTGCCTTTTTCATTTTCTTTCTTTTTTTTTCTTTTCTTCTATTTTCTGAAAATGAAAAACAAATACATAAACAAATAAAAATAAGTGGGTTGGACCCCACCTAACAATCTCCCCCTCCAACCCAATTCGGAGGAGATACGTCTCCTACAACTCACTTGGAGACGATCTCGGCCAACTTACAAAAACTTGCAAACTTGTGACCGGGTAAAACCTTAGTTAACATATCAGCCCCATTCTTGTCGGTGTGGATCTTCAACAACTTTAAGAGCTCATCCTCTATGACCTCTCTCAACCAATGGTACCGAACATCAATGTGTTTTGTTCGAGCATGATACATGGTATTTTTGCTCAAATCAATAGCACTTTGGCTATCACAATGTACAGTGTACACCTCTTGTTCCAAACCTAACTCTAGGAGAAACCGTTTAAGCCACAACATCTCTTTACTAGCTTCAACGGCGGCAATATATTCAGCCTCAGTGGTAGACAAAGCTACACACTTTTGAAGCTTAGATTGCCAAGATATGGCTCCCCCCGCAAACATGAACAAGTAAGCCGAGGTGGATTTTCTACCATCAATATCACCCGCCATATCTGCATCAGTGTATCCTAAAAGTATAGGATCAGATTTTCCAAAACATAAACACATTTTCGATGTACCCCTCAAATATTTAAGAATCCACTTCACCGCCTCCCAATGAGTTTTTCCGGGATTAGACAAGAACCGACTCACCACTCCAACTGCATGTGCAATATCAGGTCGTGTACAGACCATTGCATACATCAAAGAACCAACGGCAGAGGAGTATGGTATGGAAGACATACCTTCTTTCTCTTCATCACTAGTCGGGCAATCTTCTTTTGTCAACCTAAAATGACCCGCTAGTGGCGTACTCACTGGCTTAGTGCTCTTCATATTGAACCTTTCAAGTACACGTTCAATATAGCGTTCTTGTGAAACCCACAACTTACCAGCTTTCCGATCTCGTATGATTTGCATGCCTAAAATCTGTTTGGCAGGGCCTAAATTCTTCATATCAAAAGACTTAGACAAGTCTTCTTTAAGGCTGCTAATCATATCACCATTCTTCCCCACAATAAGCATATCATCAACATAAAGGAGGAGGATAATAAAGTTACCATCAGGGAACAGTCTAAAATACACACAAGGATCAGCCTCTGTCCGCGTATAATTATGACTCGTCATAAATGCATCGAACTTCTTATACCACTGCCTTGGTGCTTGTTTAAGCCCGTAAAGGCTCTTCTTCAATTTGCACACTAAGTGCTCTTTCCCTTTCACTTCAAATCCCTCCGCCTGCTCCATATATATCTCCTCGTGCAAGTCACCGTGTAAGAAAGCGGTTTTCACATCAAGTTGTTCGATTTCAAGATTCAAGCTAGCGGCTAGGCCTAACACGACTCGTATCGAAGTCATCTTCACTACCGGTGAGAAAATCTCATTGAAATCGATACCCTTCTTTTGATTACAACCTTTCACCACCAATCTTGCTTTATGCCTCACTAGATTATCACCGTCTTTCTTCAACTTGAATAACCACTTGTTTCTCAACACTTTTCTGCCTTTTGGAAGCTTCACCAACTCATATGTATCATTTTTCATCAAAGAGTTCATCTCGTCTTCCATTGCGACAATCCAATTATTTTTATCGGATAAAGATTGCACTTCTTGGAAAGTTTCAGGCTCCCCCTCTTCAGTAAGGAGGATGTACTCATCACTTGAGTACCAAGTTGATTGTCTACGCTCACGGGTTGATCGCCTAAGCTCCTGATCAGCCCCTGTGGGATGAATAACGGGCTGCTCCCCCTGCTCTACAGCCTCTTCTTCTTCCTCCTCTTGTGTCACGTCATTGTTATCTGACACATGTGGATTATCTTCTTCAAAGATAGCATCTCCACCTTCATTTTCACCATCACCTGCAATATGATCAACAATAGGGATAGGAATAGGTGTTAAGTCGGAAGTAGTATATGTGTCGACATACTTTTCAACTAGCATGTCAGAGCCCATCTCTTGCTCACGAAATACCACATCTCTACTTCTGACAACTTTTCTCCTCTCCTGATCCCATAGCCTATAGCCATACTCCTCATCACCATAACCCATAAAAATGCAAGGAGTAGCTTTGCTATCAAGCTTTAACCGCTTCTCCTTCGGAACTAGCATAAATGCCTTGCATCCGAACACTCTCAAGTGAGTGTAAGAGGCATCACGTCCCGACCAAACCTTCTCCGGAATGTCCAAACCAAGCGGAACCGAAGGCGAACGGTTGATCAAATACACCGCACTATTGACAGCTTCACCCCAAAACTTCTTTGGAAGATTTGCCATCCTCAACATGCATCTCACTTTCTCAACAATGGTCCGATTCATCCTCTCCGCCACACCATTGTGTTGTGGAGTGCCCGGCTCAGTCTTCTCATGTCGAATCCCATGCTTGGAGCAGTAACTTTTGAATTCATTTGAGGTATACTCACCTCCATTGTCACTACGGAGACACTTCAATTTCTTCTCTGTCTCTCTCTCCACCATAGCATGAAATTTCTGAAAAATGTCGAAGACTTCACCTTTATGCTTCATTAGATGAACCCATGTCTTACGTGTATGGTCATCAATGAAAGTCACAAAATACAAGTGACCCCCTGCCGATTCCACTTCAATTGGACCACACACATCAGTGTGCACTAGAGCTAGCTTGCTTTCTTTCCGTTTCGATCGTTTTCGAAAAGAAACACGGTGATGCTTACCTAGTACACAATGATCACAAGGATTAAGAGATATACTCTTATCCGTCGGAATAAGAGATCTCTCTGCCAAGATCTTTATTCCCTTTTCACTCATATGCCCGAGTCGCCTATGCCACAAATTTGGTGAGGAGACTTCTTCAATGGCATTAATTTCACCACCACACACTCTCATGTGTGTCTTGTAAAGAGTGCAACACAACTCTCCACGAGCTACAAGCATCGACCCTTTGGTCATTTTCCACTTTCCACTTCCGAAAGTGTGATGAAAGCCCTCTTGATCAAGGACAGTGGCGGATAGCAAGTTAAGACGTAAATCGGGTATATGACGCACATTCTTCAAAATAATCGTGCATCCGACATTTGTCTCTACCCGAACATCACCAATACCAACTATGCTCGCCGAAGAACTATTTCCCATTTTCACACTACCAAAATCACCCGTTCGATAGTTTGAGAAATATTCATTCTCCGGAGCACAATGAAAAGAGGCCCCCGTATCAATAAGCCACTCACTGTTGGAATTAGTGATATGAGAACAGTCACTTGTAGCACAAATTAAAGTAACTGGCTCATCACTTGCAATTGCGGCCGTACCCGCATTATCCGCCTTTTTAATCTGCTTGCCATTCTTTAGATCCTTTTTCCGAACCCAACAAAAATTCTGAACATGTCCCGGCTTATCACAATAATGACAAATAATATTGTCCTTGTGATCCCGAGACTTAGAACGGCCCTTGGACTTGCCACGGTTCTTTGGACCCTTCCTTTTGCCCCTGCCCCTACTCTCCGTAACAAGGGCCTGAGCATTATCCGAACCCATCTCCTTCCTCCTCATCTCTTCGTTGAACATACTATCTTTGATCATATCCATCGTTAGCTTTCCACTAGGAGCGGAATTGCTAATAGACACCACCATGGTTTCCCATGTATCCGGAACGGAACTCAAGAGGAAAAGTGCTTGTAACTCATCATCAAACACAATATTCATGGACGTCAGTTTATTAATAACATCTTGAAAATCACCAAGATGTTCCGAAACTGACTTCCCCACTTTCAACTTCAAATTAACAAGTCTCTTAATCAAAGAGGCTTTGTTATGAGCCGATTTCCTCTCATAAAGGTTTTGCAACTTCTTCCACATTGCAAAAGCATCGGTGTCTCGCGATATATGACTATAGATAGTTTTATCAACCCACTGCCTAATGGTAGCCAAGGTCTTCCGTTTCATATTCGCCCACTCTTTCTCGCTCATAGAGTCGGGCTTAGGAGGAGGGTTATCAGGGGTTCCGGGATTTGCGTCAATAGGCTCAAAGAGGTCTTTACACACTAACAAGTCCTCCATCATACACTTCCACATGGAATAATTTGTGGAGGTCAATTTAATCATTGAACCCGAACTGCTAGACTCCATTATAACCTAGCTTACAACCTAAGCTCTGATACCACTGTTGTGCCTAAACGACACCAAACGAGTCTAGCGAAAATTCGGCAGCAATTCGACGCAAATTGACTAAACCAAATCAAAACGAAATTCAACAAAGACAAACAACCAACACCAAGAATTAAGTGGAAAACCCTCCAATTCGAAGGGAAAAACCACTGGGCACCAATAATCGATTTCACTAATCAATTTAGCAAAATTACAAGGTTCAAAGTCTCAAGTTATGCCCCTAACTCGAAACAACAAAATCCCAGCTACAAATTGTATCAATCGGATCACTACTACTTGATTATCCTAATCAATTGTAGTACCAAAGAATCCAAATGAATGATACGAAATACCTGTAGCCGTGATATGAATAGAGAATACACCTTCAATCAGCTCCACCTTAGCCAATCTGATGATGACTTCAAAAAGGCAGGAACTCTCTGTGTCTGTCTCTCTGATTTTTCGGAAGAACACTCTTCCTCTCTGAAGTTTTGTGTTTGTGTGTGTTTTTCTGGGTTCTCCTACTGCTGCTGTCGAAAGCCACACAAAAACAGCCCCTTCTACTCTTTTTGGTCAAAGAGTAAAGCAAGCCCCCTGACCCACATAAAACACACGCACTCTTTTCTTTCTTTCTTTCTTTTTCTGTTTTCTGCCTTTTTCATTTTCTTTCTTTTTTTTTTTTTTTTTTTATTTTCTGAAAATGAAAAACAAATACATAAACAAATAAAAATAAGTGGGTTGGACCCCACCTAACATAATTATCACTGTGATTGGAATAACCGAAGAGTGAATCTCGAAACTAAGCTGTATGTCTCTCTTGATACTACTATGAGCATGTATATATGAAGTCAATCTATCAGTCACCTGCATTAGAAATTGAACACACTATTAACTAGAAATGAAATTTCGATTTCTCTTTGCCAAATTCTGTACAAATCAACTGCATGTGTTTCATGTACCAGTGCTACCAACGTAAGCTCCAAATCTGACTGATTGAAGTTACATTTCGAGCAATAAGGGTCCATGCACCGCATATGCTATAAACTTACAACAATACAACTAAACGTAGACCCTTTTAAATTCGGCACCTTTGATTATTCGTACACTAATATTGATTATTCTTCTCCATTTACTAAGTCGCACTTTAGCTTAACGCAATAACGCTAACAAATTAATATGCACACATGATCTGATCTTTTCCTTATTCGACTAAGTTGAATCGAATGTAACTAACACATATCGCGTTTTGGATTGCGTTATTGGAGCAGGTTATTAGACTCGAAGGTGTCGTCTCGAATAAGCCCCATGGGTATTGATGATCCATAGTTCCATACACATACATTTGCTATGTACTCATCATCAAGAAGAAAAGGGTAAGAAAGAAATGAGTAAATAGTAAATAAAAAATGAAGGGATAGCAACGTTGGCTAAATGCAATGTGTAGGGGAAGAATTGCCAACTAGCAATGAGAGAGCGGGGGTTTTGGCAGCCTCTTCTTGGTGGCATTCTATACTACTTCACGTGATTTGCTTCCGTTTGTTCTTTTGCATGGTTACTCTCTCTCCTCATTTTGTCCCTCTATATAACATTCCGTGCTATGCTCACAATCTCTACTACTCCACTTCACTTGAAGCAGCTTCTTTGTTACACTTCTAAAACACATCATGATGGACTCAAAGTCCTCAGCAATTCTCTTCATATGCATGCTCTTCATTTCCTCAGCTACTCCCATTTTGGGTTGTGGTTATTGTGGTCAGCCCAAGCATAAGCCCACTAAGCCTGGCAAAGGTGGTCATGGCCATCCCACCAAGCCCACTAAGCCACCCGGTACCGGCCTTCCCCCGGTCGGCCCAGTTGGCCCCGTTCCCATCCCACCAATCTCTCTTCCCCCTACACTACCTCTCCCACCACTCCCTCCGGTCCCACCGGTCACCATTCCCCCCACACTACCTCTTCCACCAATAGGAGTGGTCCCACCAGTAACCGTCCCACCAAAGCTACCTGTACCACTCCCACCAGTGGGACCGGGAGTGGTACCAGGGGTACCCTTGCCCCCACTCCCACCAGTGGGACCGGGGGTACCATTGCCCCCGCTCCCACCGGTGACCCTTCCACCAGTACCCATATTGAACCCACCAACCACCCCAAGCCCAAGTGGGAAGCCATGCCCACCAGGTGGGCCAGGAACTAGCCCAAGCCCAAGTGGAAAAGAGACATGCCCAATAGATGCATTGAAATTGGGGGCCTGTGTTGACCTTCTAGGTGGGCTTATCCACATTGGGCTGGGTGACCCGGTAAAGAACAAGTGCTGCCCAATATTGAGTGGGCTTGTTGAGGCTGAAGCTGCAGTTTGCTTGTGCACTACGCTCAAGCTCAAGCTACTTAACCTCAACCTCTATGTTCCTTTGGCTCTTCAACTCCTCCTCACTTGTGGCAAGACCCCACCTCCTGGCTTCACTTGCTCTCTATAGATGGTAAAGTACTTCATCACCTCACTCCCTCCCTTTCTACTTCGCGACAATGTTAGAGGTCTAATCACTAAACACGTAAATTTAACTGAAGTGATTTAATTAAATTTGTCCACTTATAGCTAATGATGGTCATGATTCGTGTCTGTGTGCAGGTTTGCTAGATGCACAAATGAATTATTGGAAGGATTTGACATGAAAGGATGTCGCAACTTCCATAATTTTAGCTTGTTCTTGTTTAATCCCAATTTGATTAATTTTTGTGGATTGGATTTGATCGGACAATGATGATGATTTGGGTTTCCTTTTAGTTTGTTGTACACAAGATTTATTTGTAAAATTGACTCATTTAGAATGAGATCAATGTATTATTGCTCCCTTCCAAGTGTACTTGTGTGTTCTTTGTTATTGTAACCAAACATTCCTTTCTTCAACTTGTGCTTCACGATTCTCAATTTCTTTTTACTTGGTTTTGCTAGACCCGAGCCTTGAAAGTTGAAAGCCACCGTAACGAACAAAGAGCATGAAATCTGACATGACCTTTGGTTAAACAACTCACTTGATGACAAATGTTTGAGTTGATATCTAAATCTAAATTTTTAACATAAAGAATACGCTACGATAAAAATGATCGCATTTTATGTATAATTGATAGGAGTACTATATACCCCCGTTTTCAATGTTATTGGGCATTGGCAATCGACATACCAAATAGGTCTGAAGTTGCCAAAGCCCAAAATTACATACTGATACACATACAACTACCCAACACAAACATACCAAAAAACGACTACTAGTCTTTATGACTTCGACTAAATTAAACAAGTCAATAACTTCATGAAATTCAGCTCAAGTCAGGTAAGATCAGAGTACATTTTTTTTCTAAATTTAGGCGAAAAACAACAAAATTTAATCTTACTCTGACTCTGCTTGAAATTGGCCTGGAAACGTAAAAACGGGTTTTCTATTATGTGTCGGGTTTTCCAGCTCAAAGTCTACCACACAACTAACTTAAGGTAAAAAAAAAAAAACGACTTTCCAAAATTAATTAACATCATACCTCTAACAATAAGCATGTTTCCAAAAAAGCTTAGGTAACCTACTACTAATCAATATCATTAGCCCTTAATTTAGGTCTATATATGTCAAACAATTTTATTCTCTCTTACAGCCTGTTTGGTAGGAAGGAAATGGAAGGAAATGACACAAAATAATCCACACATAACAATGGAGTTTTGCACTATAAAGTTGCGTTGCACCAGTTGCAAAAAGAGCTAAAACCACGAGACGATGTCAAAACCGAGCTCGAAAACCTTACGATCTCACCACTAGGAAAGTAGGAATGTGTGTTATACTACACATGATTGCTAATGGAGCACAAGGGGATACCTTAGACCAACTCGTACAATGTCTCAAGGTTGAAAAAATCGAGGATTCGATTTCGAAGGCGTTGATTCTTGCAGAAGTTAGCAAATCTTCAAGTAGTAACCCTTCTGAAAACAATCCTGATGATCCTACAATTGGCAATTTTAACTTTGTTCTACTGAAGAAGAGTCTTCCTCTCAAGAAAGATCACCAAGATTTCCTTGAACGTGTGTATCAAGCTAAATTCCAGCATGTTGATTTCCATCGAAAAGTAAGTAAATTACTATTTGATTTCTCGCCTATTTTTATTGTTTTTCAAATTAAAGTTAGTTTTTTGATTATTATTAAATTTAAAATTTTGTTGTGCAATTCGATGGCAAATTAGCTAGTCACATGAATCTCGATAGGTCAAAAAGTCCAAAATTTATCGGTAACATGTCTTAGTCTATTAGTGACTGTTGCACAAACGAGGCTGATAGGTTGGGGTAGTTTATCCTTTTTTGACCTTACTATCTAGTTTACATTTGTAAAAATTGCGTATAGTATAATCTCTACTAGTCGATATCGATATTGTATTTGAGTATGTCTCACAATTATTATCGTTTTCTTTTTATAGGAAGAAGCCATAAAAGAGGTGAATTCATGGGTTGAATCCGAGACAAAAGGGCTAATAAATCAGCTTCTAACTAATGATGCTTTTGATAGTAAAGAATTAGCCCTTATTCATGCAAATGCCCTCTACTTCAAAGGAAAATGGGAACAAGAGTTTTACCCTACTTGTACATCAATGGATATTTTCCACCTTCTAAACCCTAATATGCCAAATATTGAGGTACCTTTCATGAGGCAATGTTATACTTATGTATATTCCGAATTTTTTATCTCCTCAATCTCACCACATAAAAATGCAAGACATACTCATACTACCCCCCATATATGTTTAGTAGTGTATATCACATATACAAATAGCCTTACTCCAAGACAAACGGACTCATCAAAAAACTTTTTTTGAGAGGAGCTTTTAGCGCAAGTCGAATGCTAATGCTTGCAAATGGCCTCTACTTCAAGGGTAAATGGGTAAATGAGTTTGACCCAGAAGATACTGAGCTAAACAACTTTTACCTTCTCAACAAAGCCAAGTCACCTATCGAGGTACCCTCCATGTGGAAGCGTAATGTTTGGTATGAGTGTATGACTATGCATCATTTGATGACTACAAAGTCCTTAAGATGCCCTACAAAAGAGGCCAAGATAATTCAAGGCAATTCTCCATGGTCATTATTCTACCTAATGAAAAACGAGGCCTACCCGATCTGGTCGAGAAAATTCGAGAAAACTCTAGTCTATTATCTAACGATCATTTGAATCTAGAGAAGAACAAGATCGATGTCTTAATGGTTCCGAAGTTTAAACATAAATATTCCTTCCAACCTTGTGAGACCATGGAACAATTAGGTCTAACAATGCCATTCGAATGTCGTGATGAGTTTAAGGGTATGATTGATGATGTCCCACTTTACGTCTCTACAATTATCCAACATACGGAAATTGAATGCAATGAGAAGGGTACAGAAGTAGTGTGTGTTACTTATGTCGGCGTCGACACAGGGTTCTCCCTGTTCGACGAACCACCTCCGCCTCCGATTGAATTCGTTGCCGATCATCCCTTCATGTTTATGATCAAGGAAGATATTTCCGACACTATATTTTTCCTTGGGGTTATTTGTGAACCTGATGTTGATGAAAATTTCATAAAAGTGATAGGCTCCGACGACGACTACTGAACGAGATTATCGAAGAGATCATGAAGATTCATAAGATTAAGTGCTTGGATTCTCGATATTTTTATTGTCAATAAAATTTAATTTGATTGATGTTATGAATTTTTTTTTTGATTTTTTTTACTTGTTTTAGCAAGAGACATGGTGGTCTTTCTCACAAATATCGTGTGTTTTACACATATTCATCCAACTTCCAACGTATGAGCTCGATAAGTACTACACACGTAAAGGGTCGCATGGGTTTTATACTTGATGGAGGTTTCAGGAAGTTATCTCACATAATGCACAATGAGAAGGGAGGTGGTGCAATATACTAACGACCACACGGGTTTTTGCTTTGCGTCACCACCATAGCCATCACCTATTACGTTCATCGTCCATCTTATGTCCACAGTCAAAGATGTGTCTCAATATGACCACGGAACGATATAATACAATGAAATATATATACTAGTATGTAGATTTGAGAAAACAGGTCGGAATACGATAATTTCACCAGAAAAAAGACCAAAGGAACGATGATGATACAATGGATGTAGGTTCATGAAAAGGGCTCAAACTGCTCTCTTTGTATTTCTTACTTTTGACATGAATGATTGAACACATAAACAATGACAACTAAATAGCTACAGATCACATCTAACAGAAGCTAAAAATGGCAGACATTTGGACTGACTGACCTAAAAGAAAATATTGGCCAAGCCACACCATCTCCTAGAAACCTAGATGTAAATCTAGGAGAAAAACCGACAAGCGAAAACAATGGGGAAAAATAAAAAGAAAAGAAAAAGAAAAAAACTTTATTATCTGAATCGAACTATATTATGTTACAAATCCTTAAGAAAGGACTGCTAACCTGCCTGTGTCATAACTGCGATTGCGGTATGAGCTACGACTAACGAAGAGGAAAAGAACGAACGAACAGTGATCAGAGAGTAGCCTTTGATTGAGAGCTGTGCGGCAAGTATCTAATGCGGCAAAAGAATTTCAACTTGAGGAGAGCATCTTCGGCTTTGCCAAGCTTGAGATCCAAAAAGATTTGCATAAGAGCAGCTTCTTGGTTGTTAGGCGAAACCGAGAGAGCCTGTTCAGCAAATCGTCTTGCCTGCTCATAATCTCCCTGTGTCACGTACATGGTAGCTAGATTGATGTAGAGTGTTTGACGAGCTTCCTTTGGACTGAGGAACACGTTATCTTGTTGGTCCTCCGATAGGAAATTTCTAGCAGCTGTTTGGCCAGTACTTGAATCGTCAGCCTCCAGAGTCTTCTTAGCCTGCCATTGTTTACAGTCTTCTTCACTGTAAGGCAATTCCACATTGTTATCGCCAGACAGATATGTAGAAAGATGTTCAGCAGCATCATTCAGTCTGTTCAGTAAACAAAGCGCCTCAGCTGCATAGACATGCCCCCAAAAGGCATACATTCTAGAACATTCAGGTAAGTTGAGGACAGAGAGAGCTGTTGAGAGAGCCTTCACTGGGTTTCCTAATTCAAGCTCCACGAATGCCAGATCAATTAGAACAGCCTGTTTGATTTTCTTATTTTCTCGCCTGCAGATGTCCTCATACTCAGACATGGTAGTCGCGGCAGCTGTATTAGCATGAGTTCCACCTTTCTGCTCTCTTGTATCCCCATTTGCACTAACTAGATTTGAGCTTCCGGGTTCTTTGGATTTGGGATCAGTGGAATTCTTAGTGCCTCCATTCTTAGGTGCTACCGTGTCACTTGATTCATTTTCCTCCAAAGAAGAATCTGTTGACGAACCAGACGTTGCATTCTTTGACTCAGAACCACTTAGCAAGTGAAGGGCATTAAGAAGACATTGCCTGGCAAAAGGCAACGACAGCTTTAGCTTGGCATTGCTGTCAAGTACCAACTCCTCCTTTTCCTCTGACTTCACTTTGCCGTTTCTAAGTGACCCATTTTCTAGCACAAGTTGTCTCCATTTTCCTTGGCCAATGACATGGACCTTCACTGGAGAATCATGAGTGAAGCTTTCGCTGCACTTCAGAAAACCCTTCTCCATTGCTACTAGGCAGCATTCTGCTAGTCGGAGCCATAGGAGAGGCCTGTGGTAGAAAACAAAACTGGCTTTCAAAAAACAGCGAGCAGCAAGCAAAGGTTTGCCACAAGCCAGGTACTGCAAGCCACAATTATATGCTATGAGCAGAGATTTGTCTTGAGAAAATGCGGAAAGCTTTCGAGGCTTTTCCTTCCAGAGGAATGAACAATTGCTTAGTGCTTTGTGAAAGAATATACTTGCGGTGTGAGGCTTCCCTTGCTGATAATAGATACATCCAATGTTGTTGTTAATGATGATTGAACTTCCAACATCAGATTGGTTACTAGATGCTCTCAAAAGCTTGAACGCTTTTGAGTAATTCCCGCGGGCATACTCAAGCTGCGACTTGAGCAGAAGCGCCCTTGAAGAATCTACTTCTCGTGCAATATTCATCGCTTGCTTAACTTCACGCTTAGCGGCCTTTAGATTTCTAGTAAGAAGCAAAAGCTGTATCTTGTAGAGGGGTAATTGCAGCTTCAGATTAATGGTTGGTGTAGAACGATCAGCTGGGATCCTTGACAAATCACTAGATGCAGAGATATTAGATGGCCTGGATATGTCAAGGGTTGATAACAATGTTTCATATTCCATCGTCTCATCTGATAAGGTTCTTGATAAAGAGCTTTCAGAGGCATTTCCAGCAAGCATCCCTTCTGAACTAAAGTCATCAGAGGTTGGTGAATTATTAGGAATTGAAGAGGACTTCACTACCAGGTTTGGCATTTGTTGCTGCACAGTGCCACCATCATTTTGATTGAGCATATAACTTACTCCGAAAGCTTTTTCCAGATAATTTATGACATCCTGGATAGAAAGGTAGCATGGAACGAATTCATCATTCTCAAGCAACAGACAAAATTACTCATATTGCAATACAAAATTTCATGTCTCATCCAATACCAGTTCAAATAAAAGAGATACGGTGGTGATCACGCATTGAGATTGAAAAAACTTGCCATGACTGGCTAACAGCCATTATGGGAAAAGAAAAATGCTCTAAATCAAAAGAAAAATCATACCAGAGCTGACCATATTTTTTTAGCAATTGAGCGCAAAGAAAAATGACATATTCACTAAAGAGCACAATGTTGATACTCGCATACAACAGTATCGAAAACACTGTATCCAGTATTCACCCAACTCCATTCCCACACTTCACTAAAATGATCAGTATAACTTTCACAGTACAAGTCTAGTAACATCATAATCCTCAAAGGTTCTACAGAAATCTTTTTTTTATAATAAAAGTGGTTCTGGAAAAATCAAGCAACATCATTTACTCACTAAACCACCTTGCAATAATTATAGCATAAATCATAATGCAAATACTAGCAGGCACATTAGAAACACTCCAACCAAATATACGCCCCCAGTTCAAAGGTGAATGACGTATGCAGAGCTACCCACATACTTTTAAGCAAGTAAATAATACATAACACTCTTTCGCTAAAAATAGTACTCCATTACCCCGTCAAGTCCTCAACATATGTGATTAAGAGGGGGCAAAAGATACTTGGTTTGAACACCAACCACAGAACAAGTTTGTCAAAGGAACAAGTTGGACCAAAGATCTATGAGAAGGGTGACTATCATTTTCAATTCCATGCTTGATTATATCTCTGGACTTTAGTTGGATACTATATGTTGAACATCCCAAATCCAGAGAAAGAGTCTCAATCTTGGATGGGGAGGAGGATATCTGCTATATTTGAGAACCTCTAGTGTACATACTTTTCAGAAGTCCCTAGTTGCAATAGTCACAAGCAAGAAATGGCCCATGGCCATGGAGTTCAATAGAAAAAAAAAAGGGTCTGCTAGTTTCAGATCAGCTTTATGTAGAGCAGCATGAGGGCATAAACCCACAGGGACGAGGAAGGGGAAGATATTGTCAAACGACAAAATCAGGGACTTAAAAACAAATAGCCTCTCGCTATTTCGCTGGCTCCTGACTTTTCAGTCCACATAAAATACAAGAAATTCATTCGGCTCAATCCTCAACCCCTTCTTGTCAAATTAAATGATGATACAATCATCCTCCAGAAAAGACACAATGAACAGTGGATTTGTACAGCAAGATCTTATACATCTATATAAAGTATAAAGCCGAGAATATAGTAAATACATGTTGCCGGTGAGTGACAACCGAAGTAACTTCACGGTTTTCTCCAGATTACGGATTTACAGTTTTACTTTAGCCGTCTCTTCACACAAGAATGCGAAAAGTTCAGGTAAACTCCAGTAACTTCAGGAAAATGCAAATTAAGTAAAGATGAGTTCAAGTTGAAAAGAACAAAACTTTTCAAAACTACATTCAGTTTCAATATCCTATTCCAGCTCGAGCTTCAAAGCTTGAAGGAAAAGAAAAGAGGTCTCGCAAGTCCAAACACACTCACAGCCAAAAGAAAACTAGAAGTTATGAAGTTCCTACAGAAGTGCCCCTAGTTCTTTAACTCATTGTCTTAAGAAAATGATGAGTTTCTATTTCCTCCAACAGAGTTCTGTTTCAGGGTTTTTGTAATTAATTCAGCAAATATTAAGGCTTGGTGAAACAGGGTAAGCCCTATAATATTCCCTCTGCCCCCAAAAGATCAATGACTTTGAATAATGGTCCGTTTGAAGGTAAGTAAGGACAATTATCTCAAGTATCTCTATAAAACTGATATAAATAGTTCTCTTGGCCTCATTTAGCCATTTATATCTAGTTCAATCCAGAGAGAGTGACTGCAAATACAATGCTATAGATCCTACTATATAGAAAAGAACTCACTACGCCCCACTACCACTACACGTCTACACCACACCCAATAATTACATGGAAGAAAAAGTTTTGCAAGACCTTCATTAAAAGCTATGCCTCCATTCCATTTCCCTTATGCCCCAATTAAACCAAGGTTTTCAGATTTGAGAAACTATTGTGAACCAATAAAAACTGTATAATAGGATTCAATGTTCTAAGGGTGTGATAGGGATCACAATGGTTTTTCCGTTTTTGTAACCAAAATAGAAAGGGCGTATTATTTTGGAACAATATAATGTGGAGTATATCAATTAAAAAAAATGGGAAATGCAACTTGTTAAAACATAATTTAGTACAAGAACTGCCTCTAATAGAGGATCAAGGGTAATCAGCTATGCCTACTCCCTCGAAAACCATGGTGTCTAGAAAGTAGAAATACTATTCAATGGCCTGGGGAAAGCAATCAACATCACCCAAATTTCTTACTACTAAACAATTTCCGGAAATTGGATATATCATATACACAGACACCATTGAGGAGAAATCATATACTGACAAGAGTGACAAGAATTCTGCTCGCTAAGCAGACAGCAAAAAGAACAAGCTAGTGTCACCTATAATGAAACTAAAAAAAAATTAATAATTACAAACTTTCTGAAAGGCTTACCGAAAACTTGGATGCATCGTGAGTCAAAAAGGCAACATCCAGAAGTAAAAGGCACACATGCAAAGCGGTAGTCTGGGAATGACCAACAGAAGAGAACCCATCAGAATTCAGAAATATGTACATTTGCAACTAAGAGGATCAAAAAGAGATGTTATTGCCCAAACCTCATCTATGGGTTCAATATTTTGAAATAATGGTTCCAAAACTGACAGTGCCTTCGAATACTCATGCAGGTGAGCCAGTATTGTTGCCTGGGAACGACAGATAAAAAGACATAACCATCAGATACACCACCAGAAGAGGGACCGACAGCACATTGCAAGTTCAGGATAGAAAGTAAAACATACGATATTCAATGCTGCCACAGATGAATCAAATTCATCAACAAAACCAGCACCGGCACAGTTTGTCAGACTATTAGGTCCTTTACTTCCAGAATTGGATTTATTGGCAGCCTGGGTGGCAGTATCTGTCTGTTCTCTGGATGCGCGAGCAAGGTCTTCACTCTTCCTCTGAAAAATATAAAAGCAAATTAAGGAAACCAAGCTTCCCATGGGATAACAATTTGACACACGCCTGCCACTGTAGGGGGAAGGGGGCACATGAATTACGGTATAAGGGTATGCTAAAACCCTTGTAGAAATGCTTGATATGTACAACAACAACATCCAAGCCTTATTCCCAAAATGCTTGATATGTAGTCACCAAATATATAACTTAAATCTACAATAGACATAAGTGAAAATGAAATATTGTCTCACAATTGTCAACATCTCCAATCTCATAAATGCTCTTTCTCCGAAATATCTAAATATATATATTGCTTGTCAGACTAACTAAAACAGAACTTTACCAAGCTCGTGTCACTCCGACTTCTGATGCTTGTTGATTTGTAGGTCATATGTTCAGACTTCCAAGGTTCTTCATTTCATTAGTTAGCTTACATTTAGACTGCTTTTATTAATCACCTCTTCCTTGAAGATGGATCGAGTGTAAATCATTATGGGTGGGCTATCTAGGGAATAGACGACCCAACTTATGCACCTAGACACCTAGATTGCTACACTAATCATAGATTTTCTATTTCTACCCATGAAGTTTATTACATACATGTCATGAATTGTCTCTTCCTTAAAAAAGATACTCCAAAACCATAAGCTTTGAATTGTATTCAAGACTAATGCAAGTCAATAATTAACCCACTGCTTCACCCATCCGCAAATGATTTATTATCTTTCATCAAAATATATTACATCAATTCAATTAATTAGCGCCACCAATCCAGCAAGTGAGTAAAGTCAGCTGTATATCTGACTTTAGGATAATAGCAATACCTTAACATTGATGAGGACTTCTAGCAGATTCTTTGGATCTGAACTTCCATCCCGCAGAAACTCCGCTACAGCAACATTATGTAGAATCTGCAGAATGATTGGCAAAGTTCAGCATGATAAAAACAGATATGAACAGGGCAAAATGAAAAAATAACAATCCCATCATAAATAGAAAAGACATTTGGAATTTTTGTTTTGTGTTTCATAAGACATAATATCTATCTCTTCTCTTCCCAATTTCTACCACTCCCGAAAATAAAATGTTGTCTCATTCAACTTCTCCAATCTCCTAACCAGGCTTTCCGCTGCCAGAAAACACCTCAAACAGTTTTTAGGATCCAGTTTTCTTGCCATCAAGACTACAATAACATCACCCCAGTGCCTCAAACTCACAGGCTCCCACCATAAGACGGGATAAAAGGGGGGCAGGGTGTTGGATGTACGCAAGCCTTAACCTACGTTGAAAACATACATAGGCTGCTTACTGATTACCCATCAAGAATAACTCTTAAAACTCACCTCCAAGGAAACGAATTATTCCTAAAAAAATTCTGCCAATTGCTCAACATTTCGAAGTATAGAAGGGAAACAAGAAGAACTATGCTTTGACAATGCTCTAAAGATGAATACAAGCCAAATTATCACTAGATTCGATGTAAAAAGGCTGAAATCTACAGCTTCTATACAGCATTTTCAGCAAAATGGAGTCCCATCCAGGTCCACAACACAAACCCGCCCAAGGTCAGCCAACAAACAAAATTTAGAAATCAATTACAACCATCTTAAAGTTATCTAACCTACCCAAACCCAAATATCAGGCAAATTACGACACTCAAATCATTTTCAGTTATCGTCAAGCCCATGCTCAAAACTCCACCTCAAAATCACTAGAGCCTGGTAGTAACAAACATTCTACTGGTTCTCTAACTTACACAAACCTACACGTGCAAATCACGGCACTCAAATCATTTCATTTCTCATCAAGCACATACTCCACAGTCCATAGAAAACTCCACCTCAAACCACTCAAACATCACAGAAAGAACAAGCTTCTAAAGTAACAACCTCGACTCATCCACTCCGCCATTTATTTAACACAAAGCAACATCAACTAACTACATTATCTCCCACCTAATCATCTAACACTTATATTAACCCTAAATTAAGCAAAATCAAGCAAAACTAAACCTGAAATATCCCCTCAAACAAAAACCACAACCACAATTATCAAATATCACAGCACCAAACAACTAACTTAAACATAAATTACGATAATCCTAGCATCGAAACCGCGAAAAACCGAACAATTAAGTAACAAACTTTATACCTTCGGATCACCTTCCTTCTTCTGCAAGAGTTGATTCAACACCTCAACACACTCCGAATACTTTTCCGATTGAAACAACACAACAGCTTCTTTAGCAAGCGACGCAGTAACCGATAGAGCACCGTCGTCATCCACAACCACCACGCCGCCGCCACCGCCACCACCACCGCCTTCTCTCGCTACATTCACCGACGCCGATACCGAATCTCCCGAATCCATCCAGAGATCGAACTCACACACAAAAATGCACAAAAATCACACTGTTCACTCAAATTCACGCTCTCACTTTCTCACACACCAGATAAATTAACCAGAAAATCAACCTAATCAGTAAAAATGTAGCAGTAAAAATGAACCAAACCCTAGCTTTTACTCAATCGTAACCGATAAACTACTTCAATTGCATGAACCAGAGAAAATCGTGAGTTTATAAACAAAGATTGAAATGGACGAAACCCTAACTCGTTGAAACTCAGCCGATTCGATGAGTTGAAGTGCCGAGTTATCTCTCTCCGACTCGGCTTGAAGAGGAAGATACAGAAGAGTTGCAGATTGGGGGAATTCTGAAGGAGAGAGAGAGAAAGCGGGGGGAAGTTTTGGGGATTTTTTTTGTTTATTTGGGTTTTTGCGAGGGTTGAGTTTTTCTTTTTCTTTTTTCCGCTGCTCAATTTCGTGTTTCTTCTTCAAAAATGTTTTTTTTTTTATGGGAAAAAAACGGTGTGGTTTGACTTTGGATTTTCGATATTGTGTTTGATTAATGGTATTTTACTATTTTAGTTGTAGAACATGAACGACGGAGTGGGGAATTTACGTTGACATGAAACTAATTTATGGGGAGAAACATAACACACAGCGGAATTTATTAGATACGATGTTCATTTAAATGGTGAAATATATATATAAGATGAGGGAAATGAGATGGTAAAATTGGTTTAGACTTTGTATTTTTGATATGGTGTTCTATTAATGGTATTCCAGAAAAAGATGATTTGTTTTAGTGGTGAATTATAACGAGGCAGAAAGGAGGCGGAGTTCTTTTTTTTTTCAGTCTATATTTTCCAATTTGGGTGAAGATTGAAGAGCGTGAGTTTCAAGTTTTTCAAAATTGAGTGTCTTATCTAGTCATTAATCTCTTGGATCTTTTTTTGAGGTATGATACATAGTCGTTCATCATAGAAGTGTTATTTCGTGTTGTGTCACCAATAATGTGTTACTCAACCAATCATTTACAGTGAGTTAACATTTGAAATTATGTAATTATTTAAAGTCGAGTTGAAGACAAATGGCATTCTGATAGTACAATAACAATACTACACCCTACAGTCCTACACCCACATATGGAGTATATTAGAGTTGCTACATTTGTAGATCAACTTAACTTACACGGCCGATTCGCTCAATAAATAAAAAATATGATGCTTAGGTCGCAGCCTCGCAGGTTCACCCTGTTATATAGGTAGTTAGGTACCTAATTTTTGTTGGTTTCCTTGGTGGGTGCAGCTATATTTACAAATACACAAATTAGAGAGACTACCTGATGCTTGAGAGCCTGGTGTCAAATCTTATCACCCTTGCCTCTTTAGCAAGTCCAGTATCAGTTCAGAATCCCGGATGATGTCCTGACTGTCTTGGGAATCCTCGTTTCCTTGAGAGAAATCGACACTTGTATAAGTCCGAATTCCAGGACCGTGCCCACTACAATCCCTTCCCTTCCCTTGCTGTGCCCTCCTCACTTCTCTCTGGTGCTCAGTAAGCTCTGACCTTTTCCGTTTAGGGCATGGTGGCAGCTCGCTTGTCTTAGCAGATGTAACCTTTGCGTCCTTCACAAGCTCAACTCGTTTTGAGCACATCCTCAATGTCGCAGTAACCTTGTGCATTGGTGCTTTTCTGTTTCTTATATTTATCTTTTGTCGAGATAGCTTGTCCAATACATGTAACAAACAGGGAGGAACTTCTACATGGAGCTGATCTCCGTAAGCAGAGTTCCAGAAGTTGATGGTAGGCTCCGAAATGGAGGGGCTTGGATGGCCAAGTGTTTTTTCGAGCAGAGGTGCAATAAGCTTCAGAAAGGAGGAGTTGAATTCAACTGAAGGCCAGCTACGCTGCAAACTTCTGATTATTTCTGTCCACAAAAGTGACAGCTGATTGTTGATGCTGTCACTCCCCAATGCGGCATCTGACATCCAGCAAAGCAGTGGATCACCCAACACCTGGATAACATATCGAGGTCGTTAAGAAACGTTGAAGTTCCCATACCAACAGAGAAGTAGAGATGAGCACCAATACCAACACAGTGAAAATCTGAAATTGTTACAGCAAAGACTTAAGTTGATGTTCAGAATTTTCCGGTTTCATGGTGTTTTTGTAAGGTATGGAGTCTTCAGGCTCACTCCTCACAAAGTACTGTCTTAGTGTGGAGGTTGGGGCTCTGCCCTATAAGACCAAGCTAACACAAAGTACATATAAGAATACTTACAACAGCGAAAATGTTTTATGTCAATTCTGATCTTGAAAGTTCAATGGGACTTCACTTATTTATACAAAGCAAAATAAAAATGAGGCCGAATTCATCTACAGTATAATGTTTGAATCTAACTGCACTAAAGTTTGAGAGCAAACTTAATTCAAACAGCATTCCAAATTTGACGGCAATGTGACCTTGAAGATGTTACGAGTCACGACTCTTAACAGAAATTCAGAAACAGTAACATCAATGAACATAAAGCTTATTATTGATATATTAACACGAATTAGAATGTCTGAACTAAAACCCCTTCAACAGCAACAGGGTGAGTAGTGAGTACTATGCCCAATACTTGGAAAGTAAGCTTATACGGCATAAAATTAGTGAGGCTAGAAATGATACACACTTATATGTGGAATACATACCTTGACAAAGGAAGTAATATCTTCCTTCCATTGAAGATGACTGGCTATGTGTTTTAAAGCAGGAAGGAGCCTGTAATGCAGGTGCGAGTTCAGAACTTCAGATGACAGAACTGCATAAAAACATGTATTTGCCTAGTCGTTTTAGGGATCAAACCTGGAGATTACAACAATCTTGGGTGCTTCCATTTTTGTTGATAGGAGATTCATCAGCCTGTTAACAAAAGTTAACAGATAATAGAACACAATGAAAGCCATTCAAGTGCAGATTTACTGGAGAATAAAATAGAATCTAACATATCAGAATTCGGAGCAAAGAGTGCCAAAGACCCATCCCAACTGGTCCATAGTGCAGCTGACATCGTTTACACATAGCCGCAACATCATACTACGTCATGATAAAAGAACAAACGAGTCTATGGGAACAGAAAGAGAGCAGAACATGACTAGTCTAGAGTAGATAGATGATGAAACAAGACTTCAAATAACTGCTTATTGCAGTTTTAAACAAAGCCTAGCATTATGAACTGAACAACACATCACCATAGTGGATCAGCAGAAGCCACGCCAACTCAGTCACACTCTAACAAGCACAAAACAGTTCACTGCTGATATCAAACAGATTATATGCAGCACAAGAGGATATAGAACTAACCTGGCTGTAAAATCCAAGCAGTTATTGAAGTCACTGGATCCGGTATAACTACACTTAATTGCTTCAGGAGTAACCTTTTCTATATTTAGATTCTCCAGAATACACTTTCCAATGTCACCGCTTAAAGAGAGGAGCTGATGTTCACGACTCTTAGCATCAAACATGGTGAAATCCTCGCTCAAGTTGCTTTGTTGATGGAGAAAATCATTCAATGATAGGCAAAGATCCTCTGTAAACCAATTTTTTCTTGGCAATTCTTGCAGGATGGTACAATTGACAGAGTTATAAAGAGATACCCACACTTCGGTAACTTTTTCCAGTGTACAATTCTCCAACAAAATTGGTGAAGCTCCGGAGTTGCAATTCTTTGTGGTGCCCATTGCTTTGGGGGAGGAACAGACAACAAGCGGGTATACCAAAAAGTTGCACAAAGTATGACTACCAAAGCTATTAGGCTGGGTTTTCAGAGGCAAAAGATCCTTTGCACTATAAAGGTGATCTCTCAAACACTGAGCAACATTGACCCAAACCGTTAGAGAACTTTCGGCCACCAAAACATAAAGAGATGCAGCAATAGCATGGAGAATGTCCAACAACTCATATGAAGATAGCAATTTGTTTAAGTAACTATCTGCATCCCGTAGAACGGACTCATGGCTGACTGCCTTAATGCTCACTTGAATAACCACATAGTAATAGAGAACCGTTAAATATGTCACTGGTGGAACCATGTCCATAAAACTCATAGAGACCTTGCCCATGTTGTAACTAGCTTCACCTTGGAAAACATATTCCACATCTAGGGGAACTTTATAAAGAGGAGAGCCAAGGATAGAAGGATCCAGCTCCTGAATAACTGCCTCAAGAGACTGCAAGCAACAGACTTGAAACCCATTACATTGACCATCCACAGAAAGCGCAGCTTCACATACTGTTCTAACTAACCCGAAAATGGCGCTAATGCACTGCATGACAGAGTCATAACTAGCCAAAGATTTTGCAAGATCTATTTGAACCCCTTTCAAGAAGAAACGGAACATCCTTAGTATTACATCATAAATCAGTTTACGGTTCTCAGAGCTCAGAGTAACCATCGCTGCTTTTCTCAGTGTCATCTGTATCATTCTTACCAGAAAGTCCATATGACTACAATCCCAAGGCAACCACCTAACAGAGTAATTCTTCAATGTACTCTCCCCCAACAAGGGTCTTACATTATTAGTTGTTGTAGGTAATAACTCACAGGAAACATTGGTAAGTGATCCATTATCTAAACTTTTAGATTGAATGAAATCATGAAGCAAACTCATGCATGTGCTCCAGATCCAGATGTTCCTGTCATCAAGCTTAATGTTCAAAACTGCTTTCAACAACGGCTCCACAACAATACCTAATATACTAGGATCGTTTACTGAGTCGTCAAGCTTGTGTAACAGATAGCACCAAGTGTTCAGGCAAGATGACTGGACAGAAAGGTCTATTTGGCTAGCCATAATGCCAATTATTGGTGTCATAATGAGCTTCACACCTTTTGAGCATTCTCCTGTCCGAATATTACGTCCGTTCAACTCTGATGCAACAATAGACTTCACTTTATCTTGTTCAAGGCATAGAGGACTTACTGTCACAGTATCACAATCTTTAGTTGGGAAGGCTACAAGAGCGTCTATTAAACCTTCCCATGCAACCTGTGTGGTGAGGAAACAAAGTAAATACCGATAAAGAGCAATGCAACATCATAGTTCCTTAATTAGTAGTATATCATGATTTTTAACAAATGCATGATTGACTGATGACGCTGTGCATAGAATTATAGATAAGCACAAAACTCATCAGAAATCATTCTAGAGTGAACTCGGATACGATGGCAAATACATGCACAAGGCCCTTTTGAAGTATTATCCTTTCTGTCAACTTGCAAGAAAGTAGGACGGAACCATTCACAATGTAATATGTTTCATGCATTAGGACTAGGTGGAACAGCTTACCAATGTTGCAATCTGAATTTGCGGATCTGAATCTGAAAACGTCTGCTCAGGAACCTTAAGCAATTCATTCACCAAATGCCTACTCTTCAAGGAATGATATCCAAGTATACGGATAAACCATCCCCATGCTTGGAGAGCCTGAACTTTCTTACCTTGTTTTAGCAATTCCTTCATAGCAGAAAGCAGTCCGTGCTTCATTTCGTGGGCAATAGCCTTATAAGAAAGACAAGAATATAAAAGTGAGCACTCTAAAGTGGCAGATAAGAGAATAAACACTTGCAAAATCCAAGAACATCTTCAGAAAATAACAACTCTATGCATGAGAACTGGTTCAAATCATTAGTAAATCATCACTACAACCATAACGATAGAGCCCTATACCTTTGAGAGCGCCTGAAGGGGAGGAACAATTAGACACTTGATCTTCAATAAGCATCTTTGCGACATGTCTCTCTCCCTTTTGTCAACACTTAGGAGTCTTCTATATATGGGAGGTGCCCATATGCTTGATGTGTCTCTCATCTTTTCACCTACCTGTGCAGCTAATTTCATAACTGCCTGTTCCAAAAAAATCAAGTGTGAGAGGCTCGGACACATCTAGTTTACTAACTACATTATATGCTAAAGCTATAACCTAATGCATTGTTTACGCATACTGAATAACTGGTAATATATCAAAGAGGAACTCGATGAAAAACCATTTAGTAAAGAAAATGTCTTTAGAAGAAAAGCATAATTCAGCAAAAAGGAATGTTATTACCTGAATAGCTTCAAATGTTGTTGATAGTGAACCAGCAGGATTGTCAAGGGCATGAACAACAGACCTCAACAGTAAATCAAAGTGAAGAACTAAGGACGACGAATCGA
Source organism: Spergularia marina (assembly GCA_963680865.1). Taxonomy (NCBI): domain Eukaryota; kingdom Viridiplantae; phylum Streptophyta; class Magnoliopsida; order Caryophyllales; family Caryophyllaceae; genus Spergularia; species Spergularia marina. The sequence goes on along the minus strand of OY804557.1, from coordinate 23,303,676 downwards.
GCTGTTGGATGGATATACACCATACTCCTAGATTGCAAACGGCCTATGGTCATGAACATAAACGAATTAACCAGTCGCTGATGGAGAACATGACTAATAAATACCCACATAAGCATACGTGTTATGCATACCTTGATTTTTGTTGTAATAATTAGTCGAGCAAGTGACCCCAACACCTCAGCTATGCATTTCTCTGTATTCAACCCCTCCCACGAATATAAGAGGAATGTTAATCCTTAAAAATTATGAGGATCAAGCATAAAAATAAGTAAATAACTATAGTAGCGCAACTTTAACCATGCAACAAAGTCGCATGATGATAGTGTGGCCGTGTGGGGTTTAAAGCTTCCGACTTGCTCAATCATGTGCTCCTCTTTGAAATTCATAATATCTCTCCTCCCATTAATACCTAGTAAGTTCCCAATAGGCAATAATCGCTCTATCATATATTTAACATGTCCAACTAATCACTAGTAGTCTAAGTGACGGTCTCTTTAGACACACTGGGGTAATGTTGTTGTTATTGTAGACGGTATTCAATTCCATTCAATCAAACACCAAAAACAATTGGATGAGGCAAATCTTAGCACGAAACCACGACAAGATCAAAAATCATAACTCATTACTACTCAATATACATGCTTTAATCACAAGCTCCTAACAAAGTAAGCTCAACAATCACTAAACTAAGCATTCTTGAGGTCACTCAAATCCAAAATTCAAGACCTAAGAAGAGTATAGTAATATACATACTCGGAATCGCGGTAACGATGGATGGGTGATAAATCATGAATCCCAAACACTTCAAAGCCAATGCAACACTGTAACAACAACAACAAAACCCAAAATTATGTCAGTAAATAAAACAAAATCCAAACTTAGGTTAGATAAATACACAAATAAAGCTTCAAGGGGAAGTTACATTTCTTCATCTGCATCGTCGTATCGAATGTCGGCGACAATTGAAGAAAGGATAGATTCGGACGAATCAACGAGTGGCTGGATTAGGGAATTATCATTACTAGCTTGTTCTTGAAGCTGTTGAAGAGTTGAGTATGCAAATGGTTTCTCTGATTTCGAAGGTGATGAAATTAGGGTTTTGATTTGTTCCAATTGATCTGGGAAATTCGACATTTTTGGTGTTGTTGTTGTTGAAGATTAATTTGGGGGAAAAATTGAATTGAAATGTTGGATTAAACCCTAAATTGGAAAGGGGGAAGGACTTTTTCGATTTACCCGCCATAATTGGAAGTGGTGAATTTGACGGGAAGGAAAAATTGGGCTTTGGGCTCTGTTGAATAGAAATTGGATCTTTGAGTTTGAAGTCTTTCCGGGCTCTCGCACATTTAAGATAAACGTAAAAATTAAATATGTATTGAAAAAGCGTTAACTTTTAATAGAGTTCTTCGTGAAATTAAAGAGATAATATAAGTATACTAGTCAACAAGTTGTATCAAAAACTATAACTACGAGTACTAGTAATGAGTCACAACTCATTGTCGGTTCTTTTTTGCGCTTACTTTATTTCTTCATTTACGGTTTTTCAAACTTTGATCATATAAATGGCATTCAAAAACGTAAAATCAATGAAAATGAGGGGAAGGTATTCCATCAAAGATATAAATTTTGAAGGATTCGAGTAATTTTGTTACCATTTTGCATTAGACGTATGGCTAAGTGTGTCTAGGTCGGGGTCTTGATAAGTGATAGACTCAATGAACCATTTCACTATGCGAATTCCTGTAGATTCCAAGGGTGAGATTTAATAACTCGGTTTGTTGAAACTCTTTTTATTTCAGAGATAAGTTAATTACCTTCAAAAACTCGTTCTTTTATAAATGTACTCTTACCCTGGTATTATTGTACAAAACAAATCCAATATTATTGAAAACGAATAGGGTAACTAGGGAAAAAATGCCGCTAAAATGGGCATACCATCTAAATCAAACCAATGTAAGAATCGAATAATCAGCCATGTGAGTCACCATCTTATCCTCCAACTTGTATGAAATGATCAAATCATATATTATAGGATTGACACCTACTAATGATAAACTTGAAAATGTATATGGACCGTTCATCTCATTGATTGACATGAATTATTGACGCTACCGTTGTTAAGGGAATGGGCTTTTCACGAACTGTAGCTACTAGTAGTGTGTGCGCATCTGTTACATTAGCTCATCATTTGATTACCCATGCCAATAATTTGACACAATCCTAAACACATACATTAACCCTTTCTAACAAACCCTTTGCTGTCACGCAACTCCAAGATTTCGTACCATAACACGTTTAACCCATGATCGGATTATCAGGCATCATCGAATGATACAAGAAAATAATTTATACGGTGAATATATTAAGAGGTCAATTTTCAAAAGCTAGTACGTAGCCACTAAAGTTAAGCCGCCGCAAATTTGTGGAATCAAATTGAAGCTCCTACAATTAAGGTTATGATCGAGTTAATTAAGTTGTGGTAAGCATGTTACACTAGGGTACACGTATTCTACCAAATGATTGCTCTACTAGTGATTTTAATAAAACGTGACTGTAATACACATCATTTCTAGAATATGCTAGATTTTTCATTGTGGGATCATCCTACACCTTTTGTTGTCAATTTTTTTTCCAAAACATCAAATTAGCCATGCCACACAATTATTGGCTTTGTTTACTAGTATCGAATCGTATCCTCGACCTCTCTTACGAACCAATATACATTGATGAATCGATTCTACATGCGTACCTTTTAATTCTTATTACTCACCTTTATCAATTATCATCCTCATTACTCATATACGTAAAGTAGTACGTCAATACACTTTAGTACGTATAATATAGTTTTAAATACTACACGTATAATATAGTATTAAATACTACAGGATATATCGGACACGGACACGCTAGATAATACGAGTATTTCGCGTACTTGTGTGCCTTAGCTAATTACACTAATACACTCCTTCCGCGTTTAAGTTTTCCAAGTCAACAATCCAAACCCACAAACAAAGGAATATTCTGGATCAGGCTAGTACGTGGATCCTACGTGTAACATTTATCAACCGTCAAACGCAAAACCCCACCTATCATATCCACCGTTAGATCCTCATCATCAACCATCAGACAAAAAAACAGTACTTTTCACAAACAGAACACAGCATAACAATCTAGACACTGATGCACAGGAACACACCACCCACTCTACTTCTTCCATCTGTCAAAAAACTCCAATAAAAATAAAAAATACTTTTTTTTTTCTTTTTCTAAATTTGCGTGAAAAAAATGGTGTCGAAAATTTTGCAGGGGAGTCGACCAATGAGCACTATAAATTCACCAAATCTTTCATCATATTTTCACACTAACAAAAACTTGTTTAACAATTTACCGTATTCATATCCAAATGACCCACGTTATATTTCGAGTCGAAAATCGAAACTTTTAATACCACATTTCCATTGTAATTTATCACCTATTCAATCTCGTATTTTTTCTGGGAAATATTCTACCGATTCCCTCTCATTCAATTCATTTTGGTCTTCTAAGATATTACTCAGCAAAAATCTTCCTGCTTTTTCACCCAAATCTTTCCAGGTATGTTATTTATTTCTGTTCATTTTGAGATTTTTAATCTTTTTTAATATTTTTTTTCGTGGGTAATTATTAATTAGGCATGTAATTGTTCTTTAATCAGTTTGTTAATCTCTTTCTCCTGTTCTTTTTACCTGTCTTGATGATCTGAAGTGATGGAAAAATGTGCTCTTTTTTGGGTTTTGGTTGAATAAGATAATTTCGAGTTGTTTTTCGAGTGTAACCGTTGCGTACAAATTTATCGGGTAGTGTCGTTTTAACTAACAAAATATGTCAAACAGTAGAGCTATTATCGTTTTTTTTCCTCTGGCTATTTATACCACTTGTAGTATCTCCTTGGTTCACTTTGAGGTGTACTAAATACGTTAGGTCCCATGTTCGAATCTTTTCTCCTACTCGCTCAGTTACTATATCGGGCTTTGTGCCTTATAGTAAAAGCCTTCAAAAGGAAACAAAAACCTTGTGTAGTAGTTAGATCACTTAGATGTTAGAGGTTTAAACAAAACTATTGATTCGGCTTCAACCATCAGCTTGTCATATTGTTTCTAAACACGACCATTTGCTTGTTTTTTTGGGCTAGAATGCTAGATGTAATAGTATCATTTTGAGCTTGGTAATGTTACTTGTTAGATGTTAGGACTTAGGAGTCATACAAAGCTGAAAGCTTGTAAATTTATTGCATATCATGTGCCATTTGGGAGCTAGAGTTGGCAATCATAAAGAAGAATTTGGAATAATTCCAGAGTTTAATTATTCTATTTGATGGTTGGATTCGTTGTATTTTATTATGAGCAACATCTTTACCCCAATGCCTTAAATGCTCCCGCAATAAGGTGAGGTAAGGGGGGTCGGATGCACGCAAGCCTTACCCCCTATTGACACATAGAGAGGCGGCGCACGAATGATCCAAAATGAAAATTGCTTAGAGAATCACTGCTACTTGATGATCCAAAATGAAAATTGCTTAGCTACTTCACAAAATAAGAAGCACAAACAGTTTTACGAGTCTTTTGCTTTATTATGATTATTGTAGGAAAAAGATTAAGCTAACATATCAAATTTTCGGTGTAAGAATTCGGGTTGTGTTTACGGAATGATGCAAATCATGCAATCAGGACCTAATATCTGGTGCACTATCTTTGCAATGACATTTTACAGGTTCCTGAGGAAGAAGGAGAAATGACAATAACACCAGCTGTTCGGATTGCGGACAGGAAAGTAATTGTAAAGGACAGGACAATCTTAACCGGAGTGCCGGACAATGTGATAGCAACGTCCGGCTCATCATCTGGTCCGGTGGAGGGGGTATATATAGGGGCAGAATTCGACCACGAGAGCAATAGCCATGTGGTCTCCCTAGGCACTCTAAGGGATGTCCGATTCATGGCTTGTTTTCGGTTCAAGTTATGGTGGATGGCTCAAAAAATGGGTGACAAAGGTGGTGACATACCCTTAGAAACTCAATTCTTATTGGTCGAGACCAAGGACGGGTCTCACATTGATTTGGACAATGGGGAAGACTCTGATCAGGTGGTCTATGCTGTGTTCCTCCCTTTGATCGAGGGACCATTTAGGGCTTGCTTACAAGGGAATTCGCGGGATGAGCTTGAGCTTTGTTTGGAGAGCGGAGATGATGAGATTAAAGGGTCCTCATTCACGCATTCTTTGTTCGTTAGTGCAGGGACAGATCCTTATGCTACAATTTTTGAAGCTATTAGGGCTGTTAAGTTACATCTTAATACATTTAGGCAGCGTCATGAGAAGAAGTTGCCGGGAATTGTTGATTGTTTTGGTTGGTGTACATGGGATGCATTTTACCAATAAGTTACCCAAGAAGGTGTTGAGGCCGGTTTGGCCAGCCTCTCGGCTGGTGGCACCCCTCCAAAGTTTGTTATCATCGACGATGGTTGGCAGTCTGTAGGGGTGGACTCGCAAAAGGAAGAAGTAGGAAAAGAGGGGAATGGTGATACACCCTTGCCTAGGTTGACAGGGATTAAGGAAAACGAGAAGTTTCAGAAAAAGGATGATCCTAGTGTTGGTATTAAGAATATAGTTAACATAGCTAAGGAGAAATACGGGTTAAAGTACGTGTATGTTTGGCACGCGATCACAGGGTACTGGGGTGGGGTGCGTCCTGGGGTTAAGGAAATGGAGGAGTACCAATCTCTAATGAAGTACCCCAATGTGATTAAGGGAGTTTTGGAAAATGAACCTATGTGGAAGAGTGATCCTTTAAAGGTTCAAGGGTTAGGCTTAATGAACCCGAAAAGTGTGTACAAGTTTTACAATGATTTGCACAATTACTTGGCTTCAAACGGGATAGACGGGGTTAAAGTGGACGTTCAGTGCATTTTGGAGACCTTAGGTGCAGGGCTTGGTGGCAGGGTAGAGGTTACTAGGCAATACCATCAGGCTCTTGATGCTTCTGTAACTCGGAATTTCCCTGATAATGGTTGCATTGCTTGCATGAGCCACAATACTGATGCATTGTACTGGTAAGTTTTCCTAGTTTTTTTTCTTCTTCATTGTTCTGTAGTTTGGTTGTGTTTTCGTGTTGAGTAAATCTGAATTTCGGGATGTTTATGAATGTTGAACAGCTCGAAACAGACAGCCATAGTGAGAGCATCAGACGATTTTTACCCACGTGATCCAGTATCACACACCATCCACATTGCGTCTGTGGCTTACAACAGTGTGTTCTTAGGAGAGTTTATGCAACCTGACTGGGACATGTTTCATTCAGACCATGCAGCAGGTGAATACCATGGTTCAGCCAGGGCCATCAGTGGAGGTCCAATTTACGTCAGGTAAATAAAAATTCGATTGTGCAAATCTTGTTAACTACGTTACATTCACTCATTCAGTTATTTGATGTAATCACTGGTAGGAGGTGCATATATCTTGAAACTCTTTACATTACTAAACCTGTGTTTTCGACTGACAGTGATGCGCCTGGAAAGCATAACTTTGATTTGCTTAAGAAGATGGTTTTGCCTGATGGATCAGTGCTCCGACCTCGTTTGCCTGGTAGACCAACCCGTGATTGCTTGTTCAATGATCCAGTGCGTGATGGAGTTAGGTACGACACTATTACAGTTTTATTAGACGATTATATTCATGTTAGCCGATCCCAAATCATTCTAGACTGAAACTTTGGTGTTGTTTTGAAAGGTGAAAGGTTCACTTTTTTGACATCTGATATTCTGATTTCCTGTAAAAAATGCAGCTTGTTGAAGATATGGAACATGAATAAGTACACAGGGGTACTAGGAGTATACAACTGCCAAGGGGCAGCATGGAGCAGCACAGAGCGGAAAAACACCTTCCACCAGACTAAAACCGAGGCCATAACCGGGGTGGTGCGTGGCCGAGACGTTCACCTCATCACAGAGGCTACAGTGGATCTCACCGACTGGAACGGGGACTGTGCCATCTACCGGCAGAGGACGGGCGAGGTGTTCACCCTCCCACACAATGACACCCTTCCAGTGTCACTCAAGGTCTTGGAATTTGACATTTTCACCGTTACACCTATCAAGACCTTGGCTCCAGGCTGTAGCTTTGCCCCATTTGGGCTCACTAACATGTTCAATGCGGGTGGGGCTATTGATGGGTTAACCTACCAAGTACGGAGTGGTGCTCAAGTTGAAAATGGGTCGGTCCGTGGTGATGAAATCATAGGGAAGGTCCAAATGGAGGTCAAGGGTTGTGGCTCGTTTGGAGCCTATTCTTCTGTGAGGCCTAAGAAGTGCCGAGTTGGGTCCGAGGAAGTCGAGTTTTCGTATGAATCTGGATCGGGTTTGGTCACATTGTGGCTAGATCATATGCCTGATGAGAACAGGAACTATCACATTGTAGAGGTTGAGTTATGAATTACGATTTGGTAATATAAAGTGTTAAATTAGCCCATACTTGTATACTACCAATGCTAGTTGTCTAGCATCTTTATGTATCGTTCCAATTTTATCAGATGTCCCTGAAGGGACACTAGTATCTTTATGTAGCCCACTTTAGCTTTTGGAAATCTGGTGGTCTCGGAGTCGGAGGTCCAAGATAAATGGGTATCTATTCCTCTCTGTTTTACGAGTATGTAAACTTTATGTTAATGCACTTTGTTCGATATGAGGTGGTGTATGTGAGAAAGCAGGAATGTGTGTACGGTATTACGGTGATAAGGACTTGAGTCTAAATGAGCCGGGAGCCCTGGTCTTTACTTGCCTTGGGTTTGCGAGTTTTGAAGCGAGTTGAGCCCAAGCCCGATGAGCTTGAAAATCATCAAAGCTCAAACTCGAGATCAAAGTCACTTTTGTGTTTTGGAGGGAACGAGGTTAAAGTCAGCTTGATATCTCTTTATCGGAAAAAAAAAAACATGAGAACTTTAAAGTTTAGATCCAACTACATAAACTATGCTTTGAGTCGCTCGTAAACTTTTCAAGGTGAAGACATGTTCGCTCAGCTTGGCTCGTTAGAGTCTCGAGCTAAGTTTTGTCACACTCAGTTCTGACCTGATATATAGAACTGATTCAACTCATCATCACCTCACCTCACCTCATACACACAATAACATAACGCGAGTTTCAAAAGTCCATTCAGCCCAAATCCAATATCAACGCACATAAAATCGTCCTACAACCACACTACATTCAGACCTCATCCCCAAGTCCCCAAACTCGCAATCCATAACAACTCAACAAATACAAACATAAAATTTTGGACTAGCGACTAAAATCTTCTAAGGTATACTCCACACTAATTGGACTAACAAAGAAGTCTTCAATCTGACCAAAATATAACACCATACGTCCAATATCAAATGGTCCAATTTCAAGGTACTACTAGTAAAGACCACACACACACATACACACCCACACACACACACAAAACTTTTGTCCAAAATGTGTCACATTCCCAAAAATAAAAACCTTATCATAAAAATACAACACATAAGAGAAGAGTAGAAGACTCTCTCTCTCTCCTCTCTAAAAAAGAGGTCCAATTGGCTTTTAATTTTGCCGAAACAAACTTCTCCAATACTCTACTCTTTTAACCCACACCCCAACCCAATTACCCAAAGCCCAATCTCTCTCCTCTCTCCTCTCACCCCCCTCAAATTTTCTCATTCTCTCTCTCTCTCTCTCCTCCTCCCACCGTCGAAAACCCTATATCTCCCCTCCACCCCTCACTCCTCCGCCGCCGACGACGGTTTCAGCGGCGGTTCAATTCGCCGTAGTCTTCTCTCTCTCTCTCTCCGGTTAACTGTTCGGATTCAAGATCGCCACCGCCGACGACGACGTCTGTAAGTCTCTTTCTTTCTTTCTCTCTCCTCTCTCCTCGTTCGAGATCTCCGCGGTAAAATTAATAGCTTAGAAATTCGATTATTTGATTTTATTAATTGATTTTTATTTCAGTGTAAACCTTGATTTTTATCTTTGTTCTTATCATATGTGTGATTAGATAGACTATTGTTCAATTAGATTTGATGAAACTTTTTACTGAAGCTGCGAGATTTTGGGGGAAAATGAACTTTGGGGAGTTTCGCTTGAATTTGAATTTTGGCTCCATAGTTTTGGCGAAATTTTCAGATTTAATTTCATAAAAAAAATTGGGTGGGTTTTGTTTTTGTTTATGTTTGTGCGCAATTTATTTGGTCAAAATTTTGATCTGGGCTTGTGTATATAAAAAAACTATAGAGTATGCTTTTTTATGTGCATGTTATGTGATAACTATATGCTCAATTTTTAGGGTGTCATGATTTTTTTAAATTGGGGGTTTTTGAAAAGAGTAGCCCAATTTGGGTTGATTTATTTAGGTCTTTCACAAACCCTAAAAAAAATTACAAGGTTTGATCTTTATTGCACCAAAAGATCAACAGCCCAACAAGTTTTGGGGCAAAATTGTGAATTTCCAAATTTACCCTTTTTGATCCCATCCGTTTTCATGGCCTGACGGCCTTTTTCCATTGGGCCTGCACAAATGACCATCATACCCCTGTCAAAGATCTGAATCATGGATTCATGGGTATTGCCAAAAGACTTCACCTTTATTTATGGAAAGGGGTGTTTAGGTAATTTACTATTTCGTTGGGCCCTTAGTATTGGGTATTGGGCCTTTTTTCTGATTATATTTATAGAAGAAGAGGGGTAGGTTTATTGAGATGGACCGTAAGTTCATAAAACTGCGTAGACTTTTGTATAGTTTGGTATCTTCTTAGGTCATATCATAAATCTCATTATTATTTTTAATTAAAAAGATCTGGTTTTGTGTGGGCGGTGGATCGAGTTTTTTTTCCCAAGTTCATCTTCCTGGGGAAAAAAAAATAAGAGCTTTGAAAGCCCAGTTTTTTTAAGGGTTGACATTCTTTCTGAGGTAATACTACTAAATACTAATTGGGTCGTGTCTATTATTTTCTCTTTCGTCGTATCTTTGACGCTTTGTGTGCTTGTTTTGGGTATGTATATTTGTGTGTGTAGGTTGTGTTCAGGAAGTTGAGCCCAATGCTTAGTAACTAGAATTTAGATCATAGTTACTATGGATGGTTGGGTATATAACAGCAAATTAGTGACTGGGTAGTTTCCAAGTATCTGTCTTTTGTATGTTTTCGTGGCGTTTGGCGATTATATTAATGAAATTTCCGTTCTTTTATTATTATCATGTGTATGAATTGGGATTAGAGTTGATTACCGTCTTGCTGGCTTATTACTTTACATGGATGATATTAATGAAATTAAGTTTACAGTTGATTGGATTGGGATTAGAGTTGATCAACCTATTGCTGGCTGATTAGTTTCTGATTACCCTCTTGCTGATTTAATACTTTACATGGATTCTTATGATGTTCTCGGACTTTCGAAGCGAAATTAAGGTTCGGGGGTTGGTAGTTGGGACTGCATAATGGCCAAGTTAAGGTTGTTTCATTGTGTTTAGAGTGGGATGATATAGTTGATGTATTCATGTGTGTGTATAAAGGTGTGAAGATTTTGCTGAATTGCCTTTCTCAGAATTTGATTGATGTTAGTGAACACTGGTTAAACAGATGGCGTTAGCAAGTTTTAGATGAGCAGGTTTCTTATGGGAGGTTGCACATTGTCTTATACATTGGATATTCGTTAAGCTTTGCTGAGTTTTTAAGTTGTATATTTTTGGTTGTTTCATGTTTCTCATGTGGGTTTTATCAGGAAAGTTTATTGTTTCGATTGTAGAAACTCTTTAGGGCCCTATTCTGTATTGTCGTGAGATTGTTTAGCAGTTACGGTCACTGTGTTTAACGATTTGATGATGTCTATTGTTATGAGATTTGTTATGTCCTTCGATATTTGATTCTTGATGTGCAACACACAGACTCTCAAGGACTAAGCTTCAGTTGGTATTGCAGGCTCTGGCTCTTTTTGCAGTATGACAACAGCCAATGAAAACAATGAAATGGCCGATGCAAACCAGGTAGATGCCCATCATCCAGATTCGGAGCTTGGCAATACATCACCAGTGGTGAAACCGGAGCAAGTTAACACAGCGCCTATGGATATGGAGGTTGCAGATTCCCAGCCAGCGGGTGAAGAATTTCATACTCAGGATCCTAGTGAGCAGGTTCACACCCAAGCTTCTAGCGCTGACATTGCACATCCTGAACCGCTTGGTGAGGAGGTGACTTATTCACCACCAGTCAGTTCAGAGAACATGCATTCACAATTAGATGGAATTGAGCACGTCAACACAGTACCAGTAGTCTCTGAGCATATGCATCCACAGGTTGTCAATTCAGAAATTGCTCATTCAGAGCCAGTATCTGCAGAGATGGATCATTCACATTTGGTCACTTCAGAGATGGATCATTCACCTACAGTCACTGCAGACATGGGTCATTCACACATGGTCACTTCTGAGATGGTTCAGTCACTTACTGATGCTGAGGAGATGGTTCACTCTCAGTCTGTAAATGCAGAGCTTGCGTATTCCCAGCCCATTAACTCAGAGCTCGTGCATTCGCAGCCTCTTAATTCAGAGTTTGAGAATTCCCAGCCAGTTGATTCAGAGCAGGGACATTATCAGCACGCAACTTTTCAGGAAGTTAATTTGCAGCCAGTGGACCTTGTCAATCCACATTCTCATGGAAATGAACATATCAATTCAACTGCTATTGGCATGGAGTTGGTGAATACTACACAACCTCTCAGCACAGAGGTCCCTATCTCACTAGACACTCCAGATACACAGCCTAATAAACGCCGGAAGAAGAAGTCTATAGTCTGGGAGCACTTTACAATTGAAACTGTAAGTGCTGGGTGTAGGAGGGCCTGTTGTAAGGTATGCAAGCAATCATTTGCTTACAGTACTGGGTCAAAGGTTGCTGGCACAAGCCACCTAAAGCGTCACATTGCCAAAGGAACTTGCCCTGTCATTCTGCGTCAACAAGAGAAGAACCAGTTGTCCCCCTACCTTCCCAAGAGTGGTGGAACTGAGACCGGTACTGTTCAACCTAAAAGGCGCTATAGGACCTCTGGTTCACCATACCTTATATTTGATCAGGACCGTTGCCGACATGAAATTGCTAAGATGATCATCATGCATGACTACCCGCTCCACATGGTAGAGCATCCTGGATTTGTTTCGTTTGTCCAGAATCTTCAGCCTCGGTTTGATATGGTGAGCTTTAACATTGTACAAGGGGATTGTGTTGCAACTTTCTTGAGGGAAAAGCAAAACCTTCAAAAGTTTATCGAGGAAATACCTGGGCGAATCTGCCTTACATTGGATATGTGGACTTCCAACCAATCAACTGGCTATGTGTTTGTAACTGGGCAGTTCATTGATAACGATTGGAAGTTACATAGAAGGCTTCTTAATGTTGTGATGGAGCCTTTCCCAGAGTCTGATGCAGCGTTCAGCCATGCAATCGGAACTTGTCTCTCTGACTGGGGCTTAGATCGCAAATTAGCATCGATTACTGTGGATCAGCCTATGAGCGCTAATGGGCTGGAAAAGCTAAGGGCGTTGCTTGCTGTGAAAAACCCACTGCTTTTTGATGGTCAGTTGTTGATTAGGGGCTGCATTGCTCATACTCTAAGTAGCATGGCCCAAGAGGTATTAGATTGTGGCCGAGAAACTATTTCAAAAATCAGGACTAGTGTGAAGTATGTGAAGACAGTGGAGTCTCATGAGGAGAAGTTTCTTGAGCTGAAGCAACAGCTTCGAGTTTCATCCGAAAAGAGTCTCTTTCTTGACAATGTTACAAAATGGAACACAACATATGAAATGCTTCTTGCCGCGTCTGAGCTGAAGCTAGTGTTTACATGCTTAGATACCAGTGACCCTAATTACACAGATGCCCCGTCCACGGAAGATTGGAATAAAATCGAGAATATCTGCATGTTCCTGAAGCTTCTGCACGACACTGCTACCTTGCTGACAACAAAATCTGTTCCATCTTCTCATGTCTTCTTTCATGAGGTGTGGAAGATTCAGCTGGAGCTGGCGCGTGCAAATACCAGTGAGGATCTCTTTGTTCGTGGGATTGCTAAGATATTGCAAGATAAGTTTCACAAATACTTCAAGAATGCTTGCTTGATCTTAGCCATTGCAGTTGCTATGGATCCCAGGTTCAAAATGAAACTTGTCGAATTCAGCTTCACAAAAATCTTTGTGGAAGATGCTCCAGTCAATATCAGAGCTGTTGATGACGGGATGCATGAGCTTTTCCACGAGTATGCGACTCATCCTTCGCCGTTGACCCCAGCTAATGGGGAAGACGGCAATGGTGGTAATGTCAAGGTTGAGCAAGGGGAAGGCCTTCTTACAAGCAATGGGCTCTCAGACTTTGATATGTACATTATGGAGACAACAAGCCACCAAATGAAGTCGGAGTTGGACCAGTATTTAGAGGAGTCTCTCCTACCCAGGGTGCAAGACTTTGATGTACTGGGTTGGTGGAAGTTGAACAAGGTCAAGTATCCAACCCTGTCGAAAATGGCTCGTGATATTCTTTCTGTCCCTCTGTCGACTGTTGCTGCTGACTCAGTGTTCGATACTGTTCCCAAGGAGATGGATTCCTACCGGTGCTCTTTACGACCTGAGACAGTTGAAGCCCTGATCTGCGCCAAGGATTGGTTGCAGCAGGCGACACCAACTGCCTCAACAGCACTAGTGAAGATGGAGCTTTGAGGTCCTGCTGTTTTCTACAACAGATCTTTGTAAGATGTCAATGTTTAGGCTAGGGAGTCTTTTTCTATTCTTTTAATTGCTCATTGCTTATTTTCGTTTTTCTCGATTTTTAGCCCAGATTGTGCAAATTTTCATCAACTCTTAGGTAGCCCACATTGTAAGATTTAAGACCATTTGTGATTTAGCATGTCTTTCAGTCTTTAGGTGTTTGATTGCATTTTCTTTCAGTTTCTTGTTGTGTAAACTCTGCTTAATGTTCAATAAAACACCGTTTGTGGTTTTACCCAATAGACTCTCCTTGTTTACGTCTCGAAATGGGTTGAGCCTAAAAACCTTCCATTCGGCCCGAATGAGATTTGGGCTCAACCCTTAAAAACTGTTTCTGGGATGAAACCAATTTTCTGCATTTTTTGAGTCTTCTCCTTGGGATAATTCAGGGCCAGCAAATCGAGCAATGTTATAGAATGTGAACCACGAAGTATAAAGTGAACATGCTACTTTTGATGATCGTAGAACCACCTAAACACGTAGTTGTGAATCTTGTGATATTGGCCAGGAGTCGATACAAGCTTTTTGGCACCGGAACCTGTTGGCACCGTGTTCAGAAAATTAGAACCTACATCCGGAACCAATAAGAACTGTTCTAATGAACTCCGTTTCGATTTTGGGTCCTCGACACCTCGCTAGTTCTACCAATGTGGTAAAACAAGAATTCCCCCCACACCACACATCCACACCCCAAGAAAAAAAAAATGACAGTTTGGGATGTAAAAGTACAAGGAAGACAAAGTCATAGGTAAAATAAAAAAAAAAAAGAGAAAAAAGGGGAAGAACAGGGTGTTCTAGAAATGTTGTCGAGCATGTGTGTTAATAATTCAGGAAATTAAACTAAACAAACGGGAAGAAGTCAAATGAAATAACAGTGACAATTTTTTTTTTTTTTTTTGTTTAAAAAAGAAAAAAAAACCAATTTAGTACAAATAGTACGTGAAAATTTCAATATAGTTGTTCCCTTTATACTCTCTTACACGTGCACTTCTGTATTTTCCATTCTGTCACTTTTAGTTTTTTCTATTTGTAATTTTGTCACTGTTCTTTGGAATGTTCCTATTCCTTTAATTCGATTTTATTAATTAGGAATATAATATTCGTATTATTAGATTTAATTTGGTGCATGTCTCTGTCTTAACACACAGAGGTTTGTCAGATTTTTTTTGCTTAATCATGTTTAAGCTAATCCACCTTGTCCATGTGTGGCTAAGTACAGACGTACAGTTGCGTCTAACTACAACTCTTAACTCTACAATTATGATGAACATTTGGCATTGTCGGAAAAATTGGTGTATATATTCGTAATTATACAATATGGTCACATATTCACAATGTGTGTTCTTTTACACGGAAAACCCGACTTATTTATAGAAGTACGTTTACCAGTAAAACCATCCTATCGATGGACGTTGTATTTGGTTTGGAATTCAAATGGATTCGATGTTTTGCTAAACTGTGTCAAATTTTAAATTTGTTGAGACATGTTTTATTATGAAAAATCAGAAAGTGTATTGAGCAATCTATAAAGTGAATTTGTCTTGTATGAATGTTGGGCAAAAATGGTCAACTGGTGTTTGTTTTGATTTGCACTTTTTCAGAAGTTGGGCTGACAATGTCATTGGTAGTGGACTCGGCCCAAAAAACAATCTGCTTCTGTAGACTGTGGAGCAGCCCGTAACTTTTGACGAAGTCTGCATTATTGTTACTTAAAAACTTAGGTTTTACGCTAAAATCTTGAGTTAATCATGAAAATGGGGTCTAACGTTTCCCAAAATTTTTATAAATGATGTGTTGCACTCAGTATGTAAGTTAATATGTTTCGCAAGGTACATCATAGTTGTGTCGTATTAAAGACTATAAGAAAACTATAATTTCAGAGTGTTATGTGTACATCGTGAACAATTATTTTGTGACGAAAACAAGAACGGCACGACATCAGCATACATTGTACATTAATACTACTACCCTGCAGCATGGTAGTATGGTACCTCTTATAGTCTCACTTTTAATATTAGTAGCTTTTACAGAACTAGAAGAAGTAGAATATTACTCTGTTTCGCCAACTTTCTATACATGTACAAAGCTTAGCCTGCCTTTAATAAACATATAGTATAGTCTACAAGAAGTTACGTACCCATTTCTTGACATCATAAAATACACATGAATTCTATGATTGGGGTTTAAATTGAATGATGCGCCAGTTGTGCATGGTTCCAACTTTGACAGGCAAAAAAATGGCTGAAAATGTTTAGTGATAAGAGAAGTTAGTGGGTGGTTTAGACAGTCTTAATTTAAGACTAATCAAATCACATCACCATAAAAAGTTGTAACATTTTCATTCATTTTAATTAGTGAAAAGATTGCATCAAATTCAAAAGTGATTGCCAGCTAATTTAAGCTCACTTATTAAGAACTTCACCAATTGAGACTTGCCACCCACTAAGATCACTTTAGCCAATACATACTACTAAGAAAATAAGTAATTCTTAATTAAGACACTTTATACACCGAGTATATTTACAACGACAATGTTATTATTAGGTCTCCAGCTGTAGCGAAGTAAAGCTGTTAAAATTCAACAGGCTCAAAATCAGTATTAACAAGGTGTAGATCGCAGCGAGGTAGACTGAATTTTACCGTTTATCTGACCAAATATGTGTGAATCATTTGTACCTTTTTCCGTTACAATAATAATGTAATGGAGGTGATTTGAGTATTCATAAACCAACTCTACTTCATCATTTTTTTTTGGCGTTTAGTAGCCCATAACATCATATGATGAAATCATGTAATATGATGTAGGAGTATTATACACTAGCTATATAGCTAGGAAAAATGGGAAGAAACAATAGAAAAATATTCAAAGGTTTAAGTCGTTAAGAAGAAGCTATCTAGCTAATAAGATGGACATCGTACAAATAGAAGGAGAAGTGTGTGGCCACTCCGACAAGGAAACCTCCGTCCCGCGAAAAACGGGGTGCATGTCATTGTTCACACGTTCCCCCACCGTGGGTCACCCCCACATGCCACCATGTGGTTTCACCCGTTTTCCTCCTTAATTAACCCCCCTTCTTTTTCACCTTAATTATCTCTTGCTTAATCTCATCTCATTTGTTTACCATGTTTTCGAAACGAAAGGGTTTCTTATCTTCCCGATTCTATGCAAATATGTATTATATAAGACCGTCTCAACACATACAAGAAGAAATGAATATTCTCTGAATAAAAAATGTGTTATAGTATCATACATACTAGTGGATCGATCATATGATGAAAAGATTATAATCCTCAATTACACAACCCTGGTGCTCGAGGAAGAGATATGATAATAATGTAGGGCTATTCGATATTCACTATGTTCTTAATTAGTGTCATTATGTACAGGGGAACCCTGCTAAATAACGACATTGTAAAGTAAAGCAATACGCTTACAGTTTTATATATACTCTCTACGTTCTTTTGGATTCTAAACGAGTTAACGTGTACCACAATGTATTTGCAATTGTAATCGATGATAGGTAAATTTGTCGATAGACAATCATCCTAACCAGATTAAGAATTTGTCTATGTGTGGCTTCTGTTATTATATATATCGTGTATATGTTATTCTTTTGAATCTCTCATGCCTTTACTAAACCCTAATTTGATTATTAAGTCGTTGACATTGTAACACTTATGATTTGGATACAAAATGAAGTTGTAAAACAATGTAAAATCAGTGAAAATGTAGGGTGATGGGAATCCAATAATGCAAAATATGGACTTCCATTTCAATCCAAAAAATAACGTGTACCCGTAGATTGTAGGGCAATAGGCCGTAATGTTTAGTAGTGAGGACGAATCTAGGTCTCCAGTTTGGGACGACACTACTTTTCTTTATGTTGCGTCTCAATGATACTTTACGATTTAATCACGGCCGTCAGATTCCCCAGATTGCATCCTAGCCGCCCGCACGTACGCACAAAATCGTAAATTAATTACTGCTACAACTCCAACATCAGCTTTTTGCACTTTCCCGGTGCTATTCAATTACACACTACT
Source organism: Spergularia marina (assembly GCA_963680865.1). Lineage (NCBI taxonomy): Eukaryota > Viridiplantae > Streptophyta > Magnoliopsida > Caryophyllales > Caryophyllaceae > Spergularia > Spergularia marina. The sequence continues at coordinate 23,285,838 of OY804557.1, read as the reverse complement.
TCATCACTGTATCCATTCTTCCGTTTCATTGCATCATTGGTTCGAAACGTGAAAAGTGAAGGAATCGTATTAAATCAAGTTCTGTTAAATTACACATTATCTATTACGATATTAAGTGTTGTTGGTTGACAGTGTATTTTGAATTTACAATAAGGTAGTGTTTTTGAGAGTGTATTATAAATCACTCAATCGATCATTTGTAAAATGAGATCAATGAGATAGATATCCAGTCGAAAAATACAAGATTGCAATACGTTATAGATTAACCAACGACAAATTAATTAACATGGCTAAACATTTGAGATTTAGATAAATAAATAAAACTATTTAATACTGATTTATAATATGTCGCAATCACAATCATCGTAAAATCTCATCAAGTGGTAAAATCCATTCGCCTTGACCGTAAGTAAAATTGTGTTAGGATACGGAGTACTAAAGTAAACGATCAAATGGCGTTGCGCCATTGACATACCCTTAACATTTGACTTACTTAACAGATATACGAGATAGTAATTTGTAAGAGAAATGATCGATCTTTTCATGCAAAATTGTAAGAAACAAAAAACCAAAAAATGAAACGTAACATAGAAGTTTAAGGGTTTTTATTTTGTAGAGGACACCTTTTTTATTTTTAATTTTAATTTTAAACAAAAATATTATTCTTCTCGGGATTGGTGGTAAAAAGGACTTTATTTAAGTGCTATATATACCCCTCTCATCTCTCCCTAAAACCTACGCCTTCCTCTCACTCTCTCCTCTTCTCCTTTACTTTCTCTCTCATCCCCCCCTCGATTCTACATCTAGGGTTTTAGCCCATCATATCATATCACCATGATTAATCCTAATCCTAATTGATGATCATCATATATATTATATGATGCATCAAACTTTATATTATATATCATATCATATATCATATGGTCCTATTTGTATTTTTCCACAGCTTTCTTGAACTGCATCTTTATTTTTATTTATCATCATCAGATTCTTCATTTTTCTTATGGATAAATATTTTATTTATTCATTTGATTGATTAATTAATTAAGGGTTTTAATAGATGAAAATTATGCCTTTGTTGTTCAATAAAGCTGTGGGAAGAAACTGATAGGATCAAGAAAACACCCCGTTGAAGATTTTTCCTGAAGATCTGTTCTTTTTCCAGATAATGGGTATTTTTTTTCATGCATATTTATTTTATTTCATTTTTATTATGAATTTAAATTATTTGATTTAATTGTGATAATTACATGTTTATTTTTAATTTCTGTGATTTTTGCTTGGAGTGCATGTTATTTCATTGTAAACCCTAATCCCCATATGGGAAAAAGAAAAGATCTTTGATTATAATTATAGGTATATTAATTTTTCAGGTGATGAATTATTTAGTATTTTTATGTGTAAAATTAGGGAATTATTCCATGTGCATTAAAAATGAGATTTTTATTTTTATGTATTAATATACAGTTTCTTATTATTCCTACTTTTCCCCCATGATTTATGCAAAATGTTGGATTCGTATGACAAATGTTCCTTTCTACAACATCAGCAAAATGTCACATCATTTATTATCATCTAATTTAATATTTTAAAATATATTAGAGTAGTAATAGTTCTCTGTTCCCTATTCTCCCATAATTTATGCAAAATATGGGATTTGTATGACAAATGTGCCCTTACATTCAACATCGTTAACAGTCTATCATTGTGAGTCCATGAAGGGGTCACTTTTGCTCTACGATATGACGATTCATGTTAGCCGACTTTGAACCACGACATTGTGCCGTAGTATGACAGATAGAGCCATGCAGTAATAGTTTTTGGTACGATTTGGGATGGGATTGGAGGAAGGAAATTTGAGCAAGTGGGAACTATTGAATCACTGTTTGTATGATTTTTCACTCTTTTATTATCAAAGTACGTAACTGATTGATGACTTGTTTCTGGTCCCTTTTACGCTTCTTTTGTGCTGTTTTCTTTTTAGTTTATCTATTTGGCCTTTTGTTCTTCTTATTTGTTTATCATATTCCCCTTATCTCTACATTATTAACAAATCATTATTATTCAAGAGGTAGAGAATGAATGTGCGTGCTTAGTTCGTGCTCATTTTTTTATAATTTGATTTTATTTTGAATTAATTGTTGTTTGATTTAATTGTGATTATTATTGCCTTGTTTTTCAATAGTAAATGTGATTTTTAATTTTCTGAATTTTTTAAATTCTATATTCACAAGTAGAACTATCTAATAATTTTCATTTTAGGGTGGTTTTACTCTAATAATAGTATGAGGATTTACTGTATTATAATAGTTGAATTAAATTTAATCAAGATTTATTTATCTAAAAAAAAAAATTAATCAAGATTTTCAACTAAATCTCGCAGAACTTAGCTTGTAGAATGGACATGTACGTGTTTATAAAATTGTTTACAAACTAAATTGGTGAAATAATACGCGTAGCATAAAAACTCTAGTGATAGTTCATTTGTAATAGAAAATTTGAGAGATAATTGAGTAGTTCATTCTACGTACACTCAAAATTGATGATATTCCCGATCCTTATGTGAGATCGAGTCGAGTTTCTGTCAATGGAGTATTATGAATATCAATCCTCGCTCCTTGTCTATACTCGTATTGTGTGGATCCTCTCCACGATGTGAGATTGAGTCGAGTTTGTGTAACTGGAGTATGAATTCGTCTATCCTCGTCTTAATGTGGGATAGATCGAGTCGAGTTTGTGTCGATGAAGTATGAATTCATCTATCCTCCTTACACATTTTGTGTTAACTTAATTGTATGTATAAGGGATATGTATGGCTTGTGTCTATATATCTCCCTTTTGTACATTTTAGGTTGATATGGTTCCCACTAATTTGTGTACTAATAGTCTAATATCCATCTTCGGTACCTAATCACCCACTAATTTTTTTTGATAGTGGGACCTACTTGGAGTAATGTGGATGGCAAATTGCCTATCTACCTCCCCCACACACATTTGCGTTGATTCTAATCATCTACTAATTGCCACGATCACTCTTAATTTTCTTCGCTAATTGCCAATTTCATTTATTATGCACATAATTAGCACTCGAAGTCTGACCTTTACTTAGTACCCTACTTCTATCTACAATGAGGAGGTTTATTTACTTTTTCAATCAAGCGCTCGCCCTAGCCCTTCAAATTTGTGTTTATTACAATTGTACTTGAGACAGATGTCAGCTAACTCAACTCCGATTTAGTACACATGATTGACAATGATTCCGTTTTCAAACTGGACGGGAAACTCGTAATTGTAGATAAATGTATGTAGCTCCCTTACAATACCGTACAGTTGTAGAAACAGGCAATTTTATCATACAATTGAGTTTATATGACGGACCACAAAAATTCTATAGTCATTGCTAGCTGAATTTGATGATATTATCTTGTGTTGGAAGTTGGATCCCCATACAACAAAGTGCAAAAATTTTTGGGGGTGGCTTTTAAGCCATTCACATGGAAATTACGGGTTAGGTGAGACTTTTATTATGATAGGAAAATGGATGAAGATGCTCAATTTGCAACATAAAACAAAAATATCAAGCACTTTGCAACTTTTTTTTAAATTTTTTCGAGCAATTGTAGTTGATATAATTTTTTGTTCAACTTTAATTATGTTAAATTAAAGTGAATTTAAGTTGATGTTGTTTTCAACTTTACTTTATTTTGTTGATTTAATAATTATTGCTTTATCTCTTGCTTTAATGTGCAATTGTTATCAAACAAAACTTAGTGGATTTATTCTAATCATAAGATTGAATTGTGATCGACTTTTGACTTTGAACATTAATCACAAAAAGTTTATTTTATTTTAATGATAATTGATCGTAAAAACACACACATAAATCCTAAGATCAATTGATCGTAAGAATGTAAATATGTCTAGGGATGAAGCATATAATCAATTGACCTAAATAAAAATAAATAAATAAAATTGCCATATAATCAATTGAAGAAAACCTGAAAATCAAGAACATTTCAAATGTCTAAACCAGCAATCAACAAAGATCCCATAGATCATGGAAGTTTATTTGTCGTGATTGATTCTTCTCGAAGCCAAGCTTCGCATGCATGTACATATATTGGCGTCCTACAAGATTTGAAGATCACTTTGTCAAAACGAAGAATGAAGTAGAAATGATCAAAGAGTGAAGTCGTGAAGATTACACATCCTTCCTAGGAATAAGATCATGAGTAATACCTAGGTTGACCTATACGCTACATTGATTATTGAAGATAATTTCACACAAACAAGCTATCAGTATGATTAATTCATTCAGTATAGATAAAAAAAGTACATGCAAATTCCACTGTTTCTCTCTTTCTCGTCACTGAAAGTTTAGTTGAGTTGTCAAGTTTAAGTCAAATAATCCTTTTGTATATGTCTATTTCTTTCGTTTGGTGAAAACTTCTTGTAACTAATTGTCGCATATTTCTTTCGCATGTGGTGTAGGCTCCTCTCACAATTTCTTTAGAATAGACAACACATGGAAATGGTCCATCCCTCTTCCTTTGTCATCTATGCTCAAACTCAGTTACAATTTGCACTACATTTTCTCATATTTCCTTTGTGAACTATAATCAAATTCGCGTGTAGTAGGAATCATTTGCATTGTTGCATCATCCTTGTATCGTGTTGTTCAAGAATGTATTCGTGACCAAACTAGTTCAACTGACAGTGTTATTATTGACTGAGTAGCCCAATTGGTTTATGACTCATACTAGATAGGGTTGACATTCATGACTAAATTAAAGTTTAGAATACTCATATTATGTTTGTGAACTCTACTGAATCCGAGTAGCAATCACTTTCATGTCATGCATATCATCCTTGTGTTCTAAATTCTGATTGCGAAATAAAGGGGGGTGCCTAGGACTAGAGTAACGCAAGTGCACGACTGATCGATCAATAATTAGGTTACTACTACGGTAGAAACTTGTTCCAAACCCGTATTGTGACTCTTGTATCATACTCCGTATCTAAGATCATGACATTGAGAGTTCTAATAATCTCGTATTCTTTACCAAAATTCAAAATCCGTCTATCGAAGAATGTAGAAAAATCGTGTTGCTCATTGTCAAACTTGCACTGTACTATGGATTGTATAACCCCTTATTAATGGTAGCAGGAGATCACTATCATACTAGACTGAAGTAAAGTTTGAGTTTCACTAAATGTGGTGCAGTCAATAAAATTGATCTGTCAAAAGCATATAATCTGGGTCAGTCAGCTGAATACATTCATTCATTAAATTCTGATCATATCATATTATCATGCATATTTATTTACGTTCATATTATATAGTAACACATAAATAATAATACAAAGTACAAAGTACAAACATGCATGTTCCTGAATTTTGCTTGATTTGTGTTCAATTAATTTTAAAAATATAATTAGCTCGATCAGCAAAAAAAACTCTGATCTTTGTCTGCTGCATTGGAAGATGCTAAGATACATCATTCTTAATTTTAATTAAAATTTCATGTACAAATCTTTACTTTTTCTTTTGCATTGGGATCAATTAATTCGTACCAAGTGCGTGCTGTTTCCCTTTATGAGGGTCAACTTATTATTTTTGTCAAATCTTGTTGAGAAAAAGATAAACAGATGTTCTAATCTATGTAATTTACAAGCAAATTGCTAGAGGTCTACACCGTAGACACAATTAATTTGTCTACAATGTAAAATTGAGTTAGTAGTAGTAAAATTGAGATTGAAGCAGTAAAATTAATTATAATGAAAAATTCGGGTTAGTAAAATTAATTGTGTGAGTAGTAAAATTTTGAGGGTGTAGTAAAATTATTACTGATTGTAGACATTTTTGGGTGTCTACACTGTAGACCTCTAGCATTGTCCAATTTACAATACTTAATTACCCACCATGGATTTGTTTAATTTGGATTATTTTTGTAATTTTACTAGTTGGCTATCAACTTTTTTTCTTGGGTAGGTTTCTTTTTTCCTCGTCAATTTTGTCCTTGCCATGCCTTTCTTCTTACTGTACATGTCTAAGCACGATCGTTTGATTTAAGCATCAACTACATATCCCATATAATTATCCGTTGGTATCCTAAAACGCGCGTTGTAAGTAGGTTAAAGTACGTAACTAATTACAAGACACTTACCACACGTTTCTCTGTAAATCATTTTAAGACGGTTCTACCCAAAACACGATCTGGTCATCTCCGTCAGGTAGTCAAGATTAAAGGAAATCCCCATTAATTAAACAAAAGTTGAAAGGCAATTTATGAAAATTATTATACAATGCAAGAAGCTTAACATACAATCTTTGTTGAAATCTAAAGTTACTTAGGGATGAAACATAATCTTTTTGGGGATTACTGTTTTTTGTTCCTTAGCCTGCTCTTTTTTTTTTTTTTTTTATAGTGCATACCACTACCTGATCTCTCTGATCGATCTAGATTTAAATTCCAGCCCTGCTTCTCAGCAACTTTTAATTTATTTATTTGTGGCTTCTTCGGGCGAAACTTCTTCGAGAATGAGAATGTGAATGATCTGCTTTTTGAAGAATGAAACATGCAGTTTCCGTACCATCTTGTTTCTTTCATCTTGTTCAAAGTTCTTGTGATTTACTATTCCTGACACAATTACCACTCAAAATTCAGGATCCTCACTCAAATATATTGCAAAAAACTGTTTGGGTTTTAGAGGCTAAACACATTAAATCCAACGTATTAGGGCCCCATTTGCAAATTCCGCCCAGGATCCCAAATTTTTTGAAGATTTCCCACACGACCTGTCAACTTCCTCGTGTTACGTTGTTTTATTTATCGTGTCAATTCATATACTTTTCTCCCCCTAATGACTATATGGTAATAACTTTGAAACCTAAACTTCAAAAACAAAACAAAAAATTTGAAACCTAACGTCATTTTTTGTGAAAACGAGTACACATTTTTTAGGTAAGACCTTAAGAATACATAGTATTATATTCATCATATATGAAATCACATATGGATTGAGGTCCAATATATAATATTAATCCACCTCAATATAAACAAAAATGGGCAGTAATCCATGTCTTCCGCAATGGGCATCGCAAAAAGATGAGCACCGTACCATGCGTAAAAATAATTCTTGGGTTTGGCCCCTTTGAATTCTTCATACGTACCACTCATATATATATATATGAGCCATGAATAACCAAACATTCACACGTGAAGTGAGTCTTCTTTTCTGATCTTCACGTATTGCTGACTATCAATTCCATCGCGCGCCATTCCTCCAATTCAACATGCATGTCCGATCTCTTCTCTTTCAGTGTACGATCAATTTACTACCCGTAATTTCGAGTAAAATCGTTTTACAATAAGTTCGGGATGCATGGTATAATCAGAACTCTTGATCACTATGTGCAAATTTGTTGTAAAGTGGTCGTGCTCAAAACTTGTTTATCGAAATGTACCTACGTTAATTATGGTCATTCACACCGGTTCATCCGAAAACAAATGAATTCTTAGTCCAACTATATTATATATTGGTCTCTTCTTATTATCTCGTGTGTATGTAAAGTACTTGAAGACATATCTAATGTTGGAATGTGTTTTATGTTAGTATGTATGTACAGTAGTAGTTATACTTCTCTATGACTGGACATGTAAGTAGTGTGAGCAACACAGCCAACTAACCAAGTACCAACCTTACAGTTATTTATAACAAGAAGAGTAATGGATCGGACATGCATGCAAATGATGCCTTAAATTTCTAGAGCGGGCCTGTTCGTGTTTAATTTGGGTCATGCAATTATAGCCAACAATACAAATTTTCGATAATGTAGTATGTCACACACATATAGAACAGAACGACATACCGCGTACACAACGCCTGTTTTCTCACTGTTTTGTTATAATCGTCTTATATATATGTGCATCACAGTACATTGTGGTGGACGATTATCAAAATTTTTTCACTAGAGAGTACAGTATAACAATTACTTATAGAGAGACAATAGAATTAGAAACTTTTATCAACAAAAAAACTCCCAACATAGTTACACAATTCATGGGGAAAGTTCCATTGATTTCCACAATGAATTGAATGCATCTAGAAGGTCCATGCAAAAAGAGAGTTAAAACATACAGGAACATATCACTGTAACTAACATGTTTGCAGGAGTTCTGAAGTTAGCATATGTATGTTAGTGAAGGAGGAGTAAAAATCAAGGAGAAAAAACACAAACTTCTCTGCACAAATTTGAGTAATGTCGTCCTTGTTTCCTCTGTAAAAAGATCTTCAATAACAAGCTATTACTCTTTTGTCCTGCCTACCAGACCAGCTATAGATAGATCAGATTGCTAGCTAGCCAATTACATTGTAGACTGTTAATACTCTATATCACATCTTCGATTCACCAACAAGGTAATGCACGTATGTACTTCTAAGTAACCATCATCATTAAACCCATGGAATAATTTTGCTCGGCTTGACTCGTTAAAGTTTTGAGTAAATTTAATTAGCTCACTCAAATCGAGTTTCTAGCTAGGTTTAATTTGAAAGCTAGATTCGAGTTCAGAAGTTGTTGGTTCAGCTCGTAATTACATTTAACTTAGCTTAATAATATATATACTACTTCACAAAGTCTCATAAATCGAGTCAAGCTCACTCAAGTTCAATGACTAGCTAGATCGAAACAGAAGCTGCGTTGGTTCAGCTTGCAATGACCCAATGTAGTAATGTCACACTTTAATTTATGTTATGATAGCAATAGAATTGAATGAAACCAATCACAATTCACAAGCACATACATACAGTCATATTAACTTCACATTGAAGCCCAACAATTAATTAATTCTTTTGTAATGATATGCCAGAAAACTGCCATTCCTTATTGTCTGTCCATTGTTACAACTACCTGCCTGTAATGGACCACTACCTCTCCCAATCCAACAGCCCTACAAATGATCTGTATTTTCTGATCATAATCAAAGAGATTTAATTAATTAACTAATAATAAGGACATTAATAAGGGACATGGGGTCTATTTGTTCATCTCTTATTGGGTAAATATTCCAAGAAGTGGTGAAAATAAAAGAGCACACTCATCACAAAATGGGATTTTTTTTCAAAAATGGCATGCATGAAAAACTTTTATGTTGTTTTATCGTAGGACTACACTGATATTTTCACGATAAGAAATAACTTGTTTACGATTCTCTGTGTCAAGCACGTGTGCTGAATTATTTATATGTCATTGCCAACTTACCTCTGAGAGTTACCTGGAGCAAAAGTGGCAGTTTATGTGGCAGAGAGGCACAATATTGATAGCTAAGGTGTTTGTAGATCAGGAATTATTGGTATATATTCATGGGTGTCATGTGTTGGTTCATATGATACCACTATATCATGAAATTGAAGCCCCCCTTCTTTTATGGGACCATATCTATGTCTTCCCATAGGCTTTGGTATAGTACATGAAAAAATTGTGACATTTCAACAAAAAAAAAAACTTGGATCTCAATTTAATAAGATTATAGACAAATTAGACAAATTGCAAATGTCAATTAATTAGCGTATCCTATACGGAGTACTCTGTATGACTGTATTATAGATAAGACCGCATTGTGTTTAGTAAAGAGCGATGCCGTAATTTCAAAGAAAAACGGTGTTGATTGATCCTACATTAAGCTCGATCTAATTGCATTTGCCCATACATAAATGAAATAATTAAAATTATTATGAAGCCTTTACTTTTTATTGGAGCAGGAAAATACCCAAAAGACAATGAGGGGATACTTATCATTATTATCATCAAACTTGATCTATAAATAACAAAAGGAAAAGGTCGAGAATGGGAATCTTCTCTCTGCAATCTCCTGAACCAAAAAAAATAATTAAATAACAATATTACTACAAAGAGACATATATTATTTCACCATTATTTTCCCACCAAGAAAAATAAGAAAAAATTCAGACATTTTGTTACAGGTAGAGTGAATGTGAATTGTTCACTGAATCTTGTAGAAAAAGTTGTGTATATAACTATATATATGCTGCATTTTTGTAAGAGTTGGTAAATAATTATTTGTAAATAACCCAATTTTAATTTATTAATGAATTATACTTTTTATACTTACCCAAAATCACTGCTAAAAAGTAAGAATGTGAGAAAAAAAAAAAAAGTGTACACTGCTTTTTTTTTTTCTTTCCAGAATGAAAAGACTACAGCATCACAGTCTTATCAGATGATTTGCACATCATCATATTTAATTCACCAGAGTGGAAAAAAAAACAAAAACTAAATTAACAAGATATGAAATAAAAATGCAATTATAATTGTACAGCTCAATAAAATTAGCACTACAACCACTCACCTTGACATGATAATATGAAGATATAATAACCTATTAATAAACAAGCCCTCGAAAACGCCATGTTTTCCCACAGTTTTCTTGAACTTTCCGTTGGCGAATTCATAATTCTTTCTCAAAACTCGTCATTGTAGTTATAATGCAATGGGAGTTATGAAGGAAGAAAAGTTCAAGAAAGCTGTGGAAAAGTATGACAGGACTTGCATTGCTCTGTCTTCGCAAACTCGATTTCTAGGTCAAAAAATGAAACATGACTTGAGCTGCTCATTTGGAGATGAGAATAAGAAAGAATTTAGGATGAAGAAGGGGTGTGATAATGTGGAGGAGAGAGTGAAGAAGAAGCTAAGATATGAGTGAGTAGTGAAGAAGAAGAATGAGAATGAGAATGAGAGGAAAGTAATTAAGTAAGAAAGGATCAAAGGAAAAATACAAGGAAAGGACCACACTAGCAATATGTATAGTATGCGCGAAACAGCTTTATAGAGATTATCAGAATTGTGAAGAGCGGGTGGGGAAACTATATTTCTTTTCTCCTCTTCTTTTTTTTTTTTTTTTTTTGCAATAGAAAAAATATAAAAATTAATAGGATTAATTAATTTATTTTGATATACTGTTATTCTTGGTAGTTGCATGTATGTTCACAATAATACTGAGACACAAAAAGACTTGTTTCATGCATTTGCTTCTCTAAGAAGTTATCCGCGATATCAAAATTTATCATCAACTTTTCAAGCTAAGCTATGCAATTCTGATCTACTTGTGACGTAAAATTACAAAGTAAATATATATTTTCGGTATTTCTTATATAATCTTATTTACGTGTCTATTGTCATCGTGAACCAAAATAATTAAATTACAGAATAGCCAAATGCAAGGAATTGAAAAGAGCCCGAAACAACAATTCTCCCATATCTCCACATGCAGCCATGTGATCAAGATCACCGTCTCTTTTTTTTTTCTTTTTTTTTTTTTTTTATTATTGTCTTAGAACAAGATTATAAAAGAAGATAGAAATAAAAATTAGAACCACAGGTATGGGATGTGTTCTATGGTCCCCCGATATCATGGTATTTTCCTCTAACAACCTCTTTGTGAAACTTCAAATCATATGATCTTCTTTTTGAAGTAAAAGCAATTTGATTTCTAAATTCTTGTTATAACCAACATTATTTTCACAGATTTTTATTTGCTTTTAGTCCGTAGGAATTGAATATCACATAATCGTATCAGCTAGTCAGTACTGCTAAGATTTATGAACGTGGTCGCATGCATGCATCAGTCATGTAACTTCAGTCGTAAATTTAGTGGTGATCGAGGCTTGAACCTGAAACTTCAAACTACATTTCTTAAGTTATTTTATAACTCAAATTTCGAATTATGGTATCGTCTCTAAGAAAATGAGTGGCCACATAATTTAGGCTATATTATTATTGAATATACTATCTTATTAATCAGGTACGTTGTGCGTACATGTTCTCACGCTTGTAAAGAAAAAAAAAAACTACAAAGACATTGATTTATTAGAAATCTTTGTAGTAGTCAACAATAATAATTGACCAAACTTTGAAAATTGACTGATAATTATTCGCCAGTCGTGCAGCTCCATGCATGCATGTTATGTTATGTTATGTTGCCATGAATTATTCATTCGATTTTTTTTTTGTTTATGTTGGAGATTACTGTAATTTTACAGTAAGAAATTTGTTTATTTATTTGGAAAAACAAAGTAAGTGTCAAACATTTCGCCTTGGATCAGAAATGCGAGCAGTTGGCGCCACCCACCAGCAAAGTCTGAAGAGAAAAAAGTATATATGTCATAGCCTCATTGGGACCATATTACTTAGCTGTATTAGGATCTTTATGTGCATGGCTTCTTACTTCTCAAAGTCTTGTAAAAATGATGATCATTACACATCGGGTGATTATTAGAGAGTTAACTCAACTAAAAGTCTAAACTGATGGTTAGGGATCGATAGTTGGCTATATCTTAACATTTCCCGCACGTGAAAGTCCATTGGGCTTGACACGTGGATAATAAATGCACAAGCGACCCAAACCTTGTGCCGAAACAAATGCGTAGCCATCACCAAGCCTTATGCTAAAATTCCACTTGAAAATAAAAGAGGGGCTCCCAAGATTTGAATTTGAGAGCTCAGAGTCAATATAATGAGTCTTTGTGACTATATTAGATAGTCAACTCAACCAAAAGTTTAAATTTTCGTAATATATTTCATACGATAAGGTTAAATATGATACAGTGTTAGTGTGTTACAGACTTACAGTATTCGTTATTCACGATCAATTTTTGAGACCTCGTGAATTTGATTATTCGAGGAATGCCATTTAATCGAGAGCTTAAATCACAAGGAAGACAACATCAGGCCCAGTGACTTATTTTCTGGGCTTACATATCATCTGGCCCAAATGTTTTAGGGACCAGTCTGCTTTCCTAGTGATGTAGTAAAACATTAGATTTTCTCACTTTTTAGTTTTTACCTCAAAATAAGAAATGTACTTACAAAACATTTTCTTATTTTCTTGTACAAAGTACATTATCTACTAAATCACCTATTAGTCGTAACAATAAACATTTCGAGGTAAATTAAAATAGATCCGCATGAAAGATTTTTTTTATTATATACGTTTATGTAACTACTCAATTTTTCAAAAAAAATTGCAAAAATTAGGCATGTAAATACAAGAGAGAAATGGAAGATAAGATATTATTGATTGATGAGTTTTTTTTTTTGTTACAATTAATTAATGATTTTGTGAAGAAAAAAAAAAAGAAAAAAAGAAGAGGGGAAATGAGAGGGGGTTTGGTGGGCTCCAAGGGAATGGGGCAGGCGAGTTAATTGGGCAATCTTCAGATCGAACCAAAGGGAGCTGTTACTTTCTGGGCCCACCTCATCACACCCACCTCCACCTGCCCGCATCAGCTTCTTTTTCAGTTTGTTTTTGGCTCTATTCCTACTTCCCCGGATCCAGCTATGTTTGTCAGCTCCACTACTTCTCGACTATATAAACGACAACATTACTATAGTGTCCCAAATCACGTAAATATCACACAACGTCAAGGTTGGAACGAATCAGATGTGCACCACTTTACAAGTTTACCCGGATGTCGTCAACTCATCACATATAAGGTGAAATATAGGTTTCTAAACTCATTATTGTAATGTGCATCAATTAAAGCCTCGATCGAATATGAGTATGAGTGTCGTCGTTACGTGAGACTCTCTCTACTCGGAATATCGGGTTAGAGCTAGTAATATCTAATATTTAGACATGATCTTGCCAAAAAGACTCCAAATGTATAGACGTATAGTGTTGAAATAAAAACGTTAACGGGTGAAAAACCGGAGACCGTATCTATTTATGAATGATGAAGTAGCAGTACTAAAATGTAAGCAACACTTGAAATAGAGTAAATAGACTAGTCCCACCTTGTTTTTGTCCTGTAATTTAGAGTACTGGGTATCCTGTCATTACAACTCATAAATTGGAGCAGGAAGCAAGTTGTAGTGTCTACTAGATCAAAAGTTGGTGTGGCAGTGAACTGTAGAGCTCATGTCAGGAGTTGAGATAACACATCTTACCAGTCACTATACATTCAGTGACGTAACTAGAAAATTTTGGATATAATGGATTATACTACGTAATATCTAAATATTATTTCAGTCATCCCGATATTTTTTTAGGCGTAGGTTATATACGGAGTATTCTCTAATCTAACCTTCTTTCTTTCTCCCGTTTCAACAAAAAAAATACTCCGCATCCTCATTCCACGATTACTTGCTTTTAGAACTACCTAAAACTTTAGTCCAAAAACGGGGTAAGGCGAAATGACGAAAATAGGGCCAACATTATTTATATATGCCCTGGTGCGGGAAAACGAATGGCAGTGTACTAGTACAAGTAGAGAAATAGCAGCTAGGAAGTAGACATACACGAACAAGAATAATATGCATGAATTCGAATTATTAGGAGTTGATTTGATATGATGTTTCTGCTGGCTGCTGCTACTAGTCTACTACTGCATGCCAAAGTGCCAACTACGGAGTACTAGCCGTTTATTTTGTTCGTGATATTTTTATAACGTCATCAAATTTACCTCATCCTTTTATATCTTGAACAATAGTTTAGACGACTATACGAGTACATACAAAGTTTGTATTACGTTGTAACAGCATAAGAATGTCTATACTAAGCAAAATTCTATCACCGGTGATCTGTGTGTGAGAGTAACAAATCTCGATTTATGTTGTGCAAGAAAAACATGTGTGTGTCAGTTTGTGTAAGGAATGTAGCTAAAACTTTTTCATATTGTTATAACTCGTATTTGTAAATTTTATTTGTTTGTATCCGTGCAAAGTGTAAGAAAAATAATTAAAAAGGCCCATGGAATGTACTTATATATAGCTCATATTCAAAAGAAAATCATCTTTATTTATTTTCTTATTTTTATTTACTATTTCGGGATATGTTTGCAGAGCGTGGCTAATTGTAGTTTGATGAGGGGTACGGACTCTCGAAGATATCTTAACCATGCATAGCACGATTCAACATTTCAACGAAGAAGGTTATGTTGAGAAATTAAAGCAATTACCCATGTATCTATCCGTTATGATTTAAGTTTAAAGAGCTCCCGCGTATCTAGAGGATCGTGTTAAGCCAGACCATTTATTTGACCTCAACTTTACTGAGTTCGCTATATACCATACGTACCACAAAACTATCAAAATTTTATAATGGGGCTTCGACAGACTTGTCTATGTTTCGTACTTTGCGATTATATGTAATAAAGAGTCCATAAATTTGTACTTTTTATCCATTTGAAAGATGAAATCATTCGCAAAAAATATTGACTATATTCTTCATTTTCAAATTTTCATGGTACAAAATGTTAATTGAAATAAATTAATGAGGGCAAAGCCGCAAAAAGGGAATCAAACGCTTGTAGTTTACGCATAACGGGACGGAGTTTAATAGTAGGCTGTACGGTTGTTTGTTTCCTTTTGGACCCCCTTGGGCTTCGTTGTTTTGGGGTCACTTGACAGTCTGGTTATGGGTTGCAAAACGGAGTAGTATTCTTTACTCATCGTCATGGAAAACCCAAATTTCATTCCATTTTCATTTTACGTCCAACCTTATACCCTATCGGACAAATTTTAAGTGTAATTGTTGAAGATGCTCACATTTTACATTTGCAACTAATGAACGAAGTGTTCACTGAATTTCCTAAAAAAACATATAACTATACCACCTACAAAAAATTTCCTGGCAAGCGGGTTATCGGGTGCAAGGCCCACCCAAGGGAAATGGCCAAATGGGGGGGTTGTATACATGTTCATAGATTTGGGCCCAAAAATAACAATAATGTTTATCACATGTATGCTTTGTTCTTGAGAAATGAAAATGTTAGGATTTTGGATCGTGCTGTTCTGTCGCATATTGATTTTTTGATACAATTGATTCGTGTGTTTGTGAGCTGATGGGACAAGAAATTGTAAGTATCTCAAAACCTTAAATTACTAGTCTTATCACACTTCGAGTCTTTTACACCCGAAAAAGCGTCGATAACAAGAAAAAATGAACGTTGTTAAATGGTTACTCCGTATAATATAGCCGGGTTCAATTGTAACAATTGGTCAAAATTGAATTACACACATTTTGAAGCATGGGTTTTTCGGCCACGTTGTTTTGTTTGGCATGAGACGAAAGAGTAGGTCACGTTTAAAGTGTCACATCCGCATGAAAAATTGGGCCGAACCACATGCCCAAGTAAAAGTCTAACAGAAGCCTTAGTTCGCGAATTTCGTGGCTTTTTGCTTGTCCTGATGTGAAAGACCATTGAGACATCTTCACACTCGTGCTCCCCAAAAGCCCAAACCTTGGCATTAAATTATTGAGTGATTTTAACCTTAGCCCCAAAGTACGATTTTAACCTTAGCCCCAAAGTACGATTTTAACCTTACGCTTTTGTATATAATATCCGCATGTTGGTTAAGGAGGGAGAAACACAACAATTATTACATACAATAACATTTGTTAGCTTTTTCCTGTTTAAAATTCGTTTAATAAGCGTATTGCGCATTTTTCAAAAAATCGCGTGAACGAACGAATTAAAAGGTGGTCCCATTTAAAAAGGAAATAAACTCCACCCTACCGTTTAAAACGCGAATTAAACGTTTATCACGAGTTATTTGTAAAAAACTTTGACTTTTTAATAATCAACTTCTTCTTAGGTAAGTTTCGCAACAACGAATTTCTATTTTTTCTACGTCCAATTTTTCTACTATTACTTAGTAAAATATATCATAGAAAAAATGTCAATCCTATTTTGATTTCAAATGGCTTTATTTTGCCCTATTTAGGAAAGATTTTGTTCCGATTTTTTGGCCCGAATGTTTCAAAACGAAGCCGAATTTTACGAATTACACGTTTTTTCCGTTTTTTATAAGTCAACAATTTATTCTACGGATTTTTTACCGTCGTTTTTTTTATAACTTTGCGGTTCAATACTCGCCGTATTAAACTCAACAACAGAATAACAAAGAAAAGGTAAGAGAGAGAAAAGAAAAATGAGAGAGGTGAGTCGGCCGACACCTCGTCGACATCGGCGTTTCTTAATTTATTTATTCTTTTTGTACAGTTTTTTCGTTTTTATTTTCGTATCTTCTGACGCATCATCCGCCACGATTTTTCGGCGGTTCCGCCTTTTTTTTCACATAACTGAGGTGTATAAGCTTCTCCCTCACCCTTTTTTTTAGAAATTAGTTTATATTATTAAAATTGTGGGAGACATTTTGGTTTTTAGTAATAGTTATTGCTCTGACGGATATCAAGATTTTTTGCTATTTAACCTCTACTGTTAGTTAGTTATACGAGTATACTTTACTACATTACATTCAACAACAATGTGTCGTCTGGTTTGAAACAACGTAGAAATCCCCACATATTAGACAAACTGTTTTGCCTTTGTGCACCTCATTCACGTGCCGACCGAAGGTGCCGGGTCCAATCCACTTTAATTTGCCAGCGACCTCCACGGAACATTCAGGGCACACCACCCTTTCCACCCGTGCCTTCGACAAAGCGTTCATGAGCCAACAATCCAAGGTTATATCATTAGCAACAAACTGCAACAAACATATATAGTTTGAGTGCAAATAGTATCATGGAATGCATAGTTTTAAAAGTGTTTTGTTTCTTGCCGCAAGAACCAGTTGAAGGCTTAAGAACCAGTTGAAGGCTTAAGGTCAAGGCATTCGTTGCCGATAGATCTTGCCCAGTGTACCCCTCTTTCCCCCGCCGCCTCTTTCAATTTTTAACAACAGCCTAATCTGATAAATTATACTCCATCTGTTCGCCTATAAATTTCCTACTTTCTATTTAGGGATCTTCATCTTTAAAAAATTTCTGCTTAGAATCTTTATTTATTTGTACACATAAAGATCAAAACATCACTAATTGTTTATTAAAAGTGTAAGTGTGACATACTCGGTGGAATTTGATACCAAATGGACCATAAAATTCATCCTTTATTATATTTTTCTTAAAGATTTACAAGAACTAACCAATTGGATGTTTCACAGTATTTATTCTATTCGGCCCTATGCGTTTTATAGGCGAATGGACGGAGTACCTAGAAACGAATGAAGAACCGACAAACCTAAAGATTTACAATAATTAACCAATTGGTTGTTTCACAAGTAAGGTAGAAAACGAACAAAGAATCGGCTAACCAATCACTCCACAAACATAAAGATTCACAAAAGTTAACCAATTGGCTTAAAGTCTTATAGCCATACTCACAATTTCACACTACTTGAATCGCCCATATGGCTATATTCACAATGCAAGCATAGCTTGAACATGTCAACTTTTAAGTTCTAACCCTTCACGTTAACAAACTTCCTCACACATCAATTACCAACACTTACATCTAGATATGTACATACTTCTTAAATCCTAATGGTTACACAGCTTAGCAAATAACTAAATAAGCAACCATTACGCTAAAAGCTACCACTCCGTCTCAATTTAAATATCCCATACAATTTGAAATCCTATCACATAACACTATCTCATGAGAAGTTTAATTTGGCCGAAGTGGTATACGTCACCCACAGTAGACACTAATGGCTACCATTTACCTGTTATTTGTCATTCACGACTCTACGTTAACTATCCTAGATAGAGGAAATGAGCCTTGAAGTGGCACCTCCCGACCTCATCATACTTTTAAACTCATCAAAGTTAACCTTACCATCTCCATCAACATCAACCATCTTAATCATCTCCATACACTCATCTTCCTTAACACCTTCCTTCATTCCCAAGGAAGATAACACAAACCCTAGCTCTTTCACTGTAATAAACCCATCTTTATCTTCATCAAACACACCAAATGCATCCTTCAATTCATCTTCTTCATCAACGACTTCCTCTTCTTCCTTCCCTTTCACGATTTCATACAACTCCTTAAACTCACAAAGATCAACCAACCCATCTTTGTTACAATCCAAACTACACATCATCTCTTCTACTTCTTCGACCGACTCGAAAATTCTAATGTTGTTTAGCGACTCCTTGAGTTCTTGCATTGTGATGAACCCATCTCTATTCTTGTCGAACGAGTCAAAAACTCGCTTGAGATCATCATCCTTCTTGTTCACGCAACTTTTAGTGTTGATCTTAGGAGTCGAACTCGGATTCAGGGGAGGTGCAGGGGAAGTGGAAAATGGTTTTTTGACATGTAATAAAATCTTCCTAGTAAAATTGAATACTTTGTAATTCGAAAACCCAAAAACGAAGAAGATTGATGCTAATAAAACCAATATTGGTAGCAACATTTTTCTTATTCTTAGTTGTTCTTGTACTGTACGCAAGATTTTTGTTCTGATAGAACAGAACAAATCAGAGGAAGTACAGAATTTAAGTGTGACAATGTTTTGGAACAATGACATCTTTCTAATGTTACAACTTTATTATATACTATTATACTAAGATGTTTGGTAAAAGATAAAGTGGCTTCGACTTACAAGTTACGCGTTAGGATAGGTACTTTTGGCGAGCTTTTGATTCTCACAAAACGCGTAAGCTCTAGAAATAAAATAATTGCAATAGGCTTTAGCATATGGTTTAGGGATAAAATTGATGCTAAAGCAAATGATGCTGGTACGGTTGGTTGTCCTTTTCCAATGCTAGTATAAAACTATAAATGTATTATAGTGGTTTGTCTCTCATCTCATCTACTCCGCATATCAGTAAAACTGATTTAAATTCGCAATTATTATTGCCTATATATATAAATAGATTAAAAAATGAACATTGATCAAAGTCGAAAGATCTATCTTAATGTAACATATTTATAACATCACGAACGAATATACATAAAAATCAGTGGTACATATTGCAAAAAAGTATCAACGTATTTAACTTTGAAAAAATATCAAGTGTATGTTCACCGGTTTCAGTTGGATATCTCCCGTATCTCGTGGCATATTGTTTCACAATTGAGTAGTCCTGTATGATTTTGGTAAATCAGAAACTTGAGGCAGAAACCATACAGGTGGAGAGTGAGAAGAAAGATAGTCGTCTCCATGATAAAATGACTCAAAACTTCCAGTGGCAACATCAAAAACACGCATATCGCGACCTCCAAGTCCATCGACCGTAGTTTTCCAAAAATACCTCGTAGCGTCGTCATTAAAATATATAGAATTACGCTTCAAGGTCGGGAAGGTTTTGGTATCTACACAAGTAGCTGGACCATTTCCTACAAATAAAGCCATGTTGCCCAAGTCGTCGTCATCCATCTCTTCCCAAACTTTATTGTCTAAGTCAAACTTGTATACATCGAAGTAGTAAGTTTCATACGTCCACTTCTCGTTCTCAATGTCATTCTGGTATGCAAGGAAGTCAACAATACGATTATCCTTATACACTACTTTATCAGAATTCTCGTAATCGACTATGGCATGTTCCGCGTACCTTTGAACAATCAGAAGATCACCGTTGAAAGACTCGAGGAGGTACGTAGTCACTTGGGACTCAAGTTGGTTGTCTTCATCAGGGGTTGGAGCTGGAGTTGGAGGGTAGTCCAATAATAACGGCTTCATTATTATTGTACTAGTATTATTATTATTAGTAATAAGGTCGTGGAAATCCCACGAACAAACTTCTCCCTCGTCTTTTGGGAACAAGATGAGGCCTAACTTGGCCGAATACGTAGCATCGACCACACTTGAAATCTTAGGGTCTGTCCAAATCGCATCACCTGGCCTAGCAACAGCAACATACTGATAAATATCATGATACGTGATCAAGACGAGAAGCTCACCTTTAAACTCTACTACCAAAGCTCTTTGGATGAGATTGTCGCGATACCATTCACCGGTGAGATCATCGTCGTCGGAATCTTTTCTTCCAAATCGGTAGGCTAATTCGGGTATCTCTGATGGGAGGTCGAGTTGAGTCTTGGTCAGTGGATTAAATAAGTGAAAATCACGATCAAGGCCGACGGTTAGAATCCATCCACTCCCGGTCCCAATACATCTTTTGTTACCTAAAGCTTGTGGGAGACTTACATTGTAGCACTTGTTGCTAACCAAGCTAAATAAGTTCCTTTTATGTAAACCTTCATGTTTACACTTTGATTCTTCTTTTTCCGAAAGCAGTAGCCATGGTACTGGCGTGAAATTTGGTTTGACACCAGTGGCAGCTTGGTGCCAAGAAGAACAAACACTAGAGAAAGCTACATAATCTTCCAACGATAGCAACCAGTTTTCGGCAATGTACTCCAAAATATTATGCTCAAGATTGGACCAATCAACAGCCATTGTTATGATATTGATTGACTAAACCAAAATTTGAAACAACTTCGTGCGTGTTATGTGTACAAGCCAAGCCCCTTTATATAGAGCACAAAATCTCATACATATATACTTTCTTAATCCCAATCTTACTATAAAAGTACTCTACCACTTTCCTAATCAAACAAGGAAACAATTTGTTGTCTTATTCCATAATCTAACGTAATTATAGGACGTATTAAAATATTATATAACGGTCTCACGGAAATTTGCTATATCCGATCTTGGGAGATAGGCAATGGTTATACCATACTTCCGAAAGCACAAGGGGTATGGTTTTTCTTCTCACAATAGAAAAGTAGGGATCACACTTAAAATTATTTAAAATCTATTAAAGTAGAGAAAGACCATCATGCTCTTCGTGCTCTCGGGAGCTATATTACTTGTGAAAATTTTACTTCTTCCATTTCCATATATTGCCACGTACTTTTAGTAATCGTTAGAAAGTGGTGGAGAAAACTGCACCATCCATTCTTTTAAATTGTTGGAATTGTTTGAATTTCATTTACATAAACCAAACACAAAAAATCCAAATTAACAAAGAGAATAATTGCAACCTATGTTTCACATAAGACTAAACTAGTGAAAACAGGTCTCTCTTGTAGTAATTTTGCATTAGAGTAAACTGTAAAAGAACTACGCTGATCTCTACCCCACCTTCGAATCACTTCTTCTAGTAACAAACCCAAGGTCATTGTATATGACAACTTGGAACTCTGATCATTTTTCTTGTACATGCGTTCACGACTACATAAAAATTCACGAGATTTATATTAACATATACAAAAGTCATCGTTATAATCACATTAAATAAAGTCGAATAATCACATTATCACGACTTTCTCTAAAAAAAGGACACTTGGTATCGCTTATACCATGGTCCTTGGATGATGGTCTTTTTCACAATATATCGTGGCATAAAATGACCAGGCCAATCAATTTAAAAAAAATAAGCTAACACAGTAAGGCCAATTGCGAAATTGAGCATTTGGGATTTAATTTCCGCAATGTGAATTTTAAATTAGATTCAATTTCCACAACAAATTAATCAAAATTTTACATAACTAAAAAAAATGGAGTTAGACAATTCATAATAATAATAATATACATTACAAAGATCGCAGCTAATAAATCATGGAGTAATTAATTCGAATACATAGAAAGAATAGATTAATATAATAATAATACCAGCCCCAGGAGGAAGGCCAGATTGAAGGTGGGCCCAACGAAGAGAGCAGAGATGAAGCGTAAAGTCTAAGCCTTGTGAGTAGAATTCTGCCGCCTTGGGTACGTCCTTGTGTAGTTGTACTACCCATCACTTCAATCTTGCGCCCGCCATTTCTCCCCTCTCTCTTCCCAGCGATTGTTCTTCTTTCTGTTTTACTGCTTTTCTTTTTTCTTTGTGTTATGCGGGAATTTAAACTTACAATGGGCTTAAATTGAGCACTTGGCCCAAAGTGATTCTTAGTATTTTGGTCCATTGATCGGAGTGCTCAATAGGTTAGTTTTGATGGTAGACGGATTCCGAACTTTGATTATGGATAATTAAGAATGAATTATCAGACCATGTAATTGCGTACTTTGTAGCCTGTAGGGTGCCCGTTTCTCGGACACCTCCGGTTCAATGGTTAGGATTACCGGATAGATTTGGTAATGCCAAATTGCCAATATTGTACCCCCGGCTTTCTGAGTTTTATCCCCCTAAAAATTTCACAAGGAGCCAATTTTGCTGAAAAATCTACTAAATTTACGACGACAACTTTTGCTAATTAAATGGCCGCATTAGGAAATAACGATTGATACAACATGTACAATTCTAGATACAAACATTACTCAACGAAAACATGCAACACGAGTCGTACAAGGGAAACAACATCCCACTTGATAAAAAAATACGGAAAATATATGCAGTACCCCTGTACATTGGGGGTTTGCACACGGTACTCTTGTACTTAAACTAAGTGCACATGGTACCGTTGCACTTAAACCTCCCATTCCCATTTGATAAAAAAAACCCAAAACATTATTCCCCATTGGGTATAGTTAACTCTTTGGTTTATGGTAGGGTTTAGGGTTTATGAGACCCACAATACTTTCATTTTTCCCCAACACAAACGCATACTCAGGCGGCTGCTCTCTCTCTCTCTCCTCTCTCTTAATTTCTCAAGGTTTGTGTTTTTCATTGCTTCTTACTCAATTTTTCTCCCTTTCGTTGCTTTTACTGCACAGTAATTGTTCTGTTCGATTTCTCCCCTTGTTTAAATAATCGGTTAATTTGGATGCTTTTTCACCTCTTTTGTGCATAATTAGTGTTTAATTTGATTAATTTTTTGTGGGTACTTGTTAATTTAGCCAATTTCATGTGATTATTGTTGGGTTTCACCGGTAAAGGTGTTGCCGTGTGATCGATAGGTCACGGGTTCAAGTCCTGGGAGCAGCCTCTTGTCAAATAAATTGACAAGGGAAGGCTTGCCCTCATTACACCCTTGTGGTGGGACCCTTCCCCGGACCCTCGCTTAGCGGGGACGCCAATGTGCGCCGGGCTGCCCTTTATTGTTGGGTTTCAATTAGGGTTTTAGTTTTGTGTTGGGTGATTTGGCCGATTGAGAGCTTAGGTAGCGTATTGAGATGAGAATTTCATTGTTGTAGTGTGATTGTTTAGAATTTTGATGAAAGCTTGAATCTTTTTCAGTTGGGTATTGGGGGATTTTGGTGGGTTTGGTTATGCTAGGATAGATTTCAAGAAAGATGTAGTCTTTATCGGTTGGCGGGTTTGTTTTCGCCATTGTATGCGTTGAGTTAGAGGTTTAAGCTTCATCTGTGTTGTTTCAGGAGTATTGGAGGTTTTTAGCTGCTGGTTCGCGCGTTATAAAGCGAGAAACTTTGGCTTATTCTTATGTGGTACTAAAATTGGGATGTTTTTCATGCATAATTTTGTTACCAGTGCCGTATTACAAAAACTGCAATATGCGCGAAGATACATACTAATGTTCCATCTTATGTGGTAGTTCTGATTCACATTCACGATTAGCATAACTCACATCTTGATGATACTTTCAGGTAGAATAGCTGGTAGCATAAATGGGTGTTCTTAGTAAACAAGAGCCTGATGGATATTTCGATGAAGAGGAGGAGTTAGACACTATGGGTGATGTTTCTGAGTCAGATCAGGAAGCTGAATCCGAACCTGATGCAGAAGATGATGAGGAAAACGAAGATGAAGGTGAAGATGAAATTGATGATGATGATGATGATGAAGAAGATGAAGATGTTAAGTTGAGTGAACCTTCTAAGACTGCTATTTACAATAGGGATGGCCTTCTTGATAAGATTAACGAAATTAGCTGGCCCTTGGATGTCGAATGGATCCACACACTTGCTATCGATATCAATCAGGAGCAAGAAGTTGATGTTAATGACGACCTTGCGCGTGAGACGGCTATCTACACTCAGGCGCTGCAAGGAACCAGGAAAGCTTTTGCAAAGCTAGAAGCTAAGGGCCGGCCTTTTCTGAGGCCTTCCGATTATTATGCTGAGATGGTGAAGTCTGATTCTCATATGGAAAGGGTGAAAAGGAAGCTCCTGGTGGAGAAGAAGGAACTGGAAGAGCAAGAGCAGAGAAGGAAAGACAGAGAGAATAAGAAGTTTGCTAAACAAGTTCAGGCAGAAAAGCAGAAGGAGAGAGTTAAAGACAAGAAGAACTCTATTGATTCTGTTAAGAAATGGAGGAAGCAGCGTGAGAACAGTGGGTATGGCGATGATAAGGGTGAAATGGGATTATCATTCGAGGATGGAAGTGCATTTGACAGGAAAAGCAAGAAACCATCTGTTGTGTCTCCTGGAGATAGGTCTGGTGGGAAGGGAAAGTTTATTGCCAAGGGTAAGAAAGGTATGGATAAGAAGAAGAAAGATGCCAAGTTCGGATTTGGGGGCAGGAAAGGCTTGAAGAAGCAGAACACGGCCGATACAACCAGTGATCTTAGAGGATTCAATAGTGACTCTCAATCTGGTAAAAAGAGAAGAAAGACTTAAGTTTTTCTCATTCTTTTTGCGTTAGTCCGGCTGATTATGTGTTACCAAAAACGCTTGGTCTATGTAGTCTAATTTCAGAGGCTCGTCTTTGTTTTGTAAGGGTATCAAAGTTTAAATTTTGGAAGCAAATCTATGACAATTTATGTGTTTATTGGAAGGGAAGCTAATTGCTGTAGCATGTTTGTTTGACACCGTAACTCTGCAGGGCTGCAGGCAATAGTGCAATTGCGCAGTTAGGTGGCTCGAAAACTGACTTCTTATTCACCCTTCATCTGTTCTTCATCTTTTCATACATCAACGCCATCTTCACCATCAAGATTGCATCAAATGTTGAAACATAACACCAACACGAGCAAAGCGCCCTAAAAAATGTGTCGCTGTTTAGCACGAGATTTTGAGTCTCGCGTGTCTACCATTTCACCACCAAGGCATCTTGAAAGTGATTTGTATTCCATGAATATGATATCTATCTAGTGTGATGTATGGAATATATGATAGAGTTGGAGTGTTGGAGTATTTCTATTGATCGGTCATATAGGCCCGAGTCGGGCATCCAATCGCTTCGATTTGAATTATCCGGAGGATGCCTTATACTTAATACTTAATTATTTATTATATATATCAATAAAGATGGACAATCAAACCTATTTTTCGATTCAATAGAAGCCTAAAGAGATAATTATAGGGTCCCAAATAACGAGAGATGTAAAAAGGAGGTCCGATTTCGCCTATTCCTAATCCTAGATGGAATGGAACGACGCGGGGATCCATATGTAAACATAGTATCTATTTAGATACACTCGAATGACCCCTTCTCATAATGAGCATGTATATAACCCTACTCTGGTCCGGTATGGAATGAACTTATAATCGTGGAATCGACTCGATCCTATGAACATCATTTACACCATCAAGTACCGAGTTTTAAGACTCTGTTTGATAGGATTTAATAAAAGTAGTCATCAGATTAGTTCAGAGTTATTCAAATCAGATCAGATCTGAATTGCTCGAATAACGATCAATGAATTTGGTCCAATTCAGACCAGTTCAGAGTCATTCAAATCAGATCCGAAAGATGCAGCCCTATCAAACAGAGCGTAAGTAACTTAATCATCATCGCGAATTACACTATGCCAAGCGTGACTCCAAACAACCTACTCACATTTTTGTGATCTCATCCACAACTACAAAACTCCATAACGATTCATCTCCAACCATCGTTTTCAAACTCTACGAATAAACAACACTTCTTAAAAATAAAATCGCAATTAACAAATACGAACATACAAAACACGTATTTTTAAGTATCGTGTCCATCATATTATTGACGCACTGATTGAGATTCTTAAATTATTCAATTGTTTTATCAGAAAGAGAGAGAAAGTAAAGAAGTGCAGCAAATGGTTGAACAGGAAAGAGAAACTTCAACCCTAATTTCAACCCCTTTCGCCCCCACCAAAAAAAAGCTCTCAAATTCCCCCCCCCCAAATCATCCAACTTTCATACCTAATTTAATCCAATCAACTTCAGATCAATACCAATTTTATCAAATCTCTCCCAAATTTTTTTGATGAACATTTTAAGTTAAGAAATTTGGGGAAATTTCTCATTTTCCCCGAAATTTTCGATCTTTTCTGATTTAATTTATCAAAATCAAGCTTAATTCACCTTTAATTTCATCATTCTCATCGCAAAATTCGATCTTTCCGATGAGAATTGGTGGGTAAGAAATTTGGGGGTTGACTGGAAATGAATTAGGGTTCATCATTACACCACCGCAGATTGAGGATATAAGGAATTTGGGGGGCGTAATTAAGAAGATTTAGAAACTGATTGGTTGATTGGAAATAGGGTTCATCTCAAATCGATCAGATTTTGGAAATACAAGCAATTTGGGGGCGGAATTGATAAGAAGAGAGAGAGAGAGAGTAATTTGGGGTTTGACAGAAAATTGGGCAGCGTAATCGAGAAGAAATAGAAACTGATTGGTTGACTGGAATCAGGGTTCTTATACTCATCGCAAATCGATCAGAATTTGGGGATTTGGGGGAGGAATCAATAAGAAGAAGAGAGAGAGAGAAAGTTGATTGGGGGTTTGATAGAAATTAGGGTTAGGGTTTCAGGTACCCAACATGTCTGCAATAGTGTGCGGGAAGAGATCGTCATTTTTTGAGGAAATCCCGTCGCCATCTTCGTCAACATCACCTGCTGCTAAGAGAATCCGTTGTTCTTCGTTTTCGCCGCCTCGTTCGTCTTCCGGTTTTCAATCGCCTTTTCTTTTGCTTGATCAACTTCTCGCCATTTTCCCTTATATGGATAAGAAGGTTTGCATCTCGTGTTTGCTGATTTTTTTTTTGAAGTTAATTTGTTGGTTTTTTACATTTTTTGTTTGTATTTTAGCATGATTGATGATCAATGTGGATATTAGTTTGATTTTGTTGATGGGTTTGTTGTGAAGTTTTATGATTGGGGAAAATTGTGTCGTTTGTAGTAGTTCATAAGAAGTTGTTGTGATAATCTTTACATCTTGTTGATTAAGTTAGTATCAATCTTATGCACTCAACAAGTTAACATGTATGTTATCGCGATAATGATGATCAGCCGTATTTTTGATACAGGCTTTGTTATAATGCCACTGAAGTAGACAATTCGCTTGAGCTTGGTTATTGCTGAAAGTATATGATAGAGAGTTGATACGAACTTGATGAATAATTGTTTGCCCGTTATAATTACAGTACTAGGAGAAGAAAATTGGATGATTGATTTGAGTTCATTAGCTGTTTTAAGTTCTTAGTCATTAGTCACTGGGATTGATGAGTAGATAGATGATGATTTCGATGATAACCTTTCTGCCATTTTGGTATTTATGTTTACTATTAGCAGGTTGTAATAATTTTTTGTTTCAATCATGTGGTTTTGCCTCTGCAGCTTATTGAGCAAGTACTCGAGAATAGTGGACATGATTTGGATTTGGCAATAAAAAGCTTAAACGACCTTCGTTTAGGATGTGTTGAAAATAACGTGGGTGCTGAAGCCTTTACGGACACCCATAGACAACCGAGCAATCCACTGCCAGGTACATGCGGTGAATTTGATGGCTATACAATGTTTATGCTGCTTTATTGATGTATTCTTTAGGGTGACTTCTTCTGCAATATGCTTTAATTAAGACTGAGTAGAAACGTCTGTTCACTTTAGGCGTGTCTTGTAATTCCTTGCTCGTCGTTGCCGAAGATGCTACGTAGTTAGGGCAGGGACAGTAAAGGTAGTGGTTAACGAACTGTCATGAGAATTGGGGAATGAGGAGCTTAAGCAATGTGGAATTATATCATAGGTCAGTTGCAATGATGGGATTTTTTTGTGGTAAATGGTATTCCCTGCTATAGATTAGCCACCTGCCATGTATGAATTGTGTTTTGGCACTGTACATTTCTGGCCCGGTTTAATCACTTCCTAGCACTTATTAAACGAAGAATTGATGATGCGCAAAACCCATATTGCAATTTTGTGGAATTGATTTTGGATGTTGGTAAAAAATGACGCATAGTGAGTGTTTTTTTTTTTTTTTTTAAATGTGCGACTAATTGTTCCTTTGTCCATCTTACTTCAGTTCATGGAGAAGGAGGCAGTGTATCTGCAGTGGATCCATCACCTTCAAAAGATTCACCTCTTGATGGTGCAGAGTGGGTAGAACTTTTTGTTAGGGAGATGAGTGCTGCCTCTGATGTGAATGATGCTAGAGTTCGTGCTGCCAGAGCTCTTGAGGCTTTTGAGAAATCAATTTGTGTCCATGCAAGTTCAGAGACTGCACAAAGTTTCCAGCAGGTAAATAAATGATTGATGCTTTGCAAGATATTTTCCGTAGGTGGGTTGGTTAGCTATAAGTTGTACTGTGTTTCGCCTTTCTGTTTTTGTTTTTAATTGACTTTTAGGCAGAAATAGTGTAATAGTTGTGGAATGTAATACAAGCAGCCGAGCACGCAAGGGGGAGTGTGCTTATTATTAACTGTCATTTTTATTAAATTGATGTGTGATGCCATTATGCAGGAAAATCTAATGCTGAAAGAACAAGTTCAAGCACTACTTCAGGAGAATGGAATCCTCAAGCGTGCTGTGTCAATTCAACATGAGCGTCATAAAGAGTATGAGGCCAAGTCAGATGAGGTGCAACAACTAAAGCAGCTTCTTTCACAGTGCCAAGAACATATAAGAACTCTTGAGGTCAGATCTCGCACTTGTTTGTTTGTTGATATTGCCCGATATGTGGCACATAATTTTGATTTTGTTGTTTAGTACAACTCTGGCACATGTGTTTATTATGCCTGTCGTCTCTTTCCTAACACCTCTTGATGTTAGCATATTGTTGGGAATTGCAAATTCTTGCTTCTGTGGATGGTGGGGGTGCCGTTCTATTTCCAATCAATTGCTTTCTTTCGAAACCTCAAAACTAGCTGGGGGGCGAGTGTGAATCCTGAGTTTGGTGGACATGTGAGTTTGGTTATTGAAATGCGCGCCATTCCTTCTGTATGTGTGGCTTGTTTGATCTAGATTCTAGAAGTCAGAGGCGAAGTTGAAATTGGAGTACAGTGTTGGCACTCACATTGATGTGAGTATGTACTTCTAGGAAGTGGTAGCCTGATGGGTTTCAAAGTTAAAGGTATGACTTGCAGAATGATGATTGATGAAGTACCATGTCATTTTTTTTGGGTACGTAGGATATGAGGATTCGAACACGGGGCAACCCACAGGCAAGCTAATATTCGAACCACTAGGCCAACTTAAATCCTTAATATCGTGTCAGTTTTATACTTCATCTTGTGGCTTTGCGCCACCTTAACCACCATCTACATCACTAGCTTCTGAGATAAGGACGTCGACTGCTTCTGGTGGAGGAGGGGCAACCCACAGGCAAGCTTCTGGTGGACGTCGATTGTAGATAGTGTGACGTGTTTTATTATTGCCGGCTTCTTTCCCAGCTTTTATTATCTTCCTCATTTTGTTTATTTCTCTATGCTTTTTGATGAGCACATATCTGATCATTGTTGGTGTCATCGGTGGGTTCTGCACAGGTCAATAATTATGCTCTGGGGATGCATCTAAAGCAGGCTCAGCAAAGTAACACCATCCCGGGTCGTTTTAACCCTGATGTCTTCTAGAGGTAGTCTTTTAACTTTCACGAGCTCGTTGTAAGTTGCTTTGTAGCTAGTGTATCTTTTATTGATGATTAAAATGTAGTTTTCTGTTGGTTGATATATACGGAGTATGTATTACACACTATTACCTTTTTTTTTTTAACTGAAAAACATATTTAAACCGAATTCTGTTACACTACTCTTCTCTTGAGACTGGTTCTCTGATGGAAGTTGTGAATCAACCATGGTTCAATAATCAATATACAGGATTAGCTCACCCTGGAGTAGCGACTTACTGTTTGGTAAACCAAATTCTGTGTTCGGCTAAGCACCATCTCTTCCAACGGCTGATCCTTGTGTGTTTGTATATCTCATCTCAATCGTTTTTGTCTGAACTTTCTCGTCTCCCTGAGTGGTCCTAGGATGAATATTCCCCTGACAACGAGGCAACATCACCAGGGAAGCAACTTGAGCATGTGTTGTCGGAGCAGACACGGGGTAAAATTGATTCTTCTTGTGTAAGTAATGGTGGCTGTTGGGGAGCATGGCCGGAAATTGTATGACGTTTGTGTATGTGATCTCACGATTAGTCACGGTATGAGACCATAAATGGCATAATGTAGATGTAAGATGTCAGTATGGTTAGTACTCTAGATTTTCTCCTAGTTATATTATGCCTGAACATTTGGGCCTTGTATCTCCCACGAATCATGTAGATCTAGAAGTTGAGCCTAGCAAGTGCGCTTGTGACTAGCTGAGTTTTCAAGACAGAGTGATAGTATCATACAATTATACAAATGGTTATATTTTCGTTATTGTTATTTTTGTACTTTCGGGTACATGGGTGAGCAGCACTGTGCCGGGGTTCAGCACGCATAAGACGGAATTGGTAGGGTTGTCAATCGATGATCCACCATTTTTACCTTTGTCTTAAACGTGCTCGGCTTCAAGCCGCTAGTACAGTGCTATGCAAGGGTTAGCAGAATTCTAATCTTATAAATCTTCTAACAATTAGACTCACTTGAATCTTTAAAACTTACCAATTTATTTTGAAGATGTTAAAAGAGCACACCTACAACTTTATATCAGACAATGCACTGGGGATTTTCTGCTTTTCTCATAGTAATCGACAAAACATGTCACTTCTAATTTCTAATCAACACAAGATTTTGATTTTTTAGTAATGACCCAACTTTTGCACCCTTGTTCTTAAAGGGTTCTTTTCCTGTGTAAATCTCCATAGATGCTCTTGCGATTTACTATCTGATACGCTAATGCGAGGAATAAAAAATAAGGATTGTAGAAATCATAAACCTGTAACACGATTTTTCTTAATATTTATTCCTACTTATTTAAGACCCGTATTATGGTGAAAATTAACATTTATAGTGATTTTTGCTTGTAATTTTATCCTCGTTCGAGCATGTTACGAATCGAACAGTATAAGTTTTTGTACATTGAGTGTACAATTTGCATTTTACATGTGTTTTGTGGACTTTTAGTGATCACAAATTTGCGACTTTGTAGCCTTTTTCTTCCATCCTTTTTTCACCATGGGAGCCCATGACATGAGTGGCCTACTAAACTTAGTGGGGGCAAATGGTATCACTCTTTTCCAACGACTGGTCAAGTGGCAAACCCACAAAAGTGGATTGAAACATGAACTTTACTCGAGTAATGAGTGCTTATTAACATAACACCTAAAATTAACTATGTATTCCTTCCGTTTTCGTAAATTTGTTAACGTTTTGAGTTTTATACAGAATACACGTTAAGATGATGTCTCATCGTTTCATGCCAAGATTGCGCCAGAACAATATTATGCAATGAATTGATATACTCCATATGTGTTAAGGAGTGTTACATGTTAAGATGATGTCTCATTGTTTCATGCCAAGATTGCGCCATAACAATATTGTGCAATGAATTGATATACATGTTAATCAAGTGATTTGTCTAAAAGGATTCAATAAATTATTTGTCGTAAATTTTATTGTATAATTTAGGAATTAATCTGAGTATAGGAAAGTGAGATAATTAAGGATTATTGATTTGGAAAGAAATCAATTTCAATATTCTTTCTACCGATAGATTTGTATATACTTAATTTTAGTACCGATGTCGTATATTTACTATAAATCATGAAAATTTACTATAAATATATACTATTCTACTATGTACCATCTTGATTTTACTACACTTGAGATTTATCGACCGACCATAACTAGCATTTTAAACACTTTTATCTCCCAATCAAAGCACAGTAAAATTATCATCAAATTTTTTTAACCCCCCCCCCCCCCCCCCCTATACCCACAACTAAATAAAGTTGGTTGGTAAGATAAGAAAAAAAAATAGTAGTTTTTGAAACAGATGATGGTGATCAAATGATCATGATACCCTGCAAAATCTTCAACAACAAACAAAATTCTCTCTTTTATTACTCTCACTTTCTCACTCCTCTTTCTTCTATCATGATTCTCTCTCCTTAATTACCCTCTTCATCTTTTTTTACTCAACATTTCACACAAAAAAAATTACAGTTTAAACAACATTCCATGAAAGTTTTAATTTTTAATTAAGAATTATATAGAGAAAACCCAAAAAAGTGTGTATATATATATTTAAGAGAGAGATAAAGATTCAGTAAAAAAAAAATATGGAGAAGAAGTGTGGTTGTTGGGCAGTTTTGAGGAGAAATGTCTGCAAATCCTCTGCTTCTAAAACCTCTGCTAATTCCATACATACCAGCCTTGTTTATGATGCAGGTCATCTTCACATTTACTCTTTCATTACTACTCCATGTTTTTTACATATTTATTTATACGACGATTCATGTTAGTCGACCCCAAATCATTTCGGGACTTGTACTTTGTTGCTGTTGTTTGTTTGTTGTACTCAGTTTTTTAAGTTGTAGTGTTTGTTTTTGTTTCTTGTATGTCTGATATTTATAAATGCTTGTCTAAATTAAGAAATTGATCATGCCAAACTTTTTTTTTCTCTTTCTTGTATATGGGTAGTTAGGTACACTCAATTTTGCTTTGTAAGTTAAAAATTAAAGCTACTCAAGAATTTTCATAAATTGGGCTTGCTTTCTCTAAATTGTTCCTGTTAAACAGAAAAAAATAAAGTAACAAATTTTCTTACTTTTGAAGTAATTTGTTTGATTCTCTTGTAGTTGTTAAAATCTGTGAAATTTTGGCATAATCAAGCCTGAGAAATTGCCCTATTCTTGTTGAATTCCAAAGTTACTGCTTATGCCAGATCACAAGGCAGTAAAAAAAGTGGCACCTTTTATGATGTTTTACTACTGTTTATGCAAGTTAAGGAAATTTGGGGGTTTTCACCTGTGTGGATTGCTGTATATAGAGTATAGTATGTCTGGCTAATAAATTTCAGGTTCTTGGTATTACTAGAATTGGACCTATGGTTGAAAGATCATACCTTTTCGCCTTTTCGCCTTTTCGGGGCGATTTTGCATATGTGTTATGTGACATGTACTGTCAAAATTGTTTCTGAAAGGAAGTAATGTAAGGAATTTTGTTAACATGTTATATTTTTGGGTGATTGGAAAATGCAGCTACTGAGACCAGGTATCTGAATGCTAGCAATAGGGAAATGTGTGCTCCTAATGATGATGCTCAGCTTTCGGCTGAGAAACCTGATTTACAACCACCTGAAACCAATCCCCCTCATCAGATGCTTCAGTTCACATTTCAGGAACTGAAATCGGCCACCGGCAACTTTAGGCCTGATAGCATACTAGGGGAAGGTGGTTTTGGGTTTGTCTTTAAGGGTTGGATCGAGGAACATGGCACAGCTCCTGCAAAACCAGGGACCGGTGTCACGGTTGCAGTTAAAAGTTTGAAGCCAGATGGGCTGCAAGGGCATAGAGAATGGGTGGTTAGTAAACTGATTTGGTTGTGGTTTGGTGGTTTTAACTTAGGTTGTAGGCTGAAAATGTTGGTTGAAATGATCTGTATATTCATGTGATCTTATGAATGCAGGCTGAAGTTGACTTCCTTGGACAGCTTCACCATCCTAATCTTGTCAAGCTTATTGGTTATTGTAGTGAAGATGAGCAAAGGCTTCTTGTTTACGAGTTTATGACTCGTGGAAGTCTTGAAAACCATCTGTTTCGCAGTAAGTTATTTTGTTGACTGCAGCAGAAATTGGTGTTTTTCCTGTTGAACTAGTTGACCTAGTCAGTAGAATTTCTGTCATTTTTGTCTCAGATGACTACGATTTCAACCTGTCGTTTTAGTTCATGATTCTGACATTCTTAAATACAAATACTGCTTGACTAATCAAACTAGTTTATTTTTTTCCACAGGAACAATGCCTCTGTCATGGTCTTGCAGAATGAAGATAGCACTTGGTGCGGCTAAGGGGTTGGCATTCCTCCATGATAATAATCAGGAGCCTGTCATTTACCGCGACTTCAAGACATCAAATATTTTACTTGATTCGGTAGTGCATTGTTGTTTCTCCGAACCAGTGAATCCTTTCATTCTTATTTTCCTGCTGAATCCACCTTAGGTACTGTGTAGTACTAATTGTTAACTTCTGCACCTTGTAGGAATTTAATGCAAAGCTCTCAGATTTTGGTCTTGCCAAAGCAGGGCCTCAGGGGGACAAGACACATGTTTCTACAAGGGTTGTTGGAACATATGGTTATGCTGCTCCGGAATACGTGATGACAGGTACATGTTTCTAATTTCTAAGCAACTGTCTTAGTGGGATGTATGATGTCTGATCACAATCCTAGAAGTTCTTGGCAATTGAAAATCTTCTCCGTGCAGACAACTTTGAATTGCTTCAAGATTTGTTGACATTTAGCAGCAAATTTTCATGATACTACTCGTATACTTGTGGTCTTTCATGCTGAAAAATGTGGATACGATTATAGTTTGAATTGGAACTTTACTGATGCTAACATCTCCTGTATGTTTTCTTATGATCAAAATGCGAGACAACATGGTTTTAGGCACTTGAAATCGAAGGGTAGTGTCGTAGTGATGCGTGTTTATATACATCTTTCATTAGAAGCAATCATCCTGATTCAACATGGTTTCCGTTATTAGGGCACTTGACATCAAAAAGTGACGTATACAGCTTCGGTGTAGTGCTGCTTGAGATCCTGTCAGGAAGAAGATCAATGGACAAGAAGCGCCCTAGTGGGGAGCAAAACCTGGTCACTTGGGCTCGGCCATACATAAGTGATAAACGGAAACTATTTCAAATCGTTGATCCTCGTTTAGAGCTGAACTATTCCATCAAAGCTGTGCAAAAGGTCTCTCAGTTGGCTTATGACTGTCTAAACCGAGAGCCAAAGTCCCGTCCTTCAATGGCTGAAGTTGTTAAAGGCCTTAGCTTGTTACAGGATCTCAAGGACTTGGCTATCTATTCATATCAATCACGACTGTCTCAACCAGGAAGGCGAAGGAGGAAACCTGATAGCAATGTCCTTAACTTGTCCAACCACCCCATCCAGATTAGGGGTCTCCTCAGAGACTCCTCCTCAAATCGCGGTAATAAGCATCAACCTGGTAAATGATTCATTTAAAATGGCTCATTTTTTTCCGCAGGGTCTACCTTGCAATGTAGGTCTGTAGGAGACTTCAGTAGATGACTGGCTGCGCTTGATGCTTATTTTTGTGGGTGTGGTTTCAGTATGTTCAAGGACTGATTACTGATTTATTTTCGAGTTTGCGCTAACAACATTGATTTACAGTAGTTCTTTTCATTTTTGGCATTCTTTGCCTACATTAATGTAGTTATTGAGACATATAACAATGTAATATAAATCCCTCTGATGACTTCTGTACTGTACTGAATTATGTATCTATGAACTCGTGCTTCTGATCCTATTATACGCGTGTATAATGTTTCAACTGACACTCGAGATCAAGTTCTCGTTCTCATTGGTCGTAAAATGACAATTTCCTTCATGTACTGAGATTATGTCCCTGGCAAAGTCGACCTGATGTTACAAAATTACATAAACTGAACTGAAGTGAACTGAAATTGCGGCCACAGATTCATAGAAGAGCATAAAGAGCAGGCAATGTTCTCGGTCGGAACACTTTGACAATAAGAAAGACCAACGAATGCATGCGCTTAAGCATGGTTTAGTAACACATAAATATACTTTGATCCAAGATAAAAAGGTTCATGTATTTTTGATACAAATATAATTTTACTGCAAAACTTTAAGAATATTGCAAAACTTTATCTTTATGCGGTTCATATAGTATTCATATTGATGTCACGCATTATAAAATATGCCCCTAGAGAATCTTAGATCTAAAGCTTGTTAACATCATGCATGTTTACCGAATGTGAATATCATTAGCTGCTTTTACACGTCCAAAATAATCAAGAAGAAGAAGAAGAATCTAAACGACAAATTGGAAAAGGATGACAAAAGGAAAAGAAATTGTGCTAGTAAAGTGAATTTTGCTACTTAATTGAGGTATTAGTGGTTGTTCCTCAGATAAGAGATTTCGAGTTTTTTCACAATCTAGGAATGTAAAAACTAAAAAGCTTATGAATGGTCGGACTGTCAATTTAATCGATCCAACACTATTACTGACTTAACGCTTGAAATGCTCACTTCAGTTGTTTGTGGTAGTCGACTTCGAGTTTGTTTGGCAATGGTTGACTTTGATCACATTTGAATATGTTTGACTAATTATTAGTATAAGATTATTATTCATGACAATGCTTGATTAATTTAACATTAAAATGCATCTAAAAGTGGTGTTATTGGTGAAAACTTAATTAGTTGGTTAGGTTGGTGTATCTTTCAAAGAATTCCAAATTTGGAAGCAAAGACCTAACCACGATATTCGTTTTAGGACGTGTCCAAAATTTTGTCAACCACTTTGAGCTCAAAGTCAAAGGTAGATTCTTTGATACTCAAGCCCAAACCCAAAATGGGCTGAACAACTGATATTCTATTTAATTGGCCCATTGTTTACTCAAATAATGGGCTTGATGACTTGCTAAAAATATACTCCAATACATAGTACATTGGATTCATTTATGAAAGGGGGTCAAAGCCCATATACCGTGAATTCACGTAATGTAAGACTACATAGGGCGGAAAAGTTGTAGACTTGTAGTCGCGAAAGTCATAAAAGAATATAGTGTGACAACTCATACACTACGTACATACTGAAACTTTCTTGCTTCGGCTCTTGATTACTTCTCGGCTATCGCCATCGGCTATCCTGATATAAATAGCTTGTCAAAGAAGAATGGCGACTTGAAAGCCTAAGGACTGAAAAAACCTTGTGATAACCTATAGGTAGAGAAGAATAAAAGTGCAAGACGTCATATAACAAATGTGTTAGCTAGTCAAAGAGATATTTAATTAATTACTTCACCAACAATTTACCTGAGATTGTGCATGTTAGACACAACACTTGTTCGATAAGACACAGAATTTAGACAATCAAAGGCGATTTTTTGCTAGGCTAACAGTCAGACTTCAGACATACACTTTGACGCGCACCTGTTTTTGAGGCTTGCAATAGTCAAGTCCTACGTACCTAGCAACATAACTTAGGAGATAATCGAATAAGGCTATAGATTAGGGCAAAAATGGCTTTTGTAAATCCCTAAGAATCAGGGTATGATCGATCAGCATACAACCATCATTTTGATGCACACCACTTGAAAGAGTCCCCCCGACATATTTGATTACAAATTACAAAAACTAGACGTAACAACACCACCAACCTCGCAAGTTAGTGCCAAAAATGATTTGAGTTTGACTAACACGAATCATTATTCATTATATGAAACTGGCATCATAATTTGTACACTAAGAAACATATATATATACTAATCAACTAACCTGACCAAAATGGAAAAGGTTTTGTCTACTAATCCATTTTCCATAGATACAATGGAGAAGGCTTTTTACGTACCTATAATTAGCTTCAGGATGACGCAAATCTGTAGCATCTCATGCATACAATTATACTGATGATGACTGTAATATAAACACGCGCCACGCACCACCACAACCAACAAAATCTCAAAATGACTCCACATTCGAGTATGAATCCTCATGTGAAATCGTCAAATTCTTGTTGAGAAAAGTTGAACAACTAACATATATATTGCCACAGCAGAACCCCTAGTTTAAAAGGTTGCTGAAAGTGATATTGGCGCGGCTCAATCTGAGATCGTATTTTACAACTCTTCTGTAAGATCCGTCTTCAAATTGAACCTCACCAATATCGCTTCCAAGTTTGCCTTCTGACATACTCAACAACACAACACATACATGGAGGGTCCATCAGAAATTACACGTTTCAGTTGTGGTCGATTAAACCATATATAGGAGTAAGATTGCGTACATTTTCTTAATGTAGTGAGCTAATTAATGTTATTAATTAGGAACAAAAACAGAAAGGTCAAAAAGACATTCTTCCAAAAGTACTAGACAACATATAATCAAGAAGAATGTAAACCATTTGCAATTATGATGTTCTATTCAACATATATAATGTTAATGATGAGTTCAAACTACAATTTTTTTTTGTGACTTGCTTGAAAAGTTTTGTGGAAAAAGTTGGGATTATTTGAAAGAGATATATATATGGTCCCATAAACCTTTGAAAAGACATACAAACACACTATATATCACATATATATATGGAAAACCTCATTGCAAGAAATTATGGAACTTTAATAATTTGCAAAAAAAAGCTAAGGTTGCTTAAATTGCTTCAAAATGAAGTTGTTGGAGTAGGTAAAGAAACCCAATTGGATGAATAATCAACATAAAAAGACACCAACATGCCCGCCAAATTATACAGAATATATCCAACCATCATCATTCAAACGTGATGAAATCAATCATGTTAAAATAAAAATTAAAATCAGGTTAGCTAAAACATTCCTATCTACCAAAGATATTGAACAAATTATTAGATATTGTGGTCACTAATCAGATTTTGCTTGTATTAGATTGCGACCGGTAAAATCGTTACCTAGAGGAGTAGTAGTAGTACTTATGATTCATGTGATCAACATATCCAATGTACATTGACGCTAATGCATCTAATCTGATTCTATCGGAAATGGTTGACGAGAACATGACCTAGGGTTTCTTGATGCAATATTATAGTAATAGTGATCACAATATCATTATAACCCCAATAATTATACGGGTCTTTAGTATAGACACGTATCGATCGATAACACTATCTAGTAGCTTAACTAACAAGGATAATATGTTATACATACATGCAAGACATCAACAACTTAAGCAAGCAAGTAAAATTAAAGAGAGGGGATCGGAGTAGATGAGAGAGAAAACATGGGAAATAGTTTAAGGTAGTAGATATGCACAAGAAGGTGATGAATGAGAGAATTAAGGGTGGAAATGTGTATATAAGAAGTGTATGTAGTAGTAGGGTTTGTTGGC
Organism: Spergularia marina; assembly: GCA_963680865.1. Classification (NCBI taxonomy): domain Eukaryota; kingdom Viridiplantae; phylum Streptophyta; class Magnoliopsida; order Caryophyllales; family Caryophyllaceae; genus Spergularia; species Spergularia marina. Next base: position 23,245,979 of record OY804557.1, on the reverse strand, counting down.
CTCGGGATGACAAGGGAAAGAAGTGAGTGGAATGATGTGAATGGGGAGCAAACCTTACTTTTAGGGTTTATCATGCTTGTTTTGCACTCAAATAAAAACCCCAAAAAAAAAAAAAAAAAAAATTTAATTCAATCTTCTTTTGCGCATGCCTTGGACTTGTTCTGAAATATTCTCTAACAAACCCCAAAAAAGAAGAAGAAAAAATAACTCCTTTTTATTTGATATCATTATTATGTTAACCCTTCTTTTTATTTCATTTCATGCTTTGTTCTTGTTGATCAATCAAACTAATTAACAGACAGGAAAAAAAGGGCTAATTATTAATTGTTTTGTTTTATGAATTATTGGTCAAATAAAAAGAGAGGGGTATGTATTATCGTATCTCCTCAAAATGTATAGCTAGCTAACATTATTCATGCAGAGATAATATATATACTCATAGTGATGTATTTTTTTTAGATGAACCAGTTTAACGAAAATTACGAAATTATATGCAATTGTGCAAAATGGCGAATTGGTAACAAGTTTTGGTCTGTCTAAATTATATGAATTTTTGCTAAAACATTCGGACCGTATAAACAATTAGTTCATTCAAGAGTTTGCGATATTAGGACAGATCGCAATCACAGAAAACCCTAGACGAATAGTCTAGCATATCTATCTGGAATTCTGGATGCTTCATTTTCAGTTATTCATACTGTAAATGTCAGTCAAAATGGAATTGGTAGTTGTACTTGTGTATACTGTAGTAGGAGTGTAATGTCAACCTATGATTATGTAGAGTCTGATCTATGGCATTTCATTGGTTCTCTCATATTTATTTTTTAGTTTTTCTCAACCCATGTAAGCATACTGACTTATCGAGTATAAACCTCAAATTCAAACGTTAGATCTTAGGTTCGATTCTTTATTACGAACACAAAATCTAGATTCAGAAGTCGTTAAACGTAAACATCACATTCACGAATTATAACAAAGCAAGACATGCACAAAAAGATCAGAAAAACCCGAAAAAACATGCATTAGGACTTATAATTCGATTATAATATCTCCCTTGTCGAAAATGGGTTTTGCACAACAAATATATTACATACAAATTAAAGTCATAGAAACATAAATAGTAAAACTGTAAAAGTTTGTATCTTGACATAGAAGGGTTACCTCACTTACCTGTACGTTACAAGTCAATTAGGTATGAAAATGGAGGAGAGAGGAAGAATGGGGGAATGAGAGAATATCGGGAACAGGAACCCAGAATGTCAGTGAAGAAGGTGAAAGAAAGGAAGTTTCGGTAGGGGTAAAAAGTCATTAACTTACCTTCTTTTTTGGGTTAATTTTTACATTTTTCTCACACGCATTTACGCAAACACTTGGGGGGCATAATCTAAATAACAGCATCCATTGCGGAGACACCGGCGCCACAGAGGGCCCTGCCTTGTGCTACACTAGGAGACACTCTTCTTGAATATTTGCTCTTTTGCTCCCATTATTCTTTCTCTTTCCTCAACTCTAATTTTAACTACGACGGTTAACTTTAAAATTGATATTATTCGATGACATTCTGTAATTACATCATCTCAACGGCGAGCCTCTCTTATTTACCACACTCAGCTCGGTGTAAGATAGTAGTAAGATAAGATGACTAGAATTTAGAACTTATTCATATTGGTTACGGTATATTTTAGATTTGGTTATTAGTTTTAACGGACTCTTGTACTTACATACATTATCTAAACCCTAAAATTTAAGGGGACGTACATGTTAAGTACTTGCTTCCATCTTGTTATTGTTTGAAAGTAGAACATAACATTCTCAATATCGGTGGTCACGGTGGATCCAACGATATATATCGGTGGTCACAGACCTCACGATGACCACGTCATAAATATCGGCTACTCAAAGTGTTTAACTATTCTGTAATGAACTAGCTGACATATGCAAGTGAAATACTCTAATTCAAAAATGAAGACACTTGGGTTTGAGTGTATAACGAAACTGGTGGATGAGGAGATACGTTGGAGTGCCAATACCTAGGAGAAGATTCTCCCATGCTTCAAGAACACTATTTTGCCCCAATTTCACCCTTCTTTGACTCCACCAGATCCTAGGATTGATCAAACTCAGCTGTTACACTTTCTTTCATGACTATTGGGAATAATGCTATTGATATCGCAAATCGCTCTAGGGCCGGTCTTGACATTTTAAAGTTCCGATTTGTCACAATGACAAAAATCAGCTATTGTTACGCTACAAGAATGCTACAGTTACGTACAAAAAATGCTGCTTGTTGCGGCTATTATAGCTACTTTTGTTGAACAGACCCCATCACCTAAGACAGTTCTCATTTAATGGTTTCATACTAATTAAGCATAGATTTGACCCGGAAGTATTAGATTAGTCAAAAGTCGCTGATTGATGACCTTTTAAGAGCACACTTAATGAAGTAGTTAATTAGTCGAAAATTAGTTAAACAAACCATTAGACAATGTATAGAAACATGGCATTGAAGTCTTGAACAACTTATGATTAAAAGAGCACCATGCATGCTTGACTTAATTATTACACTACTACTTTGATAGATATCCCATGATCAGTGGTAATCGACCTTAATTAATAATGAAAACAAATAAACAAACATACTTAACTTTTTTTTTGGTAATTAATCACTATATGTGTGCGTATATTAGTACGTCTTTTCAAGGGAATATTTTGAAAAGCTTTTTAAGAAAGCTTTTGTTTCTTTCATTCCTCCACTTTTCGTGTAAATACTAAATGTATACAAGTGTAACCGTATGCAATAATGAGTATATATGTATACTAATAAGAGCTAATGATGTCTTAGTACGATTACAATGGAGTTACCTTATACGATGTCTAAACGGCGAATGACTTTCCTCCTTGAATTGCATATTGTATGATTTCTTTACACAAAAGCGAGACTTAATAATCAATTGACGTCTGATGTGCATATCAGAATTCAGAAATATGAGAATTTAAACGTGACATAGTCCTTGTTAATTTTACTTGCCACTAGGTCAATCAATCTCTTAAGAAAACCTAATTATATGTGTATATATTCAAGATTCAAGGTGATTATATTATAAGATTTCATTGGTAGCCCTCCCTATGTATGACTGCGGTATGGAAGCGACCAACGTTGTAATTTCACATTATGTATTTTGGAAACACGTTTTTGGGCTTCTACCTAGAAACAAAGTCAAATGAGCAAGCAACTCAACAACTTTCCCTAAAATGTTGATGTAATGGAATGCATAGATCGAATTTATTGGAGAACAAACACCGTAGAATTCGTTCCTTTATAATTGTCTTGCTTATTGCAAAGTCAACTTGTTGTGCTTTTATTAAATTTTTGTGAGTATTTCGAAATTTTATTCTAACTTTCCGTCCGATTATCATGACCTGAAAACAATATATACGTAAATTCCGAAATCAATCAATAATTTCATACTTTCCGTTAAGATAATTCTAGCTAGAAATCGATTAAAGTTACTCCGCAGAAACCCTCAGATGAATCTGTATGTAATTGTACCTGATTTAAATATGAAATAGAGACAAATTAAAGAAGGACACAAACCATGCATGCATGGACAATAGGTCAAAATGAGATTGTGAGCTATTGAAGACAAGAAAGACATCCGATATATTATTCTCTCTCCAAAAACTCAAGTTAGAAGCGTATCAATAAAGTCTTACGTACATAAGTGGGCACACTAGTGCTCTTATCATGGAGTTTGCTACTTTAACAATGGTCACTCCTTCCACTTAACAAGGGCCCAAATATTCTATCTTCTGCCTTCGACGACATATATATTATAAAAACTTTGATTTATATGATCAGCCTTTTCCTTTGTTTAATTACTCTTGACTATACTTTACAAGACCATGCATGCAACCTCAAAATTCCAGGATAATGAAAAAAATAATAACAGTACGTAATCCCACATCTTCACAAGATGAAGAAAATAATCGAAAACTAAGTCGTCCATTTCTTTCAATCATTAATTTGGTTTTGAATTAATTTTTTATAAATCTTCAAAATTAGATGATAGTAATTCAAAAGAACAGGGTCAATATAAACTAATATCGTTACTGCTAACGGATTTTCATGTATGTGTGCAAGCTAAGTCCGAATTTTATAAGAGTGCCAATACACTAATCTTGTTATGACGTGGTTTTTGTCTCAAATGAAAGGTCTCGGGTTCGACTCCTCCTCAATCTCCTTACCTATTGGAAGATTTGGAACTATTTTGCTTTGGTATCAAATGAGTTTGTTAATTAAATAGAGTAATCCAACGTAAAAGAGTTGTTATTCGGATCCCGAGCTCTAACTTGCTACTCCCTAATGGGCCGATTCGGGTCATGGGCCATGTATGCTCTAGTTGGTCTGAACTGGCCCACCTATTATGTTGTAAACTGAAATGGGTCAAGCTTGTAATTGAAGATTCCAGATTGAAACAGGCCCATTCACATCATTACATCATATTGTGAATTGTGATACTCCATATAAGGCTACAAGCTCATGCTGTATGTGACATTCTCAGGGTTAAAATTCTTGACTGTGAGATCAGAAAGACCTAAAACATGCTCACTTTCCTTTGAGTTTGAAGTAAGCATACAAGCACGATCCGAAAAAGCCGAGGCCTTGCCCTAGGATGTTGAACTGAGACCAAAAACAGCACCAAAGATCATGACAAGAATTGCTAAATAGTCGCCATGGTGCGATAGAGGAAGCGAGCTTTACTTACCCAATCAAATGGAAGGCCACCAAACAAAAGCCAGCCAAGTCCAATTGTGAACACATCCTGTTCAGTACAGTTCAGATTAACTGTCAGGACTTAGCAAGTATATGTGCATAAGCGCGAAATGAATCAGATGCCTACCTTTAGGTTGCCACAGATGGTCTGAGTGAGAGCTGAATTGAGGGAAGTATTCAGAAACACTGTGTAATTCAGAAAGAATGCCATAATACAGGAAAGCAGCATGATGGCCTGCAGGATTATGCATCAGTTCATCAGTCGATTGGGTTTAAAATCAACATCGATTAAGGACTGTTACAGTTAAGGAAAGTACTTGAAAACCAGGGGTTGATATGTGTGGAAAGCTCATCAGCCTATGCAGATCCCCTTGTAGGAATGTCCACAGCAACAAAATCGGACCGCAAATAATCCCTACCATGATGGTTTCAGATCAGAATTGAAGTTGATTTAACTAAAAAAACCTAGCAGAGATGCTGTGTCTGGCAAAAATTATGTAGCCTACCATTGCACCACATCAGGCCAAAGCTGTTAAGTCCACTGGATTTCCCTGAAACGAAAGACATTACTCGGTACAGTATTAGGAGAAGTGAAACATGACAGCATCAGAAAGGGAAGTTCTGTGAGAAGGAAGATACTTAGAAGGCAATACCTAGACGGGCTATTGAGGCAAGATATACAGCAGTGCAGATGTTTGATACAAGCACAACAGCATAACTGTAGAGGTCAAATGACAAATCTCGCGCTCCTGCTACAAATGCACCTAGTATGATGACAGCCACACTGATAAAACCCTTGGAAGTAATTAGAGACGAGGTTAGCATACATAAAAAGAATAATCAACCCGTAAAAACCTATATTGAGATCTCATTCTCCATGTTATTTAGATTGTATAGTGAAGAGAAAGTTACCTGCCAAGAATGTGACGGGGATACTTCTGACCAGCCATCATATACTCAACCACCATCGTAAAAGCCACAGTAGTACGCCTCAGAGTAGTGTACATTGGAACATTTACGCCACGCACAGATTCCATTGAGACCATCTTTGAAATGAAAAATTGTGAACAGCAGGTTAGCTTGTAGAATACACCCTTTTCTTAACCTTCTTTCCTATGATTTTAAGTGAAAGACGAGTCTAATCAACTCGTTTATAGTCTTTGTGTTAGACATACCATGAAAAGCAAATACGACAGAGACAGAGGAAGTGTCTGGATCAATATGTTGAAGGGTACAATAGTGAATTTACTGTCATGAGTTCTAATCAGTGATTCATCAGCCGCGAAAGAGATGATCTTCCAGGATCTCAACACGTAGAGAAACAAACACGAGCATATCAACTGTAGACCATTGTTTATCAATTTAGTTTGTGAATACTCAAGCTAGAAGTCTGTACAAGTAAACTGTAAAACAAGTTGCTGAGAGCTAGAATACCTGAAGAAGTGTGATGACATTCACATATGGGAAGCTGTAGGAAGACAGTGCTGCTTTGTTGAACATAATCAACAAAACTGCAACCCCATTTAAATATATGAGAAATTCTTGATGTATATCCATATACATTTCTAAATGTATATCCCTAATTTTTTATCCACATGTCCCACCATATTCTAATTCTCTCTCCTCAATCTCACCACATAAAAATACAAAACATACCCATACTACCCTTCATATATGTTTAGTAATGTATATCACATATACAAATAGCCTTACTCTAAATATATTGAGGTCAGTTAAACATACTGTCAGTAAATTTTGATAAGAAGCATGAGTTTGCTGGTAAAACATTATGATTACAAAGTGATGCGTCTGGAAGAGTTCAGAAGAAGATTTGGAATTCAGCTCAACAGCGAAATCACATTTTCACAGGAGATCGATTACATCTACCATAGTACTATATATGATCAAAATCAAGTACAGCATACAGGTCTTTTTTCGGCTTTCCTGCAACCTATCACCAAACGTTACTAACACGACTGTTTGGACTCTCATTCCTAGTCACACCATTACAAAAACACAAACAAATGGCACTGCCATTTGTTGAAAAAATTTGTACAGAAGACAAAAGAAAATTCACACAAAAGCAATTATTCTTGACCTACTTAATACTTATATAAACTGTTTTAATGATGCACGTCATTAGAGGTAAGGCTACGTACATCTATATGAGAAAATGAGAATCGAACTCAAATATTGGTTTATTTACAAAGTATAAAAAAACAGTGTTTATGGAGGTCTCTAAAGACTAGATTTACGCAACCAACAACAACGTTACCACATACAACCACAGTGCGTGCCTCAAAAGCTCTAGCCAATAGCGAGGTAAAGAAAGGTCGGATGTTACACATACATACAACAACCTTACTATATGTTGGAATTCTAGAGAGACGGTTTCCGGATGACAATCTAATAATAATCCTATAGACACATGCATTTTCGACATATATACAAATTAAAGCTAAGTCATATATGAAACAATTACAAACCTGCACATGACATGTAAGAAATGGCTGCATAAATCCCATTTCTTGACATTCCTTTTGCTTCAAGCTTCTTATAATTCTGAGCGATGGGTAATAATCCTGCATTCTTCTCATATGATGCGATCATGGTGTTTTTTTTTTTTTTTTTACTGTATCGATCTGTTTCAAAAGAAAATTCTTAGGCAATTTTGAGACTCTAAAAACCAGACTTTTTATTTATTTATTTTATACTTGTTCTTCACAAATGATGCAATAGAACCGACGTGATTTACACGATTCTGGGAAATTTCTAAGATTATGGAGTATATATATAGCCTTTCCAAATCATGAGATGATGAGAATGGTACATAGCTTTTTCTACATATAAGGCAAGAAATGATTAAATACTATGTTATTGGAGATAATAAAGATGCTATAATTAATACTTGCCTCTTTTTAATGCAACGGAACGAGTATATTTCATTTGGATCGAACTTTAATGATAAGTGTTGCATTTAATCGTCTTGTTTATTTGACGGGAGCATTATGTATGTCTAAGGAGTACGTATGTACAAACTATTGAACAAGTTTTAATATCAGATTTAAAGAAAAAGAAACTGTCAAATGGGGGACAAATTTATAGCATACTACAAATAAAAATTAGCAAAATGTAGTAGTATACTAGTATATATAGTATATATATAGTACAGTGATCCTAGGAGTCTTCGTATAGACACATCAAAAATAGTCGATGATTCGATGAATTAGCTCCAAATAAATTAGGAGAAATCATAGTACACTGTTGTTATTGTTAATTATCTGTTAACTTAGTTAATCATTGATGAGGATGATTAAATTAAAGTCGGATCACAATTAGTAGTGTCCCCTCATTAGTCTCATTGGCCTCAACCTGTCTCGAAACATATCTCTAAGCCACCTTAATCTCATTGAATCTTGAAGATCATACCTTAATTTTCTTTATTTAGTTGCCTTTTACGTTATTATATATTCTGTGGGTTTAGCCCATGCAAGCTATGAGTTACTTTTGATAGTGGGTCTTCTCATACTATGTATGTGTTAGTGTATGATTAGCACATGATCTTAGTGGTATGCCTAACTAAACAAATAACATGGTGATGTGTATTTTATAATATCTTTTGCATGTCATAGTTTAAAGATATATAATTGTATGAGTTCTATTATTTACTCCGTGAGACACGCATATACATAGAAAAAAAAACTATAATTGAATAAGATCTTTATAATACGTATAATTGATGATATCAAATTAAATCTCGATTTATATATCAGAACTAAATTTCTTACTACGAGTTGAGATAGCACTGTTTAGTAGATAGGATCGACCGGATACAAATTTGTTTTTAAGGTGCTATTGAATTCAATATTGGCAAGTATAGCCCCATCATTTCCCCTACATACTAGCTAAGAAGACAAAAAAGAAGGCCCCCAACTACAAGTGTAGCATATGGAAGAAGTCTAAGCTTACATAAGTGGGATGCAACTTGAAAGTGCAAAGTCTCTTTGTAGCTTAGTAGCCTTTATCATTCATTTAAATCATTTTATTAGTTGCTTTTCATATAAACTTTTATAACTTAATTGTATGGTGGCCAAAAGTTTGAACGAACCTCTTCATGATCTTTTTCTAGCAATACTCTTTAGGTGGCAAATGAAACAAAATAAAATATTGGATATCTTTCAAAAGCAAAATTAAAACACGAGGTACTAGGTCGGATCTTAATTTCAAGTATTCCCTACTTTTGCTCTTTGAGACATGTTAAAATATATATTATCGTAAAGGTAATCAATATGAGTATATATATTAATTATCCTCACAAACTCACAATCATATTGTACCATGTATGCACATTAAATTAATAATTTACGAAAGAGATGTTTATTTTACATCCAAATTAAATTTGTCTTAAAAGATGAGTTTTTAGTAGAATGACTAGTTTATTGGCCCGTGCAAAATTGCACGGGTTGTTATATGAACTTGGTTATAACTCTATTTTATTACACACAATTAACGCAAAATGGTAGGAGTGTAAAAAGGTCAAACGACCAGATGTGACCCGTTGTTCAAGGTTAATAGCCCATTATCTTAATCAAGTTCTGGCCACTGATAACTCGAACCCGTTTTGACCGATATTCTTTTAGGCTAAACTTGGGATGGCCCGTTGCCAGTTTTTCTATAATTAAGAAGAAAAGAAACGTGTTTGATTTGGTATCAACTTAGAGAAGTTATGTTTGATTCAATGAATTGTTTTTTAATAAATATAGCGAATTTATTTCAGTACTTTATTTTATATACCAATTGCAATTTATGACCCGTGACGCGCTATTTTCGGGTCACGTTTTTGTGAAGTGCAATTCATGTTGACCCCGACTACTATTTAACACACTTTTTTTTTAAACTCTGACCCCACCCGTTGACACGAAACAAACCCAAAATGTGTTACTTCCTAATATATTGCGCCTATATATATTACTTCGTAAATTATCTCCAAAATTAAAATGATTTGATATGATTCAGATTATCTCGTCCAAAATTGTTTGCGGAATTATCTCCTAAAATATTAAATCCTTTATATATAACTTTTTCAATAAAAGTATCAATAAAATCAGTTGCCCTAGTAGTTGAAGTGTTAAAATTGTAATCCTAAGGTTACAGGTTCAAACCTTCAAAAGCTCATATTTATGAACACATACAATAATGAGGTCATGTGAAAAAACATTTAAACAATAATTTATCAACAAAAACGTATGTATGCACGAGTTAAGATTCTCAAAATGAAAAGGTTTGGTAAAGATATACTCGAATCAAAACAAGAACTTTTTTTTTTTTCTTAACAGATGAGATTTTCCTAATGTAATCGTCAATGGAAAAGTGATGTGTCATTGAAACTCTTTCGATCAAATTTTCTACACCATGTATACTTTGAACTTCAGTTATCGCAATTTTCGAGCCTATTTTCATCGTGAATTCGTGACTACACTCAAAACTAGATTAAGAAATCATCGTAATCACATCCTTTTATTCGATCGTTCTCATCTACTCGTTGACGAATTAGTCATGAACGAGTACAACAATGTCCATAGTCAACTCAATCATAGTGTATTAGGATGAGTTTTTGGTACTTGCTCCATGGTCAATTGGTCAATACTCAATATGTGAAATGACAATTATACCCTTCCTTTCTTATCTCCTAAGCCTTCCTCATTCTTCTAACACAAGTAAACCAACAAAAACAAATACTCCGACTCCGTGTACTCTCCAAAAATCGAGAATAAATACACAAACAAAGAAACTTCATAAAATTTCGCGAAATAATAATCAAACACCAAAATATTTTCAGGAATTTCGACGATAAAAAAAAAAGACAACATTGCTCAAATTCTCTCTCCTCAATCTTCGTCGACAAGAATGCTCGAAACCGAGGTTCATGATTTGTCCGATGATGCCGATTACGCCGCCTCTATTCAACAAGTAAACCTTTTCTCTCTCTTCACTTTTTTTTTTTTTTTTTTGCAGTAATTTGATCATCATCTGAATTTTATGTGAATTATATGATTTGAACTTTAGGTTAAAATTTAATTGATATTGTTATAGTATGATTTATCTAATTTGTATGTTTCAATTTGTTATGAGTATCTTCTAATTGTACTTCGAAATTATTCGGCGTTGTTAATTTTTAGGTTAAATTTGCTAGTGATTCGAGTAATATATTCAATTGATGTTGTTGCAGTTTGATTTTTGTGTGATTTAATTTGGTAGCTGATTTAGTTCGCGGCGATTAATGCGTATGATTATCGTCCTAATTGTAGTGAGAAATTTTGTGGCGCTGTTAATTTTTTAGGTTAAATGTGCGAGTGATTCGAGTGATATATTCGATTGATGTTGTTGTCTGATATAGTTTGCTATGACGAATGCATATCATCGTCGTATATTTGCAGGTTGAATGTGCTAGTGATTCGAGTAATATATTCGATTGGTGTTGTTAGTGTTTAATTTCGTTGTGTTTGGATTCGGTAGCTGATTTAAATCGTGATGATGAATGCATATGATCATCGTCTAATTGTAGGGGTTGAATGTGCAAGTGATTCGAGTAAATATATTCACTTGACGTTGTTACGGTTTAATTTATTTGCCTTATTTAGTTGGAGGTGATGAATGCATATGATCATCGGTGTGTTGATTTTTAGGTTTGTGTGGACAACTGTTAGCTGAAAGTTTGCGCGGTGATTGGAACATTAGATTGATCGAGTTTTTGTTTTCTGTGAAATGTAATTAGGGTTCGCAAAGCATAATGAGGAGTGACAGTGGTAGAAGGAGTGAGCCGGAAGGTGCAGAGGTTGTGTATATGAGGGACAATGTGTCGATTCACCCTACTCAGCATATGTCTGAGAGGATTAGTGGCAGATTGAAGTTGATTAAACAAGGGGAATCATTCTTTCTGGTAATGATGATGAAGTTTTGTTGTATGTTGAAAAGTTTATGCTTTCTCATTGTGAGTGTTGCTTTGGGATTAATGATTTGATCTTCCTTCTGTTTCTTCTTGTTGTGTTTGTCTTGTTTTCTTACAGGCATGGATTCCGTATAAAGGGCAAAACACAAATGCAAGGCTAAGTGAGAGAGGTAAACCCTAGACGAGTGCGTATCGTGCTAGTTTGTAAAAAATTAAGTGGTCATCGATGTGATGCTACAGTTAGGTTGCTGGATGAGTTCCAATTTTAACCCTCCCCCCCCCCCCCTCCCCCTCCCCATTCGGTTTTTAGTAATGCCAAAGGGATATTTTGATTCAAAAGATGCAGACGATGGCCTCTGTGAATTCGGAGACGTGATTTTATTAATTTGGTTTTTAAAAGTTTCCTGTTCTTTTTCGAATTATTTGGATAGTGCTCTTGAACTTGTTTTTGCTGGGCATTTCCCAATTTTTCTGTAAGTCTAAAGTATTTGAAGATAGCTTCTAATTCTTTTGCTTTGCGATCAAAGCTGCTTAATGTTTAGTGTAACGATACAAGCCTGTATGTTTCTTCGTGCAACTAAAGTTACTTTGTTGTCGAGCAAAATGCAGGTGATGACTCTTTGGCCTTTCTCTTGCAGATAGGAATCTCTATACAATAAGGCCTCTTCCATTTACTGATGTGAGGTCTATCAGGAGGCACACTCCAGCGCTTGGCTGGCAGTATGTTATTGTTGTTTTATCTTCAGGTATTCAATTTTTATTTCTGGAAAGTAATTATTGATTGTTCGAATCAGGAGGTAGTGTATGGGCTTGATTAGACAGCATATTTGCGTTTGATCTCAAAGTTAAACTCTGATTGGGCCGTAAACTAACTTAATCATATAGCTCTCCCTTTGTGTTTGGGCTTCGCGTTGTTGGCGTCTTTTTGTGTATGGGTGTCACCTGTTTGGTGTCATATCAATGACAGACACTCCTAAGAAAATGTGTCATATTGTGACCCATTGTTCAGTTTTGTATTTGGCTAATTTTTCCTTCTGTCTGACGTGAATTATGGTTTATTGGCAGGACTGGCATTTCCTCCTTTGTATTTTTATAATGGAGGAGTGAAGGAATTCCTAGCCACTATTAAGCAACATGTATCTATTGTAAGGTCAGTTTTTCTATATTTTTCCCCAGGTTCCATTAGTTTTCACCTTGCTTGAATCATTGGTGCTCTTTACATGCAAGCTAGTTTGATCATGATGGCCAGAAAAGAAGACTTTTTTTTTTACTGCTGTGTTGGTTAAACTTCAATTTCAACGGAGATCAAGAAGGATCTTTGTTTATGTGGAGACTTCACGACAGAGAGAATATTTGTATAGTTATTTGTAGAGTGCGGCCGAAATTATTGGGTTGCTGACATCAGATATAAGTTCCCTTTAGGAAGAATTGCAGAACCAAGCCCTTTACACGTCTTTGTGGAAGGGAAGAGGGAGGGAGGCTGTTGAAGTGGTTCTATATTGATTACTAAAGAAGGGCAGTCCGGTGCACATTGGTGTCCCCGCAAGGCGAGGGTTCGGGGAAGGGTCCCACCACAATGGTGTATAGGGGGCAGGCCTTTCCTTGTAATTTCTTGGACAAGAGGCTGCCCCCAGAAATTTGAACCTGTGATCGCCTGTGACCTATCGATCACAAGGCAACACCTTAACCGTTGCACCAAGGCTCCCCTTCAGCATAAAAAGATGAAACAAAATAAAATAATCTCTGGTCACTATAGGTCACTTTTTCTTACTGGCTTATTGAAACAAAGGTTGAATACTTTGTGGGTTTTATGGTCGAGGTATTGTTGAGTTAATAGTTTTATACAGGGAAGCTTTTAAAATTTGGAGATGCGGTTACAAGGACATAGAAGATGTCTTTTGTTTTTAAGAGGTTATCTTGGAAGCTTGGTGTTGGTCACAAGTTGCTATATAGCTTGTAGTGGGTTGTATTATTATTGCTAAAAGGCAGTTCCTGTGCTCCTTACATTTAGTCTGGAGTTGTCGGGCGCATGAGTTTTTTAACAAAGCTATCAGTGAAAGCAGCGTGATCAAGTGGTGTAATGGGTGATAGAACGTTTGAAGGTTTTTGCGGCGTCATACGGAACTTGGAGCCAAAGAAGATTCAGTAGTTTAACTAAGTAAAAACTTGATCCAGTTGGTGAAGGTAGAAGTGTTAGCCTAAAAACTTAAAGGTGTCTTCAATTTGTGTTTTCCACTTTGTGTTGTCTGTGGCTCGTGAGTGTTTGTATAGTCCATATATCACTGCAAGATTAGGAGTCATTGTGCATTTGTACTTGTTGTGGAACTCACTATAGCTTTTATGCTGTTCTGTACTTCAATTTAATATTTAGTAGAATGTACGAAACATCATCAGATCATCTTACAGAGAATTTTCTGTTCCACTATGTATGATATTATGTCTATATTATATCGTACCTCTTTAGGTTCGCCATTTTGGCGGACTCCCTGCGGCTTCTCATTTCAAATATATTGTCTCCAGGTCTGCTGAGGATGCAAATGTATTCGTTGTAAATGATTTTCAAGATCCTCTTCAGGTATTTAGAGAGAAAGCTCTGTGATAGCTTTTAGAGTAATTCTATGGTGATTGGCGATCTCATAGAGTATTGGCAATTATCTAAACTTTATTTGTCATCTTCTTTACTTTGTACTCTCAAGTTTGAAAATCTTTGTGTGTTGTTAGAATTTTTTTTCTGTATATAACTATTGAACAAGGTGTCTACACTCTGCTGTTTTATGCGTGCGACTGCCTGGCTATTTGAAAATTGTGGAGAGCTTTTGAATTTTGATTTTCTGGATTTGTTGACTTGCCTAAGTGGTTCGTAGTCAATAACTCTTGTTACTTTTCTGATGCATGCTTACTAGTCACCGGCTCACCGCATTGTAAGCAAATCACTTTCAGCCAAAATTATTAAGAATAGAGATTTCAAGGCATGCTATGCTTAAGCCTTAAGGTTAAGAGCTTGTTTGGATACACACTTAGGAGGGAAAGGGAGGGGAGGGGGAGAGAGGGAAGGGAAGGGGGAGGGAGGTGAGGGGGAAGGAAGATAATTTCCTTTGTTTGGATAGTAAATTGGGGTAGGAAGGAAAGGGAGGGGGACTACTACACAAAATCACCATTTTTGAAGAATTGAAGAAATTAAAAATGATAATAATAACAATAATGACAAATAATAAAATAAAAATAAATCCAACCCCTCTCATTTTCTCTCTCCTCACCATATCCCCTCCCCCGAACCACCCCATCACCGCCGCCCATAACACCATCCACAACCATCTCCGGCGGAGACACCGCCGGAAAACTCGTCCGGCTCCGGCGATTCTTCGGTGGCCATCGACGGTCTCCAATCCCCCTTCCTCAACATGCAATTTCTCATCTCTTCTCACCCTACTCTTCGTTTTTCTCCAAATCAACCCACGAAACACTCTCATCCTCTCCCTTCCGCGCTCTCCTCCACCTCTCCAACCGCTCGCGTGGCCGATGCCGGCCATTTTTGGCCGGAAAATTGATTTTTTTAATTTTTTTGAAACCCTAGATCTAAAATTGGGTGGTGTTAGGGTGGTTTGTGGGTAGGGGGAAATGGCCGTAGGACCAACGTGGTTCATTTGGTGGTGGTGGCGCTGCAGATGGTGGTGGTTGGTGAGGGCCGGCGGTGGCTCGTGGGTGGTGGAGGTGGTGGTTTGGGAAGGAGGGGGGAGAGAAATAATAAAAGGTTTATTTGTAAATTTTCTGAAAAGTGTAGTTGTGTTTTTATGAAAATTTAAGGGCATTGTTGTAATTTGACACAATAATGAGACATTTTCCTCCCAAATCTCTCCAACTTTGGAGAGATAAAAACCAAGGAAATGGGAGGAAAATTCATCCTCTCAAATCCCTCCATTTCTCTCCCCTCCCCTCTCAAATTTGTATCCAAACAATGGATTCAATCCCCCTCCCCTCCCTTTCCCTCCAAATCCCCCTATCCAAACAAGCTCTAAATGCTCTCTTTTTTCCTCCGCAGAAAACACTTTCTTCTCTAGAGCTTCCAGGGGTTGTTTCTGTTGCTGCACCATCAAGAAACACTTCAGTTGCCGTATCGCCTACTGCTGAAAACCAAGAAAGAGCTGGTGAAAGCCAATATGATACCAATACCAGTTCACAACATCGCAGCAGGCAAAAGAACAAAGTCAATGACCCTGCCAGGGATCTATCTATTCAGGTATTGGAAAAGTTCTCTCTTGTCACCAAATTTGCTCGGGATACAACCTCACAGCTGTTTGGCGAAAATGGCGGTGAGAACTTTTTCTTAAACGATTTAAAGAAGCCTAATCACAGCCAGTCTCTACCTGATCTTCGTTCTAAGCTGCCTCCAAGTGAGCCGGAAGAAGTTGTTGTCGAACATCCTGTTCCTGCCGACCCCATTGAGGTCAGCTTATAAATTTTCTTGATACTTGTTATCTGTGGAATTGGTATTTTAATGTATTTGCATGTTCGTCAATGATTCTATGGCATACTACAAGCTATAACCCATATTTGAAATGAAGAGTCGGTATGTTTTATTCGTCACATCAAAGGAAATGGCATGCATTAGATCTATGAGTATCTAGTTTTGCACTTCTCTTATATTTTATTTTCATTGGGGTGTGGGCGGAGTTAGAGAGTATCTAGCTAGCTAGCTAGAAGGTTTGCTGCATACATTTGGACCTCCTCAACTTGCTTGTGCCAAGTTCCTGTCTAATGAAACAACTTTTCCATGAAAAGAAGTTGCTTTAATACTGAACTGCCTTTTTACTTTTATCTTTCATTTTGATTTGGAATTAGTCATATAAAATTATTACCTTCCATGGTAATCTGACATAGGTGAAGGTGACCATTTACCCACATCCTATGGAACAAACGAATTAGGGATAGCTCTCCACATTTGTATTAGTACTATACCACCGAACTTAGTCAAGATCTGTTTGAACAAACACATCATAAATAATGAGGGATGCGTAATGCGTTTACTGAGGATAAGGGAGAATCGTCTAAGGTGGTATGTCCATGTACGAAGGAGACTAACTTATACACTGATTAAGAGGCTTGAAGGGTGGAGAAATGATAAGATTGTAAGGGCGATGGAGAAGACTTAACATGGCTTATTTAAAGATTAAAAATGTTATGAGTCTACTGGGTTTTGAAGAGAATACTTCGTTGGAGAGGGAGGAGTAAAGACGTGATGGCGTTTGAGTTTATGTTTGTCTGTGTTTTTTTATTTTGTTTGATTTTCAAACTTCTTTCGTTGCTTTATAACTTATTTTTTCTTTTGTAATCTTTTCTTTTCAATGTAATTTACTATTTTTTCTTTTGATTCTCCTTTAAACTTGTGTCGGTCGTATTTGGAATTGTTGTTATCACATTCATTGGTACTCATAAAGGGCAGCCCGGCGCACATTGGCGTCCCCGCTAAGCGAGGGTCCGGGGAAGGGTCCCACCACAAGGGTGTAATGAGGGCAAGCCTTCCCTTGTCAATTTAAGGGAAGGCTTGCCCTCATTACACCCTTGTGGTGGGACCCTTCCCCGGACCCTCGCTTAGCGGGGACGCCAATGTGCGCCGGGCTGCCCTTTATGAGTACCAATGAATGTGATAACAACAATTCCAAATACGACCGACAATTCATTGGTACTCATACTGATCGTAAATGTTCCAGACATTCACCAAAGTTCGGTTTTATCACTTCATGACATAATGCAGTTGTACAGTTTCAGAATTCAGATTGTTATCTGATACTGTCATCTCAAGCCTTTTTATCTTTATTGGAAGATTTTCTTAGATACCAACTTGCATTGTCATGTATCAGGAGTTTGCTACTCATTGTTGATGAAAGAGTACAGTGAAGATTTGATGAACTTTGTTGTAGTCTTCAACTGCATGTTTTAGGTTCTTAAAGTTGTCAATACTCAATAATCCCTTGTTTCTTCTTAGTGCAAATATATGTGTTCATCATTATTGGAAGCTAGCGTAGTTTTGTCTATACTAGTTGTTTTACTCTATTTTGCTCTTATGTGTAACTTTTTCTATTACCAGTTCAGTTGCTAGGTACTAACATTATTATCCTGTGTTTGACAGTTTGATAAGCTGGCTCTTGTTTGGGGAAAGCCTCGCCAGTCTCCATTGGCAAAGGAAGAGGTAAAAAAGCACATACTTCTCTTTGGCAGCTTCTGCCTTCTAGTATTTTGTGATAAAATCACGCCGCTAGACAGAGTAGAGGACACAGTAGGGTGAACATTGTAGAAAATAGGGTACAATTCTGCCATTTAATGTATGGTAAAGCTGTAAATTACACCTTAATGATAGTTTGTGGTTCTTCAAGGGGCCTAGGACTCCTGAAGTGTATTGCTACACATGTAAAGGCTCAATGGAGATTGATTGGATGACTTAAGCTCCTAATGACTCCCTATTTCTAGATAGATCATTCTCCAGTAATTCATAGCTAAAAGATGTCAATGCCCTTCCCATTTCCCTCTAGAAGCCTAAGGGGGCTGTTCTATTACATATTTGTCTTTGTAGTTAGTTAGTTAGTTACAAATTTGCAATTATAAATTATAATATATGTTTATATTTAGCTGTCTGCTTAACAGATATTATTTTGTCATGTAGTGGATATCCTTTTTGGATTCTGAAGGGCGAGTTGTTGATTCAAAAGCTTTAAGGAAAAGAATATTTTATGGAGGAGTTGTTCATGATTTGAGGAAAGAGGTATTATATCCTTTGATTAGATAAGCTTCTAATGTTGTTTACTTTTTAGTCTGTTATAGTTTAAATATGGTGACAGGTCTGGCCTTTTTTGTTGGGATACTATGATTACAATTCAACATATGCAGAACGCGAATATCTCCGATCAGTGAAGAAGCAAGATTATGAGATATTGAAGCTGCAGTGGCAGGTTGGTTTTAGTAGTGACTTAGTTGCTTTCATAATCAATTCTTTGGTATTGCAGGACACTTAATCGCAAATATGAACCATTCTGATAGCTTCCTGCTATTGTCGGGCCTACTCCCCTTGCGTAGGAGACATTGCATGTTTAGACGTCTTGCTACGTGATATACTGATATGCTAACATTTTGAGTATTATTGTGATTTGCTATGTGATATACTTGAGTCATACTATGTGTTTTGGAAGAACATCAAAGTTAAACATCTCCAACAGGTTCCCCAAATCTACCAGAAACACATGTTTGCCTCGATGAATCATGGGGTGTGAAGGGGCTTAAAGACCTGCAAACAGGGGACCAACCTGTCAAATTCATCAAGGGGAGCTCCTATGGTGTTTATGGTAAAATTTTAAAAACATTTAGGTACTTTGAAAAAAGTGGCCAACATGGCCAATATAGGACAACTCCGAAGGTTATAATCCACGGTTTCAGGCCAAAATGGCCCCGTGACAAAAATGGCCCATATTTTTGTGGAAGCCCCTAGGGGTAATATTATGGGTTTCACCAAAATATTAGAGCCAAAAACCTATGGTAAGTTCCAAAAATTGGCAAAAGTGCAGGTCAGGCTCATAGGGTCGCGTGTGGCGAATGAGCTCAAAGAACTATCCAAACAGGAGAACTGACCCTCGTAATAAATAAGGGCACTCAAAGGCTCTGTCTAGTAAAGTTTTGAGATTATTTGGCTACATTAATAAAAAGGTGGCAAAATTAACCTAAAACCGAAGGGTAGAAGACTAGAAGGGTAACAGTGGAGTCGGTCCCCATATCAAGTTATGGTATTCAAAGGTTGTCACTGGTAACGTTTTGAAAATATTTGGTTACCATAAAAAGATAGTAAAAATTAGTCAAAACAGAATGATATATAATCTACGCGTTTTGGCCCAAAATGGCACTAATTAAAAATGACTAATTTTTTTGTCGTAGAATTTATGGGTCATATTATGTATTTTTGCAAAAAAAAATTACAGGTAGAAACGTATAATAGATGCCTTAAATCAGCCCAAAATCATAGCTATGTAGCCCATGTGTGAGCTGGGCCCCCAAACTACTACAGTTAGTAATTGTGGCTTTTCAACTTTTGCAGAGTATATTTCCAGACCAGGCGAAAAGATTTACCAAGTTTCGGGAGAGAAAGGGCCTGATAGAGAAGGATGTGGTAAGAGTACTTACCATCTTCTATATGTTGATGAGAAAAAAAAGGAGTGCCCTTACTCCGTAGAATGAGCTTTCCATGTTTGAACTTATGAATGTTTCAGTTCAGCTAATTTTTTTTTTCTTCTTCTTCGTTTGTAAAGGTGAGGACAGATAGAGCATTCTCTTTCTTTGATGGAGATGATAATCGAAATGTTGATCTTCTGTATGATATATTGCTGACTTATTCATTCTACAACTTTGACCTCGGTTACTGTCAGGTAATTCAATTGGATTGGACATTATATGCTTCTGTTCTTCATATATTGGGTTGTTTCTTTAATAATCTATGTTCGCAGGGTATGAGTGATTATCTTTCTCCTTTATTGTTCGTCATGGGAGATGATTCTGAAGCATTTTGGTGTTTTGCTTCACTAATGGAACGTGTTGGACCAAATTTCAATCGTGATCAAAGTGGCATGCATGCTCAACTCTTTGCACTTTCTAAGGTCTTTATTCTTCTTTCAGATTCCATCTCATTGTGTTGTCTTTTTAACATGCTTTCACTTTTTGCATCATGTACTGCACTGGGAAAGTTTTGTGATGTTTGTTTTTTGGCCTGGTAATTGTATAAGCTCGTTAGTTCATGTTTTTCTCTCTCTCCAGTGTGATTTCCAACTTCTTAGAACATGGTGATCTGGGAAACCAGGTTTCCATTCACAAAATACCTCATCAGCTATTAAGCTCTGGTCTGGGCTTAGGATGGGGGGATAATGTAAGAATCATTTTGGAGTATTAATGTTTGGCCATGCAAGTTGCAGTAGTGCAAGCTAGTCCGTTTAACGTCCAGTTTTTGGACTTGTCCGTGGAATCGTTACTGCAATCTGATAAATTGGCGTGAACTACTACTTAATACAGTCCTTAATATTACCGAGAAAGCTTGATCTGCAAGTTCTGCTGGGATTATGATATTACCCTGTTCTGTTTGGCTTCATTAGGGAATCTACTGCAGGAAGTTAACTTAAAAATATGGGTATTTTATATTTGTGGGGCTGTTTTATGGGATAAGATACTATGATATGTGGATATATTGTTTATTGGATGTTCTTTATCTCTCTGGAGAATAATTTTGACTCGACCGAGGAAGGTTGTGAGATATTTGATCACTGACAGTGCTGTTCTCGTTTTTGGCAGCTGGTGGAACTTTCTGACTGTCCATTGCACAAGTATTTTGAGCAAAATGACTGCTTAAACTATTTCTTTTGTTTCCGCTGGATACTTATACAGTTCAAAAGGTTAGTTCTTCATTCCATTTGTGCGTTTAGTTTACCTCTACATTGTCTGCAAGGACCCCGGGCTTATCATTGTTGCATTGGTGTACAGAGAACTTACCTATGAGGAAACAATGCGATTGTGGGAAGTTTTGTGGACACATTATTTATCCGAGCATTTTCACCTGTATGTATGTGTTGCAATCCTCAAGAGACAAAGAAACAAGATAATCGGGGAGCAAATGGACTTTGACACACTGTTGAAGTTCATTAACGAGCTAAGCGGTCACATTGACCTTGATGATATTATTCGAGATGCAGAGGCATTGTGTTTATGTGCCGGAGAGACTGGAGCGGCCAGCATTCCTCCTGGCACTCCCCCCTCTTTACCAATTGAAAATGGTTTGTTGTCCTCTCAACTAGAGGATGAGGTATTGTAGTTCCTGTTACTACAGTAATGTACATAACGTCTTAGTGTGTTGTAAGAAACTTAAGTGTTACATTTGTTCCTCGTTGATCTCGATTTCTAGCACTGAACTGGTTTACTGTAAAGTTATTCATCTTTGTCTAATGCCATTACATTCGATGATCTTCTTCTTGTGTATCATCATATTATTATTCTGTTGGAGGATCCTAATGTCTAATTTGGGCACCATATAAGCTACAGACCGAGAATTGATGAAATTTTGCTTAATTTGTAATTTTGTCAGAATCTTACGACATGATATAGAGACAGGCAAACAATAATGCCTTGATTATTCAGAATTTCCGATTCTAGGCATTGGTAAACACGGGCTGGACTCAACCTCGGCACCAGATGACATTATCAAGCTGAGTAATATGGAGATGGTCGTGCCTGGTGCCACCCCAAGACTCTTGAATGCGATGTACTCAGGGCCAGGGCTCCAATCTGATGTTTTGGGATGTCACCTTGCTTATGCCTCGAACTTATGTCCGTCATCCACACCAAAAAAAAAGATGAATCAGGCACCCTCGAGAGCGAAAACTATGCGCATGCTTGGTTTTCAGTTTTCTATATGACTATTATTTATTTAATTTTGTAACTTTATTAACTAAATTTCTTAGCGAAAAAACCAAAACTTAAAACGACAATGATACCGAACGGGCCCGTAACATTATAGGAAAAACGGGATGAAAACTCCAGTGATTCTAAACTGGGCCAGCGAGATCCAGTGTCATGGGCTCATAAGTTCAACCTGGAATTTGTACGGGACCATTACATACATAGGGGGCCAGTGCAGTTGATGAGTGGTCCATATATATCTTCTTGTCTGCCCATACTTTCTAAGTTCGTACTTTAATATCTCTAGGCCCACTCTACACTCTACTCCATCACTACATGCCCATATTGTTGATATATCATGAATCTCATTGATAAATTTACTGTATTACAAGTACTCGTACTTATTTCTTGGAGTCGTTCTGAATGATTGACCTCTTTTGTTTTCTAAACATAGATAGACTCGAGTTACAAAGTACCACCTCTCGGGGTCTTGGGTTTTGTTACACTTCTACCAAGACGATTTTAGTTGTAATTGATCATCCCTCAATTTATCGTGATCACTACATTTTTGTTCAAAGTGCATTAAATTAGAAGTGAAGAATATAACGAGTATAATATAATCTCTTCAATCACTAGCCATAATATAGAATTGAACAAGTCGTTGGTGCATTTAACAAATCAATCTCAGTCAGTCAAGTAGTAGTAGGAATGATGTTACCCTAAGTTTGGTCATGCAAAACAACCCAAGAAATTGAATGCATGAAAAGTAGAGAGTAATACCAAAAAAGAGGGGACACCTCAGTAATTAAATGCAGAAAAAAAGATGATGAATGTGACAAATCTAATCCAATTTCATGAAAGTTAGAGAAATAAGTAGTAGACTTTGTGTCAGTTTTCAAATCGTGTGTTTGTCTTGAAAGAGTATGGCCCGACATTTTGACTGCATAACTTTTTACAGCCACCCAAACACATTTTACTATTTACTCCATATTACTATGATTTCATTTCCATATACTACTTGGGTTGCTTTCTTTGCCTTCGTTTTCTTGCTCCATACTCCCTACATTTTGTGCATTTATGCTACAGCTAGGGATATGACTTGTGAGTATATGACTTGTAAAGTCGTAGCTGAGCTGGTACATGCATGATTATGTAATGAACTTAAACGAGGATTAGATTGAATTCTCGATTTTCGAAACTTAATTAGCTACGTAGAACGAGTTTGAACTTTACAAATACGCTATATATATTCAGCGTCATGACTTATGGAGGAGTCATGACAAAGTTTGTTGTTTCATATATCTCGTCCGACTTACTACTTCCCTTTACACTAATAATTAAGAACGGACTACCGCTCTTTTACTCTTAATTAAAGTCACAAGATTAATGTTAGGGCAATAGAAGTTTGTTGTGATGATATATATGTTTACATTTAATCCTTAAAGTGGATGGGCTATCTCCATGAAAAGTGGATATAAATGAAATAAATGTATACTTGACTAATTTGCCAAGATGTCTCCTTCTCGAACTCCATGGCATCACTTCACATCTACTCTATCTTTGATCCTACATTCTTCTTTGTGGACAAAATTTCCTTTCTTGTTGTTGTCTACTCGAGTAAGATGACTAGTTATCACATGTACATGCATGTTCAATCTATTCACACTCCAACAACACCAGCACAAGTACACAACTGGTCATAACACCCAATGTGGGTTTCTGATCCCTCCTTCGATCCTAAGACGTCTTCAGTATTGTGTATTGTGTGTCGGTGTTGCACATATAATCAAATTATTGAAATGTTGATGCATTATGTTAGCTCTTGATTTCCTATATTGGTACTTTTTAGATAGAAAGAAATTTAGAAATAACTATATTGTCCGAGAAGTTATAGGTTGATTATCGATCAACATAGCAGTTACTGGTAGTCTTACTATAATAATTTGATATTTCATCAAAATGCTTTTGTTTTTATTTTATTTTTTAGTTAAGATTCGTCGTTACGTATGTAATGGGTGCAGTAGAATGAGCAGATCTAGAAGCATCGTGTGCAAATGAAGACCAATAATCACCAAAGTCTAAAACATAGTACAAATAATACAAACGATTTTTCTTCACCTAGAATTTTCACATCCTTAATTATCCGACATATACCATAACTAGGTTTCATAATACCTATACATATCTTCGTACGAACATCATTTTATACACCATACATTCACACATGCGCTAGCTTTCGACTTGTAATAAACAAGACGTGCATGTTTGGGGTTAGGTGACATAGAATGTGATTAGTGTCTTTTCTATCAATATTGCACTACAATTTTCCAAAGATTGAGCTTAATTGATGGATATATAAAGTCATAAAACCATCTTTTTCTTGTGTTTTGAATTGAATACAATTGTGAAAAAACATAGTTTTTCTAGTCAATATTTAGTTTTTGTAGTCAATATTGATCAGATTCAAAGTTAGATAGGTAGTAACACATATATGAAGTATTTTATTTCACTAAGATAAAGTAGCATGCATGTCAAATGAATCGGTACGACAAATTAATTTAGATAATGAAATACTCGTTTTGTTGTACCTAGCCTATCGATCTATTAAAGCCTTACATGATTGAGTTATATTTATGGGAATCAATTTGCTAAGTCAAATTTATTCAGTCTACTAAATTGTATATCGTGACATGCTGATTGAAATTGAGATAAGCGATATTATATGACGAGAATATTTAATCATAATGCATATTCAATTACATTATCACATAAGAAAATTTGCAATTCAAAGGAAAAAATAAAATCCAAAAGAAAATAAAAATGGGCGGGCGCACGTACGTAGGGGTTTGGAAACCAAAATAATGATAAGAGGAAACACGATGAGTTCGTGAAATAATTTCGAAGGAAGTGTAATTGTGTTGGTTGGTTGAAGAGGCAGTGACGCCACCTTTATTTGTTTGTTGTTTGTTCCCCTTTCATTTTCTTTCTCTTGTGCATGCACCAAGTGTCTTACAAATCCACAACATAGAATTTTGCAACAAAATTTTGATATTATCAAAGTTTGTTCAGGTCCTCTGAACCATGCACATACTATTTAAACTGATCAATATTACTTCTACTACGTAGTCCTTCCGTTCGCCTATAAAACGCTTAGGGTCTGAACACAGTTTTTAAGAAAAGTAGAATAAAGAATGAGTTTTAGGGTCCACTTGGTGTAAAATTACACATAGGGGTATGTCCTACTTGCACTTGTAATAAAAAAGTAAGGGTGTTTTGGTATTTATATGTACAAATAAGGAAATATTTCAAGTATGAAGTTTAAAGATGAACACCCCTAAATAAAAAGTATGAAGTTTAAAGCCGAACGGAGGGAGTATTTAATTGACACACTACGAACAATCCAAAAAACAGAAAAAATATTATTCGTACGTGGTTTATATTTATCGACTGATTATGGTCTATGGATATGTAGATTATCGAGAACGGATGCTGGAGAAGTCAATTGTTAAGTATTACGGAGTATTACTTAACTAACAGATGTCAATATGAGCAAATGACAATTAATTAACATCGCTGGTTTTATATATTACGGAGTACTATACTTTGGATTAAAGGGGCTATCAATAATATTCGATATAAAACATGCATGGCTTTTAAAAAGTTAAGATTTGTGTGATTGTGTGAGAGTGAAGCAAAAGACAGGGGTTGGTTCAGTTAATGTTGTGGAAAACGCTGAAATTGGGTCTGAAATCAAGACTTGTCTCGGATTTGTAACGCAAACTAAGACGAGTGGGGGGCTTCTTTGCCATTAGATTATGACTTTGACTTATATTAAAATTTATAAAGTGCCCTTCGAATGGCCCTAAAACCGTGAGGTCTCCAGGTTGTTTATAGCTTAGGTTTAATCTTTGCCCCCATTGTTTGTGATTTTGCCGGGAAACTCCCCACCACGCTTTTGCTTTGAGCGTGCAATAGACTCTTCTCATCGATATTTAACACTTAGCATGCAAAATTAGATATTGACCGAGTCAAAATCACCTCGAGTTCACTCAATACAACCATCTCTCATTCTCTCACATTATCGTGTCGATATCTAATTAAATTTTGGTAATAGGGTTTCGATTACAATGTCAAGTGCGATCCTTATAACTTGATAATGATGTCACAACTTATTACATGTCACATATACAGATCACGATCAGTTCGTCAATTGCAAGCTCGATTGCTTGAGGCACTAGTGTAAGCAATATGAGTTGAAACAATGTGAATACGATATTTCAAACTTTATCTTTAACACATCATGATGTTTTAGAATTTTCCAATTAAAAAGAGACAATCGACATACATAAACTCACAAGCTCCAAATCATGCTGGGAAATTACTAATCCCTCTTTTTCAAGCAATAGAAAATCTTAATCTCACATTTTTAACGTGTTTAGACAATTTTGATTTAACGAACTTAATCATTATCTCTTAACCTTTTCTTAATGCATTGAATATAGCCTTCTCTTTTCCCCTAACAAATTTCCAATTGTACACCTAATTGTTCATGCTAGGACCATGTATGTAACCCAATACCCATATTAATATGGGTATTTTTACCCAAATATGTTAAAATTTTACCAAATTCATCCATTGCTATGCACGGGTAGTTACCCACACGCACGGGAGTTGAAAGTGTCGGATACACTTATGGTAAAAAAAATGGAGTAAAAATTGAAAAAAAAAAGGGCACAAAAATGCATGAAAAATGAGAGACATTGTCGGTACCAAAACGATGTGTTTAGGGAACAAGCTTCGTTTGTGGGTCGGTAAAAAGCCTAACATTGATACGGACACTTTGGAGGGACTGTTTGCTTCTCCGGGACTCTTCTTTTAATTTGATTTTCTCTCTCTCCTCACCCTCTTCTTGTCTTCTTGTCCCTAAACTTCAACTTTGCTTTTACTTTCTTCACGCGCACACACACACACACAGTTATTAATATTTGATATTTTCTCCCACTGCTTTATATATATATATAAAACAGAGCAGCCAAACAGAGCACTAAAATCATAAGTTGGGTACTAGAGTATTCTTTAAGATACAATCTTGTAAGAAAAAAAAGCTTCAATCTTTGACATTTTGGTGCAATTTTAGTATCTGGGTAAGCTTTAGATTTTGGAAATTTTGAGAAATGGAGCTAGAATTAGGACTTTCTCTCTCCAATTGTGGTGGATTTCCTCATAAAATCCCAAGTTTGAAGGAATTGGATCTTCTCAATCACGTTAACACCGCAGCTAATCAAGATGATTTTGATGATAATTCTAGCACTTTGTCATGCCAAAGTAGTGTTAATGATGGTGAATATTATGAGCAAGAAGTGAGGAATTATGAGAAGAAGAGAAGGTTTGATAAATTGGGAAATTCTGATATTTTTTTACCTAAAACTCTTCCTCTTTTGCTTTGGGATGAGCAACCTAATGAAGATGACAAGCAGCTAAAAAGGCTATGCAAATCCACCTCTCTCACCATCACCAAGTAATACACCTTTCTCTCTCTCCTCTGTTTTCCTCTGTTTTTTCAAGTGATTATTTTGTAAAATTTAGTTTTTGGGTGTCTTTAATTTGTGTCCAATTTTGCATTTTGATCAATTTTAACAAACTTTGGTTAAAATCTGAGTGAAATAATGTGAAAAGTTTGCATCTTTTTCTCTGTTTCCTTATGCTCTGTTTTCCTCTGTTTTATTCATGGTAAATTTGTAATTAATATCTGTCCAATTTTATATTTTGATCAATTTTAACATACTTTGGTTAGGTGGTAAATGAAATAATGTTCAAAGTTTGTGTCTTTTTCTATGTTTCTTTATGCTCTGTTTTCCTCTGTTTTCTTCATGATAATTTTGTAATTAGTGGTATGTAATTTTGAATTTTATGGAAATTTTAACAAAATTTTTGTTCATTTGTATGTACAGATTCAACCTTTTCTTTGTTTTTGGCCTGAATTATGCTAAATTGTGGGATTTTTGTAATGTTTATGATGATTAAATGTGGAATAAATTTGTGTAGAAATGAGGATGATGAAGTTGTGGGTTGGCCACCAATAAATACCTTCAGAAAGAAGCAGAATGATGCCCACCGCCAACAACACCGGCGTGGCCGCCGTGGAGTGGTGGAGAATGGTGGTGGTTGTTGCGGTTCAAGGTCCATGTATGTTAAGGTGCAAATGGAAGGGTGTTTTATTACTAGGAAGATTGATTTGAGGCTTTACAACTCCTATGAGTCTCTTACTTCTAGCTTACTCCAAAGATTTGGAAAAGGTAATTACATTTGGTAGTTTTTTTTTTTTTTATCGATTTTGTACGGAACGGAAAATGATATAGTGTCACCTGTTAAAAACGAAATGCTAGCTTAAAAATATGTCACCCCTTACACACTCAATTTCAAAATACCACATTTCGAGGATATTATATCATCAAATGTTACGTACACAGTACACTTGATTGAATGATGAAGAGTGTGGTTAATGACATGTGTTACTAATTATGTTGTCTAATTACAGATCAAAATAGTATGGAGGATTACAATCTGACTTACCAAGATGGGGATGGAGATTGGCTGCTTGCTGGAGATGTACCTTGGAGGTAATTTCTAATACACTACTCTGGTAAAGTCTGAATTGATCAAGTTTGATATAAAAAAAAGCGTGATTTCTGTGATGCTTGTCGAGCACCTTAAAATCATAGTTAGACGTGTTTCCTTTAGATTTTGAATTTGATCTTAATAGTGTAACTTGTTGTACATTACAGGACGTTCATTCAATCAGTCCAACGCCTCAAGATGTTAAGACGGGACGATTAAACATTAATCAAAGAATTCAGACTTGGGAAGCATATGCAATCGTTTCGAAATTTCTTTAATTATGCACTCCATCTGTTAATCTTAATCGAAATGATTGTACAATGTAATATAAATAGCTTTGATTTTTGTTGGTTAACTTCTGTTGTAGAGCAAATTACTGAAGGAGAGTCGTTGGTTAATCATCTTTACCATGACTTGTACGTATTATGATCAATTTATGAAATCGAAAACATGCAGAACTATAGATAATTTAGCTAATTCTAGGATCACTTTTGCGTGTAGATGTTCTCAATATCAATTTTGTATTTTACGGGCATTTTTTAATACGTAACTTCATAACTCATAGACGATTCGCAAGTTTTGGATTGTAATTATACTAACAGATGACTCGATTGTAAACTCATATCATTCCAATGTTCAGCTGTCACCGGTTAAATTAACAAAAGTTCACTAACGTTACTTTTCGATTAAACATTATCACAAATACATTAGACAAAGTTAATTTTGTCCACATTAAACCTATAAGAGTGTCCGTTAGAGGAACCATCACGGATTGTCTCATTTTTTCTTCTTATTCTTACATTAGATAAATTAATCAGACAAAGTTAATTTTGTCCACGTTAAACCTTTAAGAGTGTCCGTTAGAGGGTCCATCACGAATTGTGCTCATTTTTTCTTCTGATTCTTACATTAGACAAATCAATCAATATTGTAGTCGCTTTCTCATTAATGATAGTATTGACATTTGCGTTTCGTTATCCATAATAAGCAAGTCTCAAACTTTTGATCCATTAAACTGACAAGCAGTGTATTTGTTATAAGTTTTTAGTTCACTATGACGTAGTATTCTATAGACTATAGTGAAACAGAATCTTGAAGCATTTGCAACATAAACTTGTTATCTACTACCTAACTTTTCCAATGCTTAAACCAATCTTGTTCAAATGACGTCTGGTTTTCTTCTAAAATGTTCCCCGACACTCCAACCTAACCATAAACATCAGACAACGATATTATGAATCTTATGAAAATTGACCAAAAATCTTGTACATCATAGCATCATATTTGCGTTAATTAGCTTAATTGATATTTACATTATCCGTTATTTTGAGTAGAGATCAAAAGTTGGTCGGACTAGTATCATATAAGATTGAATCGATTAAATTACATGCCTACCTGTAGCGTATCAAGGTTGATGAACTGTAAGGAGATCAACTTGGTTAAAGGGTTGTCCCGGGTTCGAATTCTCATATTCTCACCCCTGTTCCATTAGTTGCTCCTGTTGAGAAAAAAAAAAATGAACTAACTGCTAATGGTAAAGAAGTGGAAAGTTTGCTTGATTATTCTCGTAGATTTCATGCCAGAAGTCTTAGCGATAAAATTAATTGATTTTAAAGTTTGGGCTGGTATTAAAATGGGCCAGCAAAAATGGGCTAATGTAAAGGACTAGGGCAAAAATAATGGGCCACAATGTATCGAATTAAAACTGCTGGTAAACCTGGGCCCCCAGTCCAAAGTAATCGGCCCACCGCACATGATAAAGATCATATCATATACGAAGACCATATTCACCACACTGTTGGTTAACCTTGTGCTTACTTGGAAGTTGGAAGCTGATCAATGTAACCATGCAAGTGTAAGTATATGGTCCTCGAATCAAATACGGAGTACGGAGTATATGTTATCTGTTAATGTATGATCTGAATGTATAAGAGAAATTTAAACTAAACATTTAACGAACAAAAGCAAATATATAAGATTAATCGGTTAGAGCTGCTATCACGTTTATATTATTACGGATTTTAGGAATGGCTGCTTTGAGATGTGACCCGTGATCACCCATGTTATCTTCAAGAACTACACCGATGGATTGATAATGCTATTTCGCAATACAAGAAGCGTAAATTAACAATTATGCGAGTCAAACCAATCATTTAAAAGGAGAAAAAAAAAATCACAAAAAAACAAATCTAAAAGGAGCCTAGGCACGTGCCACGTGTATAGCCCATCAAGGCAGATGGACCAAGAAAAGTATCTGAAAAAACATAATTATTTTTTTTTGTTCACCATTTTATATTATTTTATTTTTTTGACGGGATTTTCCACCATTTTTTGGAGAGCTCTATTTATAACTTTGTTCATCTTTTCCTCTTTCCTTTTTTTTTTCTCTTTCTCTCTCCTCTCCTCTCTCTGGAGATTCTCCGGGAAACAACTTGTAATACAAGGTACACACTTTTCTCGTTTTTTGACTATTTAATTTGTTCAACTATATGTTGTAAAACCCACAAAAAAAAAATATTGTATGTTGCATATTATTTTTTTATGAATTAGTTAGCTCAAAATTAAGGTTTATTTTCTTTTTTTGTACATGTTTAAATTCTAAAAGATTTGAACTTTGCCCATCTTTAGTGTTTTTTTGGGGGGATTTTTTCGTGGGATTGTTGTGGAGCTGTGGTTTTTGCAATTGTTCAGGCAATTTTCGTCATGGATCATCCACTCATCCGTAATCAGTCTCTTTATGTTTTCGGGAAAGGGGACGGATTGTGTGTATCTGGCCCCACCTTACCTCGGGATAGGCCGGGGTATCGTTTGAGACACTAGGGTAATGTTGTTGTCATTGTTTGGGAATGGTGATTAGATTTAATTAATCAATCAAATAGGAAAGGAAGGAAATTGTTTGGGTGGGAATGTGGAATGTTGCTTGTTTTAGAAGATTGGAGTTTGAAGATGGGAATTTCATTGTTTTTGTGGTGATTTTGACATAGTGATCATCAGTTCCCATTGAAGTTTGACATTTAATCATTCAAAGAAAGATTTCTGAAGTTAAACCTGATTTCGTTTTCGTAGTCTCATAGACTGCAATAGAGTTGAGATGAACCACATTATCATATTATGTGTTAGGAGAAGTCGTAAATAACCCGGTTCAGTTCGAGGGAATAGAGCCTTTAGATGGGTATCTAATTCGTTGTGTTCAGAAATATTAGCCTGAGTTTGGGTACTTCTTGGCGAGAAAATAGTACTGTGGTCTATGAGGGCGGCAGAGATTTCTCTGATTGTGATGCTGTAGATTTCTATGATTGTGATGCAGTAGTCGATTGTGAGTGTATGACGGTAACTGTGTTGGAATTGATTGCCAGAGATCAATCACCATTACGCCATTAGTCTTTTGGGAATACCATGGCCGTGCTTGCAGATATAGCTGCTGAGCACTGGACTAGATTACGTGTAGCATGATATCTGAACATCTGCCTGAGAAAGCCTCATTTATATATTCAAACTCGAAAGACAAAGGTTTCTGGCTATATATTATCTACGCACTGAAACCCCTGTCCTGCGCTCCTGCCATTTTGAATCTTGAGAACAGCTAGGCTTATGGTTTGGTTGGAAGAGCCTATGATTTGTGTTTGATCCAGGGATTTTTTTTTTTGAGGTCGAATTTGGAATAATTTTTACTCTGTGGTTGATTGAGCAAAGTGACGTCGTTTCCTTTGTCATGGTTTGTTCAGGCACCCTGATGGAGTGCATCCGAGACTCCTTTTGGCTCTATTAATGTTCATGCTGGTACTTTGGCTCCCGCTAGTGGTCTGATCGTGAGGTACTCTTTCTGAAGTTTGCCACAATCAGAGAATGAATGGTTGGTTGTGGACAAGAACTTTCCTGCATGCTCTTGTAGAGGAGCACTAATCAATCACGGCATGTTCTATTTGGAAGGGATTATTATGCCTGTGTTCCAAATATTATTGAAAGGTACTCGAGATTGATTATTTCTGCCCCTACTCATGCTTGAATATTAGTTGCTTTCATGGATTTCTAGCTGATTACTGTGTAATTTTTCTTCTTCAATCTCTTCAGGTTCAGTAGCTAAACAAAGTCATCCTTTAGTAGCCAGATAACATGTTTGCTTCTCAATGCTATAGCTTGCCCCTGACTAATTTATGCAGCCTTCGACCTCTCCGCCTTCCCAGGCGAACCCCGGCTAATTTTGTGTGCATAATACTAATTCTTCTGCTGCCAAGTTTCCTGATTGGAATTTTTACACACCACCAGAAAATCACTTATTTCCTCCGTCCTCTATGGGACAAACCTCCGCCTCCCTTTACCCGTCTCCCTCACTATTATGCAGAGAATGTGTCCATGGATCATCTGTGTCGCCTTCACGGATGGTCGGTTCGCTCAAAACCCCGCCGAGTCTTTGATGCTATTATTTTCAGCAATGAGCTAGAGTTGCTTGAAATCCGGTGGCACGAGCTACGATCCTATGTAACGAAATTTGTCATCATGGAGTCCAACACTACCTTTACAGGCATCCCTAAACCTCTGTACTTTGCTTCAAACCGTGCACGGTTTTCTTTTGCTGAAAGTCAAATTTCATGTGGGTTTTTCCCTGGCCGTGTTAGAAGCTCCGGGTCCTATGCGGATCCCTTTGTGCTCGAGAGCCGGCAGCGAATAGCAATGAATCGCTTAATACGACAGGCAGGTATCTCAAATGGTGACCTCCTTATAATGTCAGATGCAGATGAGATTCCAAGCCCTCACACGGTAAAGCTCCTTCAATGGTGTGACGGATTCCCTCCAGCAATGCACCTTGAGCTAAGGCAGTACATGTACTCATTTGAGTTTCCTGTAGATTATAGCAGTTGGAGGGCCTCAACCAATATCTACGGCCCATCAACCCCCTACAGACATTCTCGACTATCAGACACCATCCTTTCAGATTCTGGTTGGCATTGCAGCTTCTGCTTTAAAAACCTTCAAGAATTTGTATTCAAGATGACAGCTTATAGTCATGCGGACCGTGTCAGGAGGAGAGAGTTCTTAGAACGTCAGCGAATTCAGAAAATCATTTGCGAGGGGAGCGACCTTTTTGATATGCTTCCTGAAGAGTACAGTTTCAAGGAGTTGATCAAGAAGATGGGATCAATTCCACGTTCTTCTTCAGGAGTTCATCTTCCAGCCTATCTGTTGGAGAATGCTGAGAAATATAAGTTTCTCCTTCCTGGTGGTTGTGTAAGGGATCCAGAATCATTTGGTTGACCTCTATCCTCTGTCCGAGAGTGTTAATTCGGATGTCTGGTGTAAAGATTTAGAAGTCGGATACAAGTAGCTGTAGGCAGCAGAAAACTGAGCTTCCCAGTCCGAAATCCAGTATACCCGGAAACCATATAGCGAAACACACCTGGTGAGTTAGGAATTGTTTCTTTTCTGGTTGTCATAATAACTGATAGCATGTTACTTCACACAGAATATCTGTGATAGGAATGATATTTAGATGATACTCATACATGTAAGCATGCAAGATTATCAATTGGAAATTTACTAGCAACATGTTAGAGATGTTTCATTGGTATGGATGTATCTATGTAATCAGTAGACTTGCGAAAGACATGTCTGCTGCGAGATCTGTACCAAATCTAGATGCAGAATTTTTCGAGTTCTTGTACAGTTTATCATACTCTTCACTCAGTAAATTTATAGTTCTGTGTTTTTACAGCATGTTATTGCACCTGGCCCTCAGATATTATCCTAGTCTTCTCTCTCTCAGTAAACATTTTAGTTCTGTGTGTTTTTACAGCATGTTATTGCATCTGGCCTCGACATTACCTAGGCTTTTGGCTGATTTAAGCCCCTCAGTAGCTTGACGGGTTTTCACCTTCCGGGTACAGGTAAGTTTAAATCGAGTTGATGGTTACAGCTGATAGATTGTACGACCTCTGTAATAACACTCGCAACAGTTCTGTCATTGCCCCCCCCCCTCCCCTCGTACCAGTAGATCTGTTGTCGATACTGGTATCGAGTCACTGAACCTGCGCTGGCGCCCTGGCTGTATGTATGCATGGGCCACCGTAACGTTCACAATTTATATTTCTAACCCTACGTATGTAATTGAAGAACTAGCTCCGCCACTAATGTACAATACGTACAAGTTACAACCATATTTAGTGGCATGTTATAGATAAAGCTTTGACTATAAGATTTCGACGTTTTAATGCGACTGATTTAATCACAGTAAATTGTCACAACGATGGAGACTGTTTTAGTCACAGTAACTTCTTTAAATTTCTTTGTCCTGCCATTATTGTTGAATGCATTATGTTCTGTGCTTGAAAAAGACAGGAGAAATGCTGTTGACCATGTTTTTTTTTTCTTTCTCAGCAAACTTTGTCATTGTATGACTATTGAAAGTGTAATGCAGTACCCTACCGAAACTTAACCCGTACACTACACCATATAACTTCATTTTTTGGTACATATGCTAACGCGATGAACGACGTACGACAGAGTTGGACTGTTGGATAATTTCTTTTATAAACTGGAGCGTAATTGATTTTTGGTAAAATCAGTGAATTGTCGATGAGTTTCGAGTATTATTGAGCTTGAAACCCGTCAGCATATTGTTTGTGAACTCTTGTTCAAAAGGGCATAGTGAATGTCAATCATGATAGAGATACGAAGGTGAGAGTAATATCAGCATGAATAAAATCGTTTCGATCTCGATAAATAATGTCGCAGCGGTGACGTGGAATTAAGGGCTGGACTTTAGGTTTTAAAAATCTAATACCCAGTAGTCTTAGACTTTAAGAATAGATTTTGCCGTAGTCTAACTCATTTTCATGCATGATTGGCGATATTTTTTATTTTCTATGCCAATTGGACCAACGTTCATTCAAAAACATGTTCCCGTCAACTTCTTCTAGTCTTACGATCCACTGAAAGTGGACACTAAAAACATTTATTTTGACATTAGTAATCGGTGACATTTCCCCACATTTTCCCAACTATATAGTCTATACATACTTGGAATATGATAAAAAGGATTCTCAAGCATTTCCCACCATAAAATTCATAGTGTAGGTATTAATCTTGAAAAAGTATATTGATGAATCCAGGAATCTAAGAACATTTTCTTTTAACTTTTCTTTAGTGCCTTTTGCCTTGCTTTTTCTCGTTTTTTTTGCTCTTATAGGGACGCAGGTATGATATTGCGTTAGATTTAGACAGGTTTTAAAGTGGTCGATTGATTGCAAATGGGAAATTTCATTCATCTCTATCAGTGTAAAACTAGAAATAAATTTTGATGTTGACATATATCGAGGTTATGTCTACTGTTGGACATGTAGCTGAAAAACATAATTTAGCTCCCTATAGTCTATAACAAGGACTTGTAACGAAAGGTGTAGAGTATGGTACATGATTATGCATGAATGGTTAACATTTTTGGGGTTTTTTACATGTAAGCAAGAAAGCAATAAGGTTGATAACATGTGATGGGTTGAGGCTCAAGATCCACTGACTATATTTCCTTTTTCATTACACTTTACTTTATTCCAGCCTATGATGATTTTGATGACTATGAGAGGGTCTCTACTCTCTACCTTCCATCTCTATATTATATACGAGTGAGATTGGGCTAGTTTGGGTACACGAGTTAATGGTTATCTCAGGTTTTCTGAAGGAAAAAAAAAATCAAAAACTTTTGATACTGATCCATAATAATCCATAATCTAGTGGAGATAAATCCTTGATTTAATTTAATGTAGCACTACTCAAATGTTAATGACATGGTTTGTTCTTACATTTTCCCAGAAATGATAAAAATGACATGGTTTGCTCATCACCTTTTTTTTTTTTTGAGGTTGGTTTGCTCATCACTTCATAGTTGTAGTCATGGAAAAATCAGTTTTTTTTTTCCACTTTTGTTTATTAGAAAATTATATACGCTATTCAATTCATGCACTTACCATTTTAATATGATCCAGTAAAAAAAAGTTACTTCATAACATCTATTTAAGCAAGTCCAACTGAAATATAACGTTTCTTTTCTAGTATATCCACTTTGATAAAACTTACCCGATCTAAACTTCTTTATTGAATGGAGTTCGTTCTGAACTTTAGATTCATGGTATTGTTGCATGTAATCTCAGTTATATGTTCTAATACTTTTCTCCCGTGTACTCTAAATGCTCACGTGCCTTATTTATATGAGGTTTTTTATTTGAACTGGGAAAACAACTCATGATATCGTATTTGATTAATTGGGATTCTTTTGTGGTGACATTACAGATGCCGTTTAGACGACATACAATAAACTAGATCAATATCAACACATAGTTAAATAGGTGAAAAGGAAATGAATATCAATTCTCAGTTAGGTTTCCCACATTAGTTCTCAAAAGTATTAGAGCGTTGATACCCCCAACATTCTATAGCTCAGTTGCACCCATAAGACAGAATTGATAGGCCACTGGCGAGAACTCCTCTATTTTTCTCCCTGCCCGTGTATGATACTTAACACGCTACTAGGATGAGAACCCCTCCATGTTTTTCTTGTCTAATGCAACGATGGCTGCACGGAGTATACACAACACAGTATCAGAACTAGCGAACCTCGAATTAATTAATAAAATAAAAAGAAAGAAAAGAGGAAAAAGCCAAAAGTGGTGAGGAGTTTCTGTCTTTCTGATCAAAGAAGAGAGAAAACCGTATTTGGTCAGTGTGACGTGACATGTGTTATTTTCCTTCCAATTTTCTTTTCTCTTTTTTTTTCTTTTCGAAAAAAAAAAAGAAAAAAACATATTAGTGATTGAGATTGTGATTGGGAAAGGTACACGATATTTTGACGATACGATAAATTGAATAAGTTAAATTAAGAATGACGTGAGATCTCGGCAAAGTCACGAGAAAATGAGGTCCTTGTGTAGGTTTTAATTTTTCGTCTTTGGCAAATCGCAAACCTTTATCCGTTTAATTTCAAACTAATCAATAATCGTCTCACACACGCATTTCTCGAGATGTTTAGATTTTGGAATGTGATGTATCACCATCTTTTTTTCTTTCTTTTTTAAACTTTCTACATATTTTTCACCAATTAAAACAACTGATTTTCCTAAACACTTAATATTCATGGTTCAATTTTCCTGTCCCATTACATATAAACTTTAATATAGAAAGTTACACAAATTTAAACAAGCTCACTCAGTCGCTCATCATAGGAAAAACTATATGATGTACATACTTTGTCAAGCTCACTATACATCTGTCACTTAGTGCGTATGATATAATATACTATGCTCATTGATATTTATTAATTTAAAAAGAATATAACACACATATGATTGTAAATTAGTCAATTAATCATAAAAAATAAAACTGACAACCAATTTTTATCTAATTTAGTATTAAACAAAAACTTATACTTAAAATCGATATTAAACCATCGTACAAATGTAAAAATGACGTTACATCTTTGGCTTAGATCGAATTCCGAGCAAACTACCTCATCAACTAGGAGCGGACAAACAATGAAAATGATACATACTATTTCATATCATAGTATATTTTATTTTATTAAAACGGTAAACAAAAAGGGAAAATGAGAAAAGGGTTGCAGAAATTTCTTCCCTCACCGAGTCACCTGCTCACCACGTTGTCTACATGCATTTGTTAATAAAATTAAAATATAAAGGCACCATCCAATCACTAACCGACACTCATGTAAATCCTTCCTCCACCTACAAATTCTTTTTTTCAAAAAAAAAAAAGAAAAAAAAAGGGGAAACTCCCCAAATTTATAGTCCCCCACAAGCCTCAATCATGTGACAAATCCAACGTTATACTCCATCCGTCCTATCTCAAACGCCCTTTCCAATATTTATAATACAATAAGTAAAATTAATATAATAAATCGAGTGAGATAATATTAGGAAAAATAAGAAAAGAAAATGTGAGGATTAATAAAAGTAGGAGATATGATATGAGTGGTGAATGATGTGATAATTTAGTAAAAGCAGTAGAGAGAAATTTGTCCCAAAATAGATGATGTATTTGAGGTGAGACATCCCAAAATGAAATATGAGACGTTTAAGCTGCGAGCGAAGGAGTAATCTATCAACACTTTTTTTTGTTCTTTATATATTTTTTCCTTTCACGAACTTGCCAACTTATGAGGCATTTGTCCCTATCCTTCACCCGCTAAAGGAGAAAGTTCGCAGTACAATCTGTTGAATATAATAACTTGTATATTGCGTTATCAATTATCAACATATATATCAAAAGCCTAATCCTTCTATACTATTAAAGGAGGCTTTTTTAGAGCTCTCACGATGACCGAAGGCTATTAGAGAGTTTTGACAATTTTTTAATATTATTTAGTTATCAAGTTTATGTGAAACTCTTTTAATTAGACAATTTTCTAATAGTAATAATATTATAATAATAAAGTTTATACTAGACAATCCTACTAATAATCCTACTAATTAGTTTTCAAAGTCTCATGTCATAGAATTGCTATAGTACGATAATATATACACATTCTAATTATTAGGAGTTAATGTTAACTACTCCCCCGTCCCAGTTCAAACGCCTCATATTCCATTTTGGGGTCTCACTTCAAACACCCCATCTATTTTGGTACATATTTCTCTCTCCTACTTTTATTAAATTATTACATCTTCTCTTACATTATCTCTCCTACTTTTATTAATCCTCAAATTCTCTCTTCTTTCACCCCACTCAACTTATTATATCAATTTTTCTTATTCCACTACAAAAACGCCTTGGGTCGTTTGATCTCGGACGGAGGGAGTATATTCATCTAAAAATCAAGTGAAGGTTGCTAAATGTGATTGGTTTTTTTTTTTTTGAAATGTAGATTTTATTGCAAAAGATTGGTGGGTTTTCATCTGGAAACTTTGTGATGATCTTGAATTCGTCAATTTTCATGTCTCTTGATGATAAATGGTTCCAATATGATTTTCATCTCAAGAAGTATTTAAATCCCCAATATAACTTCCATTATTGTCAGTTAATATGTAGTATTTGATTGTAGTTAGCCTTCTTCATTTGTTAGGATTAGCGTACGATATACGTTAGAGTAGAAGGTGTTTCCAATCACAATTAAAGTACTAAACGCAAGACATACACTACATACTTAACCTATCTCAACGAAATACGTTATAATCCTACGTACTTTGTGCATGAGTTTTTAATAAGTGTGTCCAATATCTAGCATATAGGTTGTATAAATATAATTGTATAAACTTTGCTTCTTCTCCTTCTCTGTTTGTTTTTTTTTTCAAAAGAATTAGTTGATATATTTATCATCCGAAAGAACATTTCGAATAGACTTACAAAAGTATAGCGAGCTAGCCACTAACAACCTATTGGATGTATAATTTTAATCTAATTGTCTAATATAACCTGTAGTGTCTGTCTAAACTCAAACTACTCCCCCCATTCATTTCCAAGCTTCATGTTGCCTTTTGCACAAAGTTTTAGAAATGGATTAAAAAGTATTAAAAGCAATCGGGATAGGAACATCCAGCACTCATGAGGCCTCTCATTGGCTCAGAAGTTATAAAAACTGGAAACATGAAGCTTGGTAATGAATTCCTCTAAAAGAAAAATAGGAAGCTTGGAAATGAATGGAGGGAATATCATTCATTGTAAAAAAAAAAAAAAAGAGTTTAACTTTCGTGCACTCCTTTAAAGTTAATATCTCTCAAAATACAATGGTTGGATTATAATATTATACACTTATGAAATTAATTTTCACCAAGAATCTAACGAGAAGTTTCATAATTGTTTTGAAATATTTTTTTGTCAGCCGTGACCATCAAACCCCTAACTCGAAAAACAAATACGTCATACAATGTATAAAAAAAACTATACAAATTAATATGAAAAAAAATGTTTATTAAATAGATATTTTACCAGACAATATCTATATCCAAACATATATTACAAATTTCAGTTTTAATAAGTTTGATAGAAATCATTATTAAGAAACCCGTGCAACGCACGAGCTTTCATCCTAGTTTATCTTATTTATGACATATCCTCCTGCAATTAATAACGGTCATTAATCGGACAAGATTTTGTGTCAATAAACTGTCCAAACACATACTGACT
Organism: Spergularia marina; assembly: GCA_963680865.1. Taxonomy (NCBI): domain Eukaryota; kingdom Viridiplantae; phylum Streptophyta; class Magnoliopsida; order Caryophyllales; family Caryophyllaceae; genus Spergularia; species Spergularia marina. The sequence continues at coordinate 23,205,093 of OY804557.1, read as the reverse complement.
TGTGAAAGCCAGTAGCCACCAATACTGAAAAATCGATGACAGATTTTGCCTCACTACGAGCGATCCTTACCACAAATGCTATGACTTACAGTTTTACCATACTGCAGGTCTGCAGTACAACAGTTGATCCTAAAACTTTCTTTATTTCCTTTCATTTTAGGAAAATATAAAAGACAAAAAAAAAAAGGAAAAAAATAAATAAAAAGGTAATACACAAGGAGGGGTAGTTGTCCAAGTCCAAGTCCAACCTAACTCCCAAAACAAAAAGCGCGTGAACCACGCGCCTTTATCAAACCCATAACGTCTCTTTTCACGCCAAAAAAACAATGATAATCCAACTCACTTATCAAAACTAAACCCAACCCCGAGATAATAATCACACTCTCTTATCAACTTTCTGTCACAAAATATCCACGCTCTCAAAATCTCGCGAAAATATCGTAAAACGAGACGAAATAATAAAAAAAAGCGTGTTTATTATAATAATATTTTCTCTCTCTCTCTCTCCTCTTCTCTATAAAAATCACATCCAAAACACACCTTCGGCTTCTCTCTTCTCTCTCTCTCTCTCTCATCTTCTCTGACCCCAATAAACTTCCCCCTTCTCCAGAAGAAGAGAGAAATTCGGGGCCAAATTAATTTAATTATTATATTTAATTTAATAAAAAAAATATAAAGTGGAAATTTGTTGTGAAGAGAGAAAGTTGAGTGAAGAAGAAGAAGAAGAAGAAAGTGAAAATTTTGGTGGGGACCGGTACCTTCTTGATCTGTGGGGAGGTAATAATTTTGATTTGATTAATTTATTTTTATTTTTATTTTTGGTTTTTGTAATTGTGATTGGGAATTTTTTTGGTTGATTTTTTAATTTTGTTATGTTGTGAGTTCGATCTTAGATTTGTAATAAGGGGTGATTTAATGATTGTAGCGTGAAGAAGAAGATATGTCGTCGTTAAGCAGAGAGCTTGTGTTTCTGATACTTCAGTTTTTAGAGGAGGAGAAATTTAAGGAGACGGTTCACAGGTATTTTTTTTTCTTTTTTTTTTTTTAATATGTTGATTAATTATTAATTTTGGGATTTTTAGAATTATTGAGAAAATGTTTTGGGTGCATTTATTATTAATATTATTATTATTGGTTAAAAATTGGTGGTGTTGAGATTTAATTAATTAATGAATGATTGATAATGACTGTAAATAGTAAAATGGGTTTTACTTTTGGCTTTTTTTTTGTGTGTGACGTCATTATGACGCTAGTGTTTTGAGTGAGTGAAATTTGAGTCAGATGGGATTTTTAATGGATTAATTAAAATTGAGTTGAATATAAATGCTTTACCTGTAATCATGAAGTTTGGTTAGTAAAATTGGGTAAAAATAGTTACTTTTGTTGGAATTGAGGGTGGGGTGATTTTTTTTGTGGGTGTGATTAGGTTACAATTTAGGGTAACTGAAGTGGAATGTGGAATTATGTAAATCGAGTGGGTTGCAAATTCGTGCTTTCGGGGATTTCGTGTTTGCGAGAATAATGTGGGTTGTTCTATTAGTTGTTACGGCGATTGGGGGTGGGGAATTGGGGATGGAGGTTGTAGAGTTTGGGAGTGAAGTGTTGGTGGTTTTACTGACTTTACGCTACTATAGAATATTCACTTTTTCTTAGCTTGGAATGATGGCTGTTTTTCACATGTTTTGGTTTGGAGGATGGACATGAAGCTGAGTTGTATTTGGTGTGTGTGAGCCTTTTGCTTTGGGTTTACTGTGGAGTAATTCAATGAAATAATTAGCTACTCATCTGTAGTAGGTGGGCGCTTTGGGAAAGGTTCTGATGAGATAGGGTTTGGGAGCCTTATGTGAGGCATTGGTTGGTGGTATGGATGGAGCCCAGTCAAATCGGGCATTTCCCTGAAATAGTTTGTTTCCATGGCTTTCCTGTCATTGGCTTGTGAGTGTGACCAGTTGTAAAAATCACTATTGCACTTGTATGTTATTTTGAAGGCACTATACTTCTATAAAAGGTATTGTGTGGCTGAGGGTGTGTGGCTACGTAACGGAGATGTTTGCTTATGTAGGTTTTGGTATTGGTTGCTAATTTTATGCCATTTGAAATCGATGATTTGTACAGATTGGAGCAGGAATCAGGCTTCTTCTTTAATATGAAGTACTTCGAGGATTTGGTGATTGGGGGAGAGTGGGATGATGCAGAGAAATATTTATCGGGCTTCACAAAAGTCGATGACAATAGATACTCTATGAAGATCTTTTTTGAAATCCGGAAGCAGAAGTACCTTGAGGCCCTGGACAAGTAAGTCTCTAGACATGGGATCTAACAGTATCTGTGAGTTCTGGTATATTTAAAGCTTAGCTTATACGGTGTCGGTTTTGTGTTGACATTTTCAGGCGAGATCGTGCAAAAGCTGTTGAAATTCTTGTGAAGGATTTAAAAGTGTTCTCTTCATTCAATGAGGAACTTTTTAAGGAAATTACCCTTCTATTGACCTTGGATAATTTCAGGTATGATAAGCCAATTTGGTTCATAACTTATGTTTTACTCACTCTGTAACACGTTATCTGAACTTGGGGGATTGTTGATTATGCAGAGAAAATGAGCAGCTGTCGAAATATGGAGATACTAAGTCAGCTAGGACCATTATGCTTGCAGAATTAAAGAAACTTATAGAAGCCAACCCATTGTTTCGCGACAAGCTACAGTTCCCGACTTTGAGGAATTCAAGGCTTAGAACTCTAATAAATCAAAGGTTAACTTTAACTCTTAAACTGGAAAAGGAAAGAATGATCTGGAGTTAGTTCCTGTTGTAGCTTTTCCAGACAATTTTTAGTTGGAAAAAGTTGGATTCATGCTAACATTTTACATGATGGCATTGCAGTTTGAATTGGCAACACCAGCTATGCAAGAATCCCAAGCCTAATCCTGACATAAAGACACTTTTTATCGACCACACATGTGGACCCCCTAATGGTGCACGTGCACCGTCACCTGTGACCAATTCACTGCTGAATGCTTCTCCTGTTCCAAAAGCCGGAGCTTTTCCTCCACTCGGAGCTCATGGAGTAAGTGATGATACTGGTTACGTCTTTTGTTTTTGTTAAGTTAAACATGCTGTTTATTGATCTGTTTGTCCAAAATTATAGCCATTCCAAGCCGGTCCTGCTCCTCTTCCTACGTCACTTGCTGGATGGATTGCGAATCCATCTCCTGTACCTCACCCTACTACCTCCATTGGGCCAATGGGTTTGGGTGCCCCCAATAATACAGGTATTCTGCATTATAAAGCTCTAGTCAGAATGTGCCTCTCTCGATTTTTTTTTTTTTGCATTTAGTTTCTTGTGATGGATCTTTGGGCTTGACATTGAAATGAATTTCTTATTATTTTGGGAAAAGAGTAAACTTGTCTTTCTTAGGCAATTCTCTATATTTTTTTTTGTATCGAAAATCTTATTAATTAGTACGCTTCATTTTTGCACTTTCACTAGTTTTCTTTCCTCCTTTATGATAAGTCTTTTTTTTTTTTTGGTTTTCTTTGCAGCACCTATTGTAAAGCGTCCAAGGACTCCTCCTAACAATAGTTCAACTATAGATTACCAAACAGCAGATTCTGAACATGTGCTGAAAAGACCAAGACCTTTTGGACCAGGAGATGAAGTATGTTTTGTGGAACTATTGATACTTAATTTTGGTTTCTCTATACCTATTCTCTTGTAGGTTTAATAAACATAGATAAACTTGAAATTGAATTCCTTATTGCAATTGTGGAGAAATAAGCTGCCGGATAGTCATCCTGTGGACTAGGTTTTGAATTGATCAACCATTTTCTTGACCTTGGTCAAGGGTGGTGTTATCTCATATGAATATATTAGTAGAATCACTCAAGAATCTCTTAAATTTGGCGATTATCGAATGTCACTTGTCCGCATGAATTGAGTTCCCAAGTATTGACCTAGATAAGATTAAGGAATCAAATATTGGACTCATGTATGGATAATGTCAATTAATATCATGTTGATGCCTAGCGCTGACCATTTGTTGCATTAAATGGACTTGTGAATAGGTCAGCAATCTGCCTGTCAACATTCTGCCCGTTGCATTCAACAGCCAAACACATGGACAGAGTTCATATTCTTCTGATGATCTACCGAAGAACTTTGTCATGAATTTGAGCCAGGGTTCTTCTGTCAAGAGTCTAGATTTCCATCCTCTGCAGCAAAATCTGCTACTAGGTTTGCTCCTGCTGATTGAAACTTTCATCTTCCATTGATAGTTGTTGCCCATCTATAGCTTTGAATTGGTTTCTTTGTTGTCTCAGTGGGAACCAATATGGGGGACGTCATAGTGTGGGATTTGGTGAGCCGGGAGAGAATTGCTTTTAGGAATTTCAAGGTCTGGGAACTTGGTGCGTGCTCTATGCCTGTGCAGGTTAGTTCTTATTTTTTCAGTGGACTTGTTGAGCATTCACTCTTTTGTAGCCTAAATATTCATCATGCTAATTGCACACTTATGTTTTTTTGAATCAGGGTTCTTTTTCAAGTGATTACTCTGCGTCAATTAATCGGGTCATATGGAGTCCTGATGGAACCTTTTCTGGTAATTTACTCACCTTTCTTTCTTTTGTCTGCGAATCCCTGTTATACAACACTTGGCTGTTGCTTCTCGGGATCTTGACAAGTGTGTTTTTTCTCTCGAGATGCATTCAAAGATATTATATTTGGCAGTACATAAATCAAACTTTCTCTTTTTGGTTAAATGCAGGTGTTGCATACTCAAAACATCTTGTGCATGTGTACTCCTATCATGGCCCCAACGACTTGAAAAACCACTTGGAGGTTTTTATCTCATCAAAGAGTGAATTTTATTCTATTTACTTCTGAAGTTGAACACCGTCATTGAGGACTTCTTTTAATCTATGCAGATTGAGGCTCATGTTGGTAGTGTGAACGATCTTGCCTTTTCTTATCCCAACAAACAGATGTCTATTATTACATGTGGGGAGGATAGGCTCATTAAGGTAATGTTTGTTTGTGCTACTTTTGAGCATTTACAGAATCACAAACGTACGGGTTAGTCACTTGAGAATTAATGTTGGTAGGTATGGGATGCTGTCACTGGAGTTAAACAATATACTTTTGAGGGTCATGAATCACCTGTCTATTCTGTGTGCCCACATTACAAAGAGAATATCCAGGTAAAGACTTTGATGTTGTTCAAATTCTTTCTACTCCTATGCCCTAGTTGGAACTAGGTGTGCCAAAGATTATTTTGCTTGTTCTTTGACTTATGGAATTGAGTACAATTACCAAATTAGATGACCTGAACTTATAGTGTGGAACTATTGCAATCTTTATTTCAGTTCATTTTCTCAACTGCAACTGACGGCAAAATAAAAGCATGGTTGTATGATAGCATGGGTTCCAGAGTAGATTATGATGCCCCAGGTCACTCATCGACTATGATGGCATATAGTGCAGATGGGTCAAGGTACTAATCACTCCCCTCCAATACGTAGTTAGTTGTGTGGTAGATATTGAACTTCTATTTGCTTCTCTCTTTGTTGCTAAATTCATGGAGAGTGATATTTCTTGCAGATTGTTCTCATGTGGGACCAGCAAAGAAGGAGAATCTTTCCTTGTGGAGTGGAATGAAAGTGAAGGAACTGTGAAACGTACATATCTTGGTCTGGGAAAGCGATCTGTGGGAATTGTGCAGTTTGATACTACAAAAAACAGGTTTCTTGCTGCTGGGGATGACTTTTCTGTCAAATTTTGGGATATGGACAATGTTAACCCCTTGACTTCAACTGATGCCGATGGTGGATTGCCGGTAATGCTTAGAGAATACTGAATGTTTTAACATTAATGTTATTTTAAAATGCTTCCTTATCCGCTTTAGTTCTGCATTTTACCAGGCTTCTCCATGTATTCGATTTAATAAGGAGGGCACATTAATGGCTGTGTCAACCAGCGACAATGGTGTAAAAATTCTCGCTAATATGGATGGGGTTAGGTTACTCAGAATGGTAGAGAATCGTTCATTCGATGCTTCTAGAGTTGCTTCTGGGGCAGTTGTGAAGGTTCGTGTTCGGAGTTTTTTGTTGATATCCCCTTTTTTTTTCTTCACTTTGCTCCCAGGGGATGGGTGGGTAAGCCTGTTCTGATTTGTAGTTTTGTTACGCATGATTGTTTCAGGGACCTACAATTGGTGTATTTCCTACTGGCAGTGCTTCAGTGGGAGCTGCTATTGCAGATCGATCAGCTGCTGTGCCTCCGATGACGGGAGTGGTACTTGTGCTTTAATTATTCTCTTTAGTATTCTTTCAGACTTGTCGTCACATTGTAGTCGTATTTTGTCTGGTAGGACCTTACCTTTTCCGATCTTATACGCAGAATGTTGATACTAGAAGCTTAATTGATGTGAAACCGAAATTCCCTGATGAGTCTTCAGACAAGTCGAAGATATGGAAACTATCTGAAATAAGTGAGCAGTCACAGTGTCGGTCATTGAGGCTTCCTGATAGTATTTCAGCAATGAGGGTAGGGATTGTCCCATAACTTTACTCTTAAACCATACAGTAACTGTTAAGGCTGCACAGGCTTGTGGTGTTCTTAGTTTTTCATTTGTCTCATGGATGGTGATGGTGATTGAGTCCTTTGTAGCGGATGCTATCCTTTACTTGCACTTGTAATTTTGGCTGGTTTAATTGATGATAATGTAATACCCTACTTTACATGTGATGATTTATAAATTTTATGATCAGTTATTAGTCTAAGCGGGGGTCCACTACAATTTATATAACCATTTTAAGAAAGCTGTCTCCGCTTGCCTTTTATCCAGGGCCGGAGAGCGGGCGATTGGATCTTTTTATTTAACAATGTCTTACATTTAGTGGTTTCTTTTATTACATTTCCAGGTTTCAAGGTTGATCTACACGAATTCTGGTTTAGCCATTTTAGCCTTGGGGTCAAATGCTGTACACAAATTGTGGAAGTGGCCTAGAAATGACAGAAATTCGAGTGGCAAGGTAAGATTTAGAAAGTCATTATTTTGTTGCTGATTGAAAAGCCTTTCCTATGCGGTGGCTTTAAAACTTTTGTTTGCAGGCTACAACTAGCTGTCCACCTCACCTTTGGCAACCTTCTAGTGGAATACTGATGACAAATGATTCAAGCGACACGAACCCCGAAGATGCAGTATCTTGCTTTGCCCTTTCAAAAAATGATTCTTATGTTATGTCGGCTTCAGGAGGGAAAATCTCCTTATTTAATATGATGACCTTTAAGGTAATTGTTGGATAAACCTTTAGGGAAAATCTCTTTTTTCTTCATCTATTCTTTTATATTGCTTATGCCATGCATTCATGGATTTGCCATTTATAAGGATATTGTGAACAAGCTTGTTTTTGTACTCTGCACTGAGTTCTGTCATCTCTTATCTTTTTATTATATCTTATGTGTGATTTTTGTATGCAGACAATGACGACTTTCATGCCATCACCTCCTGCAGCAACATTTTTGGCTTTTCATCCTCAAGACAATAACATTATTGCTATTGGCATGGAAGATTCATCCATTCATATATATAATGTTCGCGTTGATGAGGTTCTGAGTTTCTTTCTTATACTCTATTTGATTTTCACATTTGTTTATTCTTCCATTAGTTTTCACTGTCTAGTAATTGACATATCGTGTGCCTTTTTTCTGCAGGTTAGGTCTAAACTAAAAGGACATCAGAAAAGAATTACTGGGTTGGCCTTCTCCAAGGTCCAAAACGTGCTTGTATCTTCAGGAGCTGATTCTCAGGTTTTATTCCTCTCTATTATGCCCATGCAAACTATAATAGGAGTTATGAGAGGATTAGAAACTAAAAAACCTTATTGAACCTTATTACTATCAAGCTTACAGCGACTTGAGGAATTGATGGTTTTTTAATCTTACCGTGCATTCTGTGTTCAGTTCATGTGTTACAAAGAGTGATGCTGTACGCCTGTACCATAATGCTTGTAGTTGTGGCTATGGTTAGCCGTTTAAGAGATTGGATTTCACTTCATTTATCTATTGTTTCGGACATCCCCCCCTTTACACCTAGCAAGTTGGTTAACTGTGTTGATTGGGTTTGGACTTCCATCTTAGTTTTACCAACTCAGCTTCTGCAGAGATTCCTTGTTGACTGTTATAATTACTTTTCAGTTGTGTGTTTGGAGTATGGATGTGTGGGAAAAGCTGGCATGCAAACCATTGCAAATTCCTAGTGGACGAGCTGTGAATGCCCTTGCAGATACACGTGTTCAGTTTCATCAAGACCAGACACATTTGTTGGCTGTGCATGAAACACAAATTGCTATATACGAAGCTCCAAAGCTTGAATGTCTTAAACAGGTAATTCCTTTTCGATTAAGATCTGCAACTCTGAATCTGAATCAAAATATAAATACTCGGTCAGTAGACGAATTGGTAGTATTTTAGGCTTCTTTTGTCCCCACCCCCCTTATTCAAGCTACTGATATGACATTTGTCTTCCTTTCTAGTGGTTTGCTCCTGAAGCAAGAGGGTCAATCACGCATGCAACTTACTCTTGTGATAGTCAATCAATCTACGTGAGCTTTGAAGATGGAAGCATCAGCATTCTTACTGCCTCAAATCTTAGATTGAGGTGTCGAATTAACCCCAATGCATATTTGCCTCCGATTCCCAGGTGTGCACAGAATTATATCTAGTGTGGAATAGCTTTGAATACTTCTAGTCCTTTATATTGTTATAAACTGAAAGTGTCGCTTGTCTCTTTGAACAGTATGAGAGTATTTCCAGTTTGCATTGCTGCACACCCGACAGATGCCAATCAATTCGCACTAGGACTCACTGATGGTGGTGTTTGTGTGTTGGAGCCGCTAGAGTCTGACGGGCAGTGGGGCACCCCACCTCCTGCCGAGAATGGAGCTGGTACCAGCAATGCCTCTGCAGTAGCTGGAATAGAGCAGCCTCAAAGATGATGATTGTTTAATTTTATTTCGGCAATCAAGGATTGTACAAAGTTGCCTAGTTCCTGCATTGACCGCACTTTTATAAAGGGAAGCTGCAGGATGCGGGATTTACCTTCAAGGGTCTGTCATCGGCTGTCCAATTGAAGCTAGCAATATAGCTGCACCATTCACCGATGGATCAGGCATGACAATTAGCAAACCTCGTTCTGTGATTGACAAGTAGGGATTAATGTAACTCTAAGTCTTTTCAAGTCAGTTTAGAGTCCATGTTTCGATGGTTTAGTTATATCTGAGGGACGTAGAAGGATGAAAACAGTTTTCATTGTTTCTGGATGGCACTGGGGAAGGAATTTGACCTTCTTGACAGCAATCTTATAGTTTTAGAGCTTAGCTTTTACTGCTAGCTTTTGTTTCAAGACTTTTCTTCAGATTAGGTTGTACGTTAAGAAATTGTATGTGTACCTCATAAGCGAGGGTTAGTTTGATTTGTAGTTTGCAGTGGGAATTACTCGCCCGTTTGCTTTGTATATATATTGGTTTGTGTTTATACAGTGCGACTTTTATAGTACAATGGTGCAGTGTGATGTACAAGCCACCTTGTTTGAAAGTCGTGTGCTATGCATCCAAGCAACTTCAACTAGCCTTGAGTTCTTGAGACTTGGTTTGCGTGAATTCAAAAAGTTTTGGAAGAAATTATCTGGCAACTGTACACAACTCTGCTTCATAAAGGTAGATTTACACGTACGCTAAGCACATAATGGGGTGATGGGGCACCAGTTCTTTGGCAAAATCAAAGATTGTGGAAGAGACTCAAGTGTCTTAAATGCTGCACACATATAGTTGAGTGATTAAGAATAGGCAACCAGAAAACATTTAGCGCATACCAGTATACAAACTGTGTCATTTAGCCTAAATTTCTGGAAGTAACATCATTGTGTTTACATTAGTTACCAACGATTACATGACTTGCTGTATGTATCTGTACAAAATGAGAACCCACTAATCAGTTACAATGGCGCCCTGATTTGGTGCGCCTCTTGGTTTTGGTAGGCGGTGGTTCCATTTCAGGCACAGGCAATACAGTTCCTCCTTTTATGCCCTGTGAGTCTGCTGTGCTACTCAGTTTCATCTGTGCTGCTATGTAGAACTTTAGATCCCTGATCTGATAATGCCAGCAAAAAAGGTGAAGCCATCATCAGATAATGTATTAATAAGCCATTGGGGTGTAAAAATGATGCATGTCGATTGTACATGTACCTGCTCCTCAAGCTCAAGTATCTCCTTGTTCCTCGATGTGACATATGATGTCTCCCTGGCACGTTACATCAAACAGTGTTCAGCACACCATAAGATACCGTAACAGTCAGGAGGGGGGCTGGGAGGAGGGGAGAGGACACGGAATATGTATATCCGAGTACAAAGACTTAAGTACAGACAGGATATTTAGCATACCTCTCCTCAATTGCCGTCAGCAATTTCTTGTACTCTTCCTGTTCTTTAATTAGGATATGGTTCTCCTGAACCAGAGTATTCATCAGGAGAGGGATGATGAGCAAAAGATAAGTACAAGGACTTTAATAGGAAACAGCATGACATACATTCAGAAGTGTCTTTTTATCTTCCTCGTATTTTTCAAGTTTGCATTGGAGGTCTTGCAGTTTTGAAGCCTTCTCCGCCTCTTCCACGAAAATATTGTCCCTTTTACTCCTGGCTTCTGCCAACTGAGATTCATAATTCTGCACAAAAGGTGAGAAACAGAAGTTGGAATGGTTATCATAATAGGGGGAGAAATCAGAGAACGTTGAAATTTACTAAGACTTTAGTTAAGCATGCTGGTCTAAGCCTAGATCAATACTAAACTTTACTTAAAAGCGAGCTTATACTTGAGATAAGTGACAGCGATATAAACTCAGAACGTACAATTTTACAGGCTGGACTAGATCAGATGATGACAAAAGGAATCAGGCTGGGTCCATATGTACCTGTCTTTGGTTCTCTAGTTCAGTTGCAAGACGGTGATTGAACTCCTCCATGGTCTGTGCTCAATAGTTAAAACATAAGCAGTTAGTTCCACTAATTTTTCTACTCTAAATGACAAAAGCAGATTGCTATAACATACATCATATTGAAGAACGAAGAAAACTTAGCTTACACTAGCACTTATAACCCTAGCTAGACAGTTCGAAGAAGAAGAAGAGGAAAAGGTAAAAGACACAGTATCACTAGTGTAGAGGGGACTTGCAGAGGGCTTCAATTTTTTTGTAAAAACTCGAATAAGATAATATGTAGGAAGCAATGTACATACTTCTTCAATTTTGCTATTAGATTGAGCCCATGAAAGTTTGGAAACCTCTCCATCACCACAATTACCACAGTCTCCATCATGGGATACACAGTGTGAATTAACCATTAGCGATTTGCCTTCAGCTTTTGAATAGTTTAGTCGCTGAACGTAAGTATCAGCTTCATAATCCCAAACTCTCCGCGTCTCTATATCAATTGAATAGCAGTGTTGTTTATCTTTCCAATGTCTATGCATGTGACCTTCTTTATACCTACAAGTAGGACAAAGAGCTGTAGATGCAGAAAATAGTAGCATTGGGGTTATCTAAGCGCACACCATTGACAAGATTACCTTCCACATCCAACAAAGCCACATGTAATACAGACCCAGACGTTCTCAGATGTGTCACAAACAGAGCAATTAGGATAATCGTCCTGCTGCTGGCATAATCGGCACACCTGATTACATAAATACAACAACAAGATGACAAACTTTTACTTTTAATACTATTGTCATTACCGCTAGTAACACAGAGTACAAAACTCACCAACTTCCAACTTTAGTGTAGGAAGTGATCGCCCAAGATTTTAGTTCTACAAAGAAAGCAGCCTGCATGCTTTACCATACAGCACTAAGGGGAGTCTCGATATCACTCGAGTAGCACACAAGTAAAACATGCACCAGCAGCTAGAGAGTAGAGACAAATTCTCTCATCACAAATTTCCCACTATTATATAATCAGTCTTTTTTTTTGTCATATGATGTAGATAAATTGGTAATTCCCTTTCCATATACACTCAAATCCCTGCCTAACAAACAAGTCAATAATCTGATGGCTAATATAAATCCTTAAATATACGATCTTATAGGTTTCCATTTCACTGGAGCTAAAGATTCATTGTTCGTTGGTTTGCGTATCAAGAAAACAAAGCACATGGCCACAAAACTGTATGAGCTTCTTGTATTGTGAAGTAACGGCCGGTAGCTTCACTTATCGACACAATTTAATCACAGGTCATCAATGAACACCCTCTGTACGGGGCAAGGCTGCGTACATCCGACCTACCCTCGCCATTGCACAAGCCTTTGAGGCAGTAATATAATTTAGTAGTTGTATGTAATGATAATAAGAATCATCAATCTACTACTATTTGTTGTATAGGTCATACTAGCACTCATTTTGACATCATGCAAGACTGTAGAACAGATGTGTAATGCACTCTTCACCTCTGCTTATACCTCATGTAGTTATATAGTAGGAGCCAGCTAAAACATTTTTCACATTATGAAGGTCAAGAACTTAAGATCCAGTCGTTCTCTGCCAATTACCAGTACTCAGTGACATTTTACGAGTTATCAGAAACGCTTACACTTCAATGGGCAACTACTTTCAACCCTATAAATAAACAGATATCTTTCAGATTACTCAGTAACAAGCACACTAACACATAATAGTTCACTTGTAAAAGGTAAAATAACACACTTTACCAGCAACCTTCAAGCTAAAGAAGTAGACATCGCGTAGTACTGACCTGGCAAGATAGATAGGTCCACTTGGAACTACACGAACACTCGAACAAATGATCACATTCTGTATTCTGTATCCCATTGGTATCTTGGTCCAACCTCTCTACACACATACAAGTAATCATCAAGCAGGGTTCATCACTTCTACTAGTACAACTACATTGCGCTATAAGTCTGCAATTATGGTCAAATTTGATCAATTTTTTGAAAAATGCCAAATATCCTCCAAACACTACTGAAGATAGCCTCAGACTATATTCGTTAGATTTTAGTTTTGGTTCCTCATTTTGTGAAATATTTCATACGTTTCGAGACTCGTTACTTTGTATGGATTTATGACCGTTTTAGCCGTTTTCTTATCTTCTCTTAGGTTTTTGCCTCTAATCTTTTGCAGATTCTCATTATCTCATTCTTAGAGACTACCGCCAAAGTTTGACCCGTTATTATGTCGGAGCCATTTTATCGAAAAATTGTGGATTATGTACTGCAATTATGGTCAAATTTGATCAATTTCTCGAAAAAAACCAAATATCCTCCAAACACTACTAGAGATAGCCTCAGACTATATTTGTTGGATTTTAGTGTTGGTTCCTCATTTTGTGAAATATTTCATGCGTTTCGAGATTCGTTACTTTGTATAGTTTTATGACCGTTTTAGCCGTTTTTTTTTTATCTTGTCTTAGTTTTTTGACTCTAATCTTTTGTAGATTCTCATTATATCATTTTTAGAGGCTACCACCAAAGTTTGAGCCATTTGTATTCCGGAGCCATTTTATCGAAAAACTGCGGATTATGTACTACAATTATGGTCAAATTTGATCAATTTTTCGAACAATACCAAATGTCCACCTTACAATATTGAAGATAGCCTCAAACTATATTTGTTGGATTTCAGTGTTGGTTCCTCATTTTGTGAATTTTTTCATACGTTTCGAGGCTCGTTACTTTGTATGAATTTATGACCGTTTTAGCCGATTTCTTATCATCTATTAGGTTTTTGACTCTAATCTTTCAAGATTCTCATTATATCATTTTTAGAGGCTACCGCCAAAGTTTGAGCCATTTTTATTCCGGAGCCATTTTATCGAAAAACTGAGGATTATGTACTCACAATTATGGTCAAATTTGATGAATTTTTCGAACAATACCAAATGTCCTCCAAACAATACTGAAGATAGCCTCAGACTATATTTGTTGGACTTTAGTGTAGGTTCCTCATTTTGTGAAATATTTCATGCGTTTCGAGGTTCGTTACTTTGTATGGATTTATGACCGTTTTATCCGTTTTCTTATCTTGTCTTAGGTTTTTGATTCTAATCTTTTGCAGATTCTCATTATATCATTGTTAGAGGCTACCGCCAAAGTTTGAGCCATTTTTATCCCGGAGCCATTTTTATCCCGGAGCCATTTTATCGAAAAACTGTGGATTATGTACTGCAATTATGGTCAAATTTGATCAATATTTCGAACAATACCAAATGTCCTCCAAACGCTACTGAAGATAGCCTCAGACTATATTTGTTGGATTTTAGTGGTTGGTTCCTCATTTTGTGAAATATTTCATGCGTTTCGAGGCTCGTTACTTTGTATGGATTTATGACCGTTTTATCTGTTTTCTTATCTTGTCTTAGGTTTTTGACTCTAATCTTTTGCAGATTCTCATTATATCATTCTTAGAGGCTACCGCCAAAGTTTGAGCCATTTTTATTCCGTAGCCATTTTATCGAAAAACTGTGGATTATGTACTCACAATTATGGTCAAATTTGATGAATTTTTCGAACAATACCAAATGTCCTCCAAACAATATTGAAGATAGCCTCAGACTATATTTGTTGGATTTTAGTGTTGGTTCCTCATTTTGTGAAATATTTCATGCGTTTCGAGGTTCGTTACCTTGTATAGTTTTATGACCGTTTTAGCCGTTTTTTTTTTTTTTATCTTGTCTTAGTTTTTTAACTCTAATCTTTTGTAGATTCTCATTATATCATTTTTAGAGGCTACCGCCAAAGTTTGAGTCATTTTTATTACGGAGCCATTTTATCGAAAAACTGTGGATTACGTACTGCAATTATGGTCAAATTTGATCGATTTTTCGAACAATACCAAATGTCCTCCAAACAGTACTAAAGATAGCCTCAGACTTTATTTGGTGGATTTTAGTGTTGGTTCCTCATTTTGTGAAATATTTCATGCGTTTCGAGGTTCGTTACTTTGTATGGTTTTATGACCGTTTTAGCCGGTTTTTTTTTATCTTGTCTTAGTTTTTTAACTCTAATCTTTTGTAGATTCTCATTATATCATTTTTAGAGGCTACCGCCAATGTTTGAGCCATTTTTATTCCGGAGCCATTTTATCGAAAAACTGTGGATTATGTACTGCAATTATGGTCAAATTTGATCAATATTTCGAACAATAACAAATGTCCTCCAAACACTACTGAAGATAGCCTCAGACTATATTTGTTGGATTTTAGTGTTGGTTCCTCATTTTGTAAAATATTTCATGCGTTTCGAGGTTCGTTACCTTGTATAGTTTTATGACCGTTTTAGCCGGTTTTTTTTTTTATCTTGTCTTAGTTTTTTAACTCTAATCTTTTGTAGATTCTCATTATATCATTTTTAGAGGCTACCACCAAAGTTTGAGTCATTTTTATTACGGAGCCATTTTATCGAAAAACTGTGGATTACGTACTGCAATTATTGGCAAATTTGATCGATTTTTCGAACAATACCAAATATCCTCCAAACAGTACTAAAGATAGCCTCAGACTTTATTTGTTGGATTTTAGTGTTGGTTCCTCATTTTGTGAAATATTTCATGCGTTTCGAGGTTCATTACTTTGTATGGTTTTATGACCGTTTTAGCTGGGTTTTTTTTATCTTGTCTTAGTTTTTTAACTCTAATCTTTTGTAGATTCTCATTATATCATTTTTAGAGGCTACCGCCAAAGTTTGAGCCATTTTTATCCCAGAGCCATTTTATCGAAAAACTGTGGTTTATATGAACTGCAATTATGGTCAAATTTGATCAATATTTCGAACAATAACAAATGTCCTCCAAACACTACTGAAGATAGCCTCAGACTACATTTGTTGGATTTTAGTGTTGGTTCCTCATTTTGTGAAATATTTCATGCGTTTCGAGGCTCGTTACTTTGTATGGATTTATGACCGTTTTATCTGTTTTCTTATCTTGTCTTAGGTTTTTGACTCTAATCTTTTGCAGATTCTCATTATATCATTCTTAGAGGCTACCGCCAAAGTTTTAGCCATTTTTATTCCGGAGCCATTTTATCGAAAAACTATGGATTATGTACCGCAATTATGGTCAAATTTGATCAATTTTTCGAAAAATACCAAATGTCCTCCAAACAGTTTTCAAGATAGGCTCACACTACATTTGTTGGATTTTAGTGTTGGTTCCTCATTTTGTGAAATATTTCATGCGTTTCGAGGTTCGTTACCTTGTATAGTTTTATGACCGTTTTAGCCGGTTTTTTTTTTTATCTTGTCTTAGTTTTTTAACTCTAATCTTTTGTAGATTCTCATTATATCATTTTTAGAGGCTACCGCCAAAGTTTGAGCCATTTTTATTCCGGAGCCATTTTATCGAAAAACTGTGGATTACGTACTGCAATTATGGTCAAATTTGATCGATTTTTCGAACAATACCAAATGTCCTCCAAAGAGTACTAAAGATAGCCTGAGACTTTATTTGTTGGATTTTAGTGTTGGTTCCTCATTTTGTGAAATATTTCATGCGTTTCGAGGTTTGTTACTTTGTATAGTTTTATGACCGTTTTAGCCGGGTTTTTTTTTTATCTTGTCTTAGTTTTTTAACTCTAATCTTTTGTAGATTCTCATTATATCATTTTTAGAGGCCACCGCCAAAGTTTGAGCCATTTTTATTCCGGAGCCATTTTATCGAAAAACTGTGGATTATGTACTGCAATTATGGTCAAATTTGATCGATTTTTCGAACAATACCAAATGTCCTCCAAACAGTACTAAAGATAGCCTCAGACTACATTTGTTGGATTTTAGTTTTGGTTCCTCATTTTGTGAAATATTTCATGCGTTTCGAGGTTCGTTACTTTGTATAGTTTTATGACCGTTTGAGCCAGGTTTTTTTTATCTTGTCTTAGTTTTTTAACTCTAATCTTTTGTAGATTCTCATTATATCATTTTTAGAGGCTACCGCCAAAGTTTGAGCCATTTTTATTCTGGAGCCATTTTATCGAAAAACTGTGGTTTATATGTACTGCAATTATGGTCAAATTTGATCA
Source organism: Spergularia marina (assembly GCA_963680865.1). Taxonomy (NCBI): domain Eukaryota; kingdom Viridiplantae; phylum Streptophyta; class Magnoliopsida; order Caryophyllales; family Caryophyllaceae; genus Spergularia; species Spergularia marina. The sequence continues at coordinate 23,188,016 of OY804557.1, read as the reverse complement.
ATATTTCGAACAATACCAAATGTCCTCCAAACAATATTGAAGATAGCCTCAGACTATATTTGTTGGATTTTAGTGTTGGTTCCTCATTTTGTGAAATATTTCATACGTTTTGAGGCTCGTTACTTTGTATGGATTTATGACCGTTTTAGCCGATTTCTTATCTTCTATTAGGTTTTTGACTCTAATCTTTTGCAGATTCTTATTATATCATTTTTAGAGGCTACTGCCAAAGTTTGAGCCATTTTTATTCCTGAGCCGTTTTATCGAAAAACTGTTGATTATATGTACCAAATTATGGTCAAATTTGATCAATTTTTCGGAAAAAAAACCAAATGTCCTCCAAACACTACTGAAGATAGCCTCAAACTATATTTGTTGGATTTTAGTGTTGGTTCCTCATTTTGTAAAATATTTCCTTTGTTTCGAGGCTCGTTACTTTGTATGGATTTATGACCGTTTTAGCCATTTTCTTATCTTCTCTTAGGTTTTTGACTCTAATCTTTTGCAGATTCTCATTATATCATTCTTATAGCCTACCGCCAAAGTTTGAGCCATTTTTAATCCGGAGCCATTTTATCGAAAAAATTGTGGATTATAAGTACTGCAATTATGGTCAAATTTGATCAATTTTTCGAAAAAACCAAATATTCTCCAAACACTATTGAAGATAGCCTCACACTATATTTGTTAGATTTTAGTGTTGGTTCCTCATTTTGTGAAATATTTCATGCGTTTCGAGATTCGTTACTTTGTATGGTTTTATGACCGTTTTAGCCGTTTTTTTTTTATCTTGTCTTAGGTTTTTTACTCTAAATCTTTTGCAGATTCTCATTATATCATTTTTAGAGGCTACCGCTAAAGTTTGAGCCATTTTTATTCCGGAGCCATTTTATCGAAAAACCGATGTACTGCAAGCCTATAACCTACACTTTACCAAAACAACAGACAAGCCAAATGAAGAGACCAACCTAGACAAATGGGGCACGTTGGCAGTTCGGTATAACCGTCTGGGGGAGTACTGGCAATTTCAGCCAATTCCGTAAACTCCAACGAATCAACCGAAAGAATGTGGCATGTCTCAATCTACCAAAAAGTTCCAAACTTTAGCCACATTCATACATAATCACCATTGAACAATGCACTAAACCTCGTCAAATCCCAAACTTTAGCCACATTCATACATGATCACCATTGAACAATACACTAAACTACATCAAAATCACATGAATCATGACAAATTTTGCAATACCTCAGGAGGCGAAAATCGCTTCCCATTGAAAGCGCGACAAAATGCATCAGCCGAGTCCTCATCCGCAGTCCGAATCAACACACTGTATCTATCCTCCACACCATCATTCCTACAAAAACAAACATTATCACAAATTAAACACAAACCAATCAAAATCACAAAAAACCCAGAAAAACCCAGAAATATTCAGCAACAATGAACAAAACCCAGAAAGGAATTCACCTGATGATGAGAGAGTCAGTAACTTCAGCGTGAAGCGACCCAAAAAAACAAAATAGATCATCAGAAGAAAAGTAAATGGGAACGGCCACGATGAAGAGAAGGGTTGATCGGACGGTGGGGAGAGATGGATGAGAAGTTGAGGGAAGGCTGATCAGAGTTCGATAGAGGTGGATTATCCCCCTTCTTTCGGAAAATTGATTGCTAGAGTTAGGGTTTGTGTTTGAAGGAGGAGAGAGAAAGAGGGGATGATCTGAATCCACTGAATGAACTCGAATCGAGAACATTTTTTCTGAGTTTTTCTCAATTCAATTGAATTGATTTGATTGATTTTTGGGGGTTTTTTTGGGGTTGAATTTGATCGGAGATTTTTTTGGGAAGGTGTGTCAGCTGGAGCTTAGATTGTTGGTCGTGTGTGTGTGAGATTATCTCCGATGTGGTTATTCGCGGGAAGATTGAAGGTGTATATATGTGCTCAAAACTTTCTTTTCTTCGACTATTCCGACACGTTTAATTGATCGACGCTAACGTACATTTTGTGTTTTTTTTTCATCCGATTCGCTAATTGTTTTTTGACTCAAATATTCAGGTAAATCTCATATTGTGGCCCTTAAATGCTCCCTCGAAAGTTCGAGCTGTTTTAGTTGCTAGACTATTTTGGATGTTATACTTCGGTTTTGGTCAACATTGTTGATCATCTTTTTTAAAACTAGCCATATTAGTCTCAAATTATTTGCATAGGCAGTTTTGGAGTGTCGTTATTGGATATAAGTGTCGATCTTATATTCGGGAAGTTCAGTAAGCCCCTCTTGCACATTTCACCTATTGAGGATACATCGATTTTTTTCGCCGATTTTAGGGCCTACTATAAGGCTTTGGCTCTAACACTTCTCTAGAAGTCTTAAATCTAACTCTAGGTGATTCCAAGATATTTGGGTTGTTTTAGTTTGAGACCGTTTTTGGGCAATAACTCTAGATTATACTTAATTTTTGGCTAATTTTGACATTTTTTTAAGTAGTCAAATGTTCTTACAACTTTACAATGAATAGTCTCAGTGAGTCAGTGTACCCTTTAGGATATGAGGGTTGGTTCCTCAGTTAGGAATGATCATTAAGGCATTTCACCACACGTTACTTTTAAGGTCAGAGTGGTTTATGTCGATTTTCGGAACCTATCATAAGTTTTTGGCTCTAAAATTTTGCGAAACCTCATAATATGACCCTTAGGAGCTTCCACAAAATTTTGAGCAATTTTTGTTTTAGAGCCATTTTGAGCTGAAAATCGTGTATTATATACTTTGATTTTGGGCAATTTTAACGACATTTCTTAAAGTAGCCCAATGTTGTCAAAATTTTATCATGGACAACTTTGGGGTACCCATGTTGGAAATGAATGTTGATTCCTTTGTTTAGAAAGTTCTTTAAGCCCATTTCCACATGTCGTGAGGCTAGCTAGTGTGCGCATTTTGAGTGTTTTGGTTATCGTAGCTAATTAATTTTTTTTTGTTTTTGACAGATGGTAGTCAAGTTTTAGTTACACCATTTGGTACAGAATCGTAAAATTTAATTTCAAACAATCAATATCTTGATTGTCAAATTAAACAATAAGCCATGATAATATGATTTGGTTACCATATAATTAAGAGGTACGGTGGTTATTTGGATGAGATTCTGATCTACGTTGATAACATAGAAAGAACTTTTGCGTAAACAGAGAAATTTGTGAATGATTTTATTATTCGAAACTTGTAGCTTAGCTTGTGGATAGATGACACTAACACCATTATACCACATTAAGGGTGTACATAATATATGGTCAATTCGGATATAACCTATCGTTCACATTTGCATACGTAATGATCGGACCCAATAGGAGACTCGATGCACACCCCAAATCCGCTTTTGGATTCAAAGCATCGTTTGCGACAATCGCTTAGTAGGCATCCGGTTTGCGCATTGATTACCATTAGCATTGCTGCGAAAAATGCAAATTAAACCAAAGATACAAATTAAAATTATTAGCCATATGCATGCAAAAAAAATATAAGAAATACAATGTAAATATATACGTAGTATGTAATATGGCGTCGAGTTGGTACTCAATTTGATATGATACCATCTATATGCGTTTACGGAGTTGGTGTTCAACTCCGCCCGTCATGGCCGTCAACACAATGATTCAAATATACATATATATGAATTACTGTGATTTGATCTAATACTTAAACTGAGTACCCCAAACGATTACGTAAACAAACGTATGATACAAGATTGAGTGAGAGAAAAAGGTGAGAATGTAAATCGTAGATATGTAGTGTATGTGATTTACATGAGAAAACGAGGAAGATAACTAGCACAACAATAGTTGAAGATAATTTTGCCATGTTTTCTTGTTGTTATTAGTTAGTGAACAACACCTGAATTTCTGATGGGTTGGTGATGGTTTTTAGGCTCGAATTTCTTGTGTGATACGAGATGAGATGATTTACTATACACCATATCTTGGCTATCTATATATACTCTCAAGCTCCAAGGGTTGCGCATGCATTTATTTCATTTGGGAATTATGTGCATTGCTTCTTTTTTTATTCGTGTCCTAATTGGTATAATTCATGCCAATGAATACATACACTCATCTTAAAACTAAAAATTGTTCATTGTATCTTATATATGAGATGAGTTTTGTTTGCAAAATTGTCATTGTGTTGATCATCTTCTATATCTAGATATTCTATTTGGTTGATGACTACTTTTTTTCTTAAGAAAAGCATGGTAACATTTATAATGATGCTAAGAAGTGACTGAAAACAAAAAAATATTTTTAACCAGAGCAATACTTTGCTAGTAGGTCTCTTATTTACGTCCAAACATAAACACAACTGCTAATCAGGTACTAGTTAGATATGCTAATCAAGAGTAATACTCTGTTTTCCACCCTCAATTGACGGGTTTCGTTGCCGATTGTAAAGTCCAATTATAAATCAAAATATATATTTAAAGACATGGACGGTGCATTATTAAAGTTTAAGTTTTTTGTAACTTCATTCACATGTATTTCAAGTGCTTGCCACATTTGTATATACAAACCTTTTGGCAGACGATCCGTTTTTATATCAGTTTTATGAAACCATAACCTATAAAAAAATATAATTTCGGACTAATCATTCCTATAACATGCCTCGATGGCTCAATCACACATGAATCATGCATGTAATCGTATCTCCAATTCCAAACTAGGAAAATAATAATTTCTTTCCCCACATTATTTTGGCAAAAACATGACCACATTAACTATCCTACTAATTCCATTTCAAGGCAATTATGTATAAAAAAATGTGTTTTTTTTAGGAAGATTACTAATTACGTTACCGTGTGAACTGAACTTGCTTACTATTTCTATGCACTTCGCCCGCGCTCTCTCTTTCACTCAATCTTTTGCACAAATACACAATCTTCCCCTCATTAATTCACTCCCCTCTCCAAAATCCCCAATTTGTTATTCTAGGGTAAGTTTCAAACTTTATGATCCATTTTTTCCAAATTTGATTTCTGTTTCAAAATTCCGAGCAAAACCCATTAATTTTTTCCATCCAATTGAAAAACCCATTAAGATTTTGTCGAAAAGATTAAATCTTGGAAAACCCCTGTTTTTTTTTTTTTTTTAAATTGAGCGAGAAATCAATGGCACCGAGTAGTACGATTCGGAGGGCAATTGGAGTCGTAAAGGACCAAACAAGAATCAGCATTGCGAAAGTTGCGAGTAATCTTGACCCTGAACTCGATATCTTGATCGTAAAGGCAACGAGTCATGATGATATTGTACCAAATGAGAAGTATTTTGATGAGATTTTACGTCGAAGTTCGATATCGAAAGAGCTTGTGAATGAATGCGTAGGGTTGATTTCGAAGAGAATTGAGAGGACTCGTGATTGGATTGTTGCATTGAAGTGTTTGATTCTTGTTCATAGGCTTATGGTTGATGGGGGTGATGATTTTGTCGACGAAATTGCGAGTGCGAATGCAAGTAGTGTGAAAGGTGGTGGAATGTTGAGTAGTATGTGTGTTTTTAAAGACGAGGCACACGCGAATTCTTGGGATTATACTGAGTTTGTGAGGAGGTATGGGATGTATCTTGATGAGAAAGTGGAGTTGATGGTGTTTGATGAGATGTGGTCGAGGAGGAGGTTGCGTGTTTCTGATGGTTTGAATGAATTGAAAGAGAAAGATAAGAAAATCGAGTTGAGCAAGTTGAGTGATGAGATGGCTAGTAAGAGGGTTTTGAGTAGAATGGAACAGTTGCAAAGGTTGCTTGAAAGGGTGCTTGCTATGCGCCCTAGGACTGTCAGTAAGCATCAGAAGTTGGTTGTTCTCGCGCTGTGTCCTGTAGTCGAGGAGAGTTTTAAGGTGTATGGTGATATAGGTGAGGGGTTGGCCTTCTTGTTGGATCAGTTTTGGGGGTTGGAGTATTGGAATGTTGTCAAATCTTTAGGGACTTATGTGACTGTTGCTAAACAGATTGATGAGCTTGTGGAGTTTTATGCTTGGTGTAAAGATTGCGGGGTTGCTACACGCTCTGAGTATCCTGTGGTCGAGAGGGTAAGCGATGATTTGCTTAGCACAATGGAAGCTTTTATGAAGAAGAAGGCTGTTGAGTCAAAGAGTGCTGGGAAGAAGAAGAACAAGAAGAAGGATTCTGATAGTAATGCATCAGTGAAGCGCGATGAGGGAAAAGGAAGCAGTACAGGTCGAATGAGTCAGTTGGAAGCTATCTCTGAGGACTTTGTTGATGATTTTCAGGAGTTGATCAGCTTGAATGATGTACCAGAAGAAGACCAAGGTGAAAATGTGGTGTTGTCTTTGTTTGGTGATTATCCTGGCAACATTAGCAGCAACAATCCATGGGAAGATGTTCCTGACAACTTGGAATTTGCAAAGCAAGGTTCTGTGTGCGAAACTGAACAGACTGGAAATCCTGCTAATAGTGACTGGGAGTTGGCCCTGGTTGAATCTGCAAGTGCTTTGATGAAACAGAAGACTGAACTGAGTGGCGGTTTTGATGATCTTCTGTTAGACAGCTTGTATGATCCGGGAACTGTGAGCCAGAGTGGAAGTAATTTTCCATGGCCTGTGGAAAATGGAAATGCTGTTTTGGCATTGCCAAGCACAGATGAACCACTGCAGACTGTTAATCAGGACCCATTTGCGGCTTCTGTTGCTGTGCCGCCTCCTGCTTATGTGCAGATTGCAGAAAGGGAGCAACAACAAAAATTACTGGTGCAGGAACAGCAGATGTGGCAGCAGTATAGCACAACTGGACTGCAAACCCATACAAGTCCGGTGCAGAATGTTTCCTCATCATACTATGCTTTCAGCTCACAAGCCCTGGTGCCTTATGAGATGACAGGAAATTCGGGGCAGCCAGGAGGTCAGTCAGGAGGCCAGTCAGGGCAGCATTACAACCCTTGGTCCAATTAATTGAAGAGTACAGTTCATAGGTTAACCATACAACAATTTCATGTCCAATAGATTAGAAAAACTCGGTCATTTGGCCGACAATTGGTGTTGCATTCTCTGATATGGAATGAAACAGTGCATTTCTGCCTTCCATATAGTTAACCATTCACATTTTTATGTCCAATACACTAGAAATCTCAGTCATCTATCTGAAAATTGGTGTTGTATTCTCTGACATGGAATGAAATAGTGAATTTTTGCCGTCCATTTACTTTTTCCTGCATTTCAGTCTCATTCAAGGACAGTCACAGTATTAACAAAAGTCGAAAAATGATTGCAACTGTGAATGATTGATTAACTGACCATAGACCCGAAAAATCACATAGCCCAATCTAATTTTCTCGATTCGTATCTTGTGATCGTGTTGGAACTCGAATGTACATAGCAATGTATACCACAATGTAACATTTCCTTATAAAAATTGATGTAGGAGACAGATCATATTTTACATTTGTTATCTTTATTTCTATGATGAACACAGTCACACTATTTTTAACTTTGTATTGGCTGGACAAAATCTGCGCAACAATTGTCGCAATTTTCCGACAATTTTCTCCGCCTAACAAGCGGTCCAGTACATGTAACATCAAAGACCAACCATTCACCATCTCCAGAGTACAACCGGCCATTGCGAATGATTCTCATATGTTTAAGATCAGCATACTTCATCAGAAGTTGAGCAAGTAACAGTTGTATTTGCTGGCTATCAAAGTTGAGGAGGTGAACTATCTTAAGATGCTGATGTTTTCTATACTTGTCACATATCACGTCTTGCTCTTGGTCCGAGTGTCAGAATCCGTGTCCATAATTTGATCAAATAATAACTAATTATACTCGAAAATCGACCAGATTTGGGCAGCTCCCCTGTGAATTGCGAGGCATAAACCAAAATCAAACACACAGCAAGTAAGCAACTTTCGCAGCAACAACAACAACATATACTCATATAGGCTAGGCTTTCCAAGTCTCATATAAGAGAGAGAACTTTCCTTAAACAAAAAATTCAGCTAAAGGGCTCGTTTGAATTATAGAATGGAAATTGTGAGAATTAAAGAAATGAAACGGAAATTTTCTAAAAAAAATCCCGTCTTCAGGAGGTCGGACCGTCTGTCTGAGTACTTATATCATAAGGAGTATTCATCTTCACGCCTGTAATGATCATACCGTTGAAACCCGTCGACCTAATATCTAATATGGTTTCAACCTAATACTCGTACATTATTTCGTGCCGATTAACACTTCTCCCACTATATATGACTTGATAGTCATAGTCGATTCGCATCCCAATCTAATTTTCTCGATTTCATATTGTGTGATCATGTCAGAACTCGAATGTACATAGCAATGTATAGCAGGACAAGCTAAGATCGACCATAGGTCAAATGTAACATTTCCTTGTAGAAAATTAACGTCGGAGACATATCATATTTTACATTTGTTCTACTATCTAACTATCTTCATTTCTATGTTGAACATAGTCACACTATTTTAAGCTTTGTATAGGCTGGACAAAAGCCGCGTAACAATTGTTGCAATTTTCTCCGGCTAACAAGCGGTCTGGTGCGAGTAACATTAGGGATCAACCACTCACCATCTCCAGTGTACAACCGGTTCTTGCGAATAATTCTCATAATTTTAAGATCGGCATACTTCATTAGAAGTTGAGCAAGTAACAGTTTGATTTGCTGGCCATCAGAATTGATGAGGTGAACTATCTTAAGATGCTCATGTTTGCTACATTTCCCCCAGCGGACCTCCTTCTCTTGCTCTGTAATATCTCGAGCATCAGACCGAATTTTAACCTGCACAAAAGACGAGATTATAAAACTTATTAGAACAATTAGAGTGCAAAGTCGAACAACAGTCATTTTGATACCATTATACAAGCAGAAGCTAAAATTATAACACGATAATATACGCAACTTAAGGACAATTGCAAAAGTAGACGCAAAATCATTATATGAAACAATTTGACGCAAGACTTACAGTTAACTCTAACTTAAATAGGAAGGGAGCTGCCTTCAGGGAGGCACAAGTTAATTCCAAGAGACCAATGCCAGATCCATGGACCAAGAGAATCAGATGTTTGAGTTTGGAGAAGACACCCAACTGTCTTGGTAAGGCACCAGGCTGAAACACACCGATGCAAATACAGCAACATGTTACGGGGGCTACAAATACAGAGGGAAGAAAGTAGAGACATCAAATTTTTGGGTGAGAATATACCTCATCTGACAAAGAGGTGAATAGCAGAGTCTTCAAATTAGGGACCTGTTGAGGCAATTTCTCTAGCGCATAAGTTATTGCACGGGAGAAAGGCTGTCTCGTCCCTCGAAAATGTAATCTTACAGGTGAAGCAACTACTCTTAACGACACCACAGGTCCAGTAAATTCTAAGGAAACTAATTTTATAGTGCTTCCAATCTCAATATCCTCTAACTGACAGCAGGAATCCACATTCAAGTGATTTAATGGTAGAGTTGAGTTTCCATGAGACCTAAATTTTAAAAGTCTAGGAGAGGGACAGCCTATAGTTAGCCACTCGAGCTTAGAACAGCTGCTCAAAATGGCATCTACATCTTCCTGCTCAATAGGAGTGTTTCTTATTTCGAGGGTGACCAGAGAGGCAAAGCCACCAAAATTTACTGGAAGCTTCAGGAGACAACGGCTCAAAGACAGATGCCGTAAATGTGACGCCATTATATTCCAGCTTGGTAGGACAGCTCATGTGGGAAGACTATAAACTGTATAAAGCCTGCCCCATAAAAGAAACCAAAGGAGGGGCACTCTCCAAGGTGAATATACACTTTCTCAGCCTGCTTCTCAGCTGCAAACTTGATCCATCTCAACACATGTTCACCACGATCCACACGTATAGGATACTGTATAACCAAGGAATCTATATTTGAACCATAATGGGCTTCCAAGGTTTGGTTGACCCATTCTATGAACCTATGTTGTCGCAGCAGTATTTCTCTTTCTTCAAGTTGATCGAAATCTACGATAGTCATATCGTGGCCAAACAAAGTCTTCACATCGAACTGGAGATTACCAGTAAATCTCCATACTTTACTCCATCTTTTGGAAAGAACACTAGTTGTAGCTGCATCCCGCAGCGACATCATTGATACAATCGAAAAAAGAATCTCATCTGGCAAGCCACTGATCACATCATTGGTTGGAGTGCACTGACACTGAATTGGTTAAAAGATAAAACATGAGCAGCATGCATATTAGTCATGAAATGGGTGAGGGTACTACGAGTCTATGATTGTACCTGAAGAATACAATAAAGTGGTGACTAGAATGCGACACAATACCAATCTTCATCAAGAAGCATGTGACTAGCTATTAATGCAGTTAAACTCACCCCAAGTGATGCAGAATTTGGCACATCCTGCTGCCACCAACGCCTTCCTTTGCATTTCAGACTACTTTGGTTAATTGGAATGCGCTCCTCCATAATCTTGTTAATCTATTCATTAGAAGCACCAAACTTTTCTCATTATCGATGTGACTACGCCATAAAGCAGTCATGATTAAAAGGAGAAAAAAAAAATTCAAGCAGAATTACTCTTATTAGTTCAGGTATTGCTGTTTTGTTTGTTATTTGGGGTGCATTACCAGTGATCTATAATGCGCAATCTATAAATTGTTTGTTAAGATAGTTCACCTCCTCAACTTTGTGGCTATCTAAGAAAGATATATAAGGCTCAACTTTGTGGCTATCTAAGAAAGATATATAAGGCTCAACTTTGTGGCTTACCTCCGGCACAGAAGTTCTGAAAAATGATGTCGGCTTCCAACCATCATAAGGCTTGGGAACTATTGGAACTTCATGATGACTCTTCTGTTGTTGTCGTTTTGGCCCTAACCATTGTCCCACTGCATAGAAGTCAATATGCAATGTCAGACTTGTCACTCCTAAACAATAACAGCTGACTTCAATATGGCCATTGTTCCACCACACTAACAGGCTTTTGACTCAACCACAGCAGCAAGGATCTCTTAATATGTGAAAATAGAAATAGGTTTCTGCAGTTTCTCCTTGCCAGTATGCAGTGAAATTTAGTGCAACTTTATACATACTCCCTCCATCCAAGTTTTAAATACCTTATAGAGAAAATACACCCTTAGTCAAGAGGGTGTACAACCTCCTCAATAAGGGTGCGTTTTTTTTATATGGGATGTTTGAACTTGGACGGGGAAAGTATGATGTTTTAACACAATTTTTTCAGATCCATTGATCAAGGTCAAGTATCAGTGTGAACTAAAGAACATAGATTACTATATTTTACAACCTAAGAACGTATCAGGTAATGGTTTAGTGAAGTTCTTAGTCCATGAAACACTCTTACCAAATTACATTATTGCTTATCAATCACCATAAAGCATTGTCATTACCCGAGTGCCTCTATAGAAGCGGGGTAGGGGGGGGTCAACATATGCAGTTTTTCTCATGCAACAGAAGGGGCTGGTTATGATATGGCCAGTGTTCCACTAAACGAATAGGATCTTCATTCAACCACAATAGCAAGGATCTCTTATTGTGAGATAACAGGGGAAATAGGTTTTTTCTTTCTCCTAGCGGGCATGCAGTGAGATTCATTGCAACTTCATACATATGATGTTTTAACACAAATTTTTCAGTTATAATTGTTAAGTCAACTTATTCAACTGATCCTAATACAACACATCATGTGGATTATGAGATTTATCTGTGAAATGACACATGAGGCTAGTTCCCAACCTGGTAATTCACAGTCCAGGAAATGTCAAATACACATCTAATCCAATCTAACTAATAAAAGTGAATATCAGCATAGAGTTCAATGATCATGTGAATCTTTGCATTCTGATTTACCAGCTCTAGGAAATAATTCGCAATGTCAGTCTTCTTAATGTGAATCTTACACTATCAATAAAGAACCCGCTTGACGCTAGTACTGTGATCAAAACTACGAAAAGAGACAATAATTTGTCATCACAACTCTTACCGTTGGTCCGAGTGTCAGAATCCGTGTCCATAATTGATCAAATAATAACTAATTATACTCGAAAATCGACCAGACTTGGGCAGCTCCCCTGTGAATTGCGAGGCGTAAACCAAAATCAAACGCATCAAGTAAGCAACTTTCGCAACAACCACCACCACCAACAACAACAACAACAAATACTCATGAATTCCTCTACTTTCAAGTAAGCAACTTTCGCAACAACCACCACCACCACCAACAACAAGAACAACAACAAATACTCATGAATTCCTCTACTTTCAAGTAAGCAACTTTCGCAACAACAACAACAAATAACCTAGAACTGGATTCAAGTAATCACAAACATAGTAATTCACTTGCACAACAAAAAGGTGTAATTTTGAGATAATAATTAAATAATTATACAGACAGCTAACTGCATCTCTCAGACAAAATCCAGGGATCATATAAAAAATCAATTAACAAGCTTTTTAATCAATCAATTAAGTTAAAAATTGAGGACCCAGAACAATAATCTAACATCTTTTTAACAACAAATGCTCTACTTTAAATCTTCTTCTAATTACAAAACTACAAATTTGAAGAGAGATTCAGTGAGGTATTATGACTATTATCACCTGATAAAACAAGGGTGCGATTAATTCCATCCTTCTGAGCTAAAGAGCTTGTATGGTGTCTTAGTGTGACCGGAAAAGAAAAGGATTCTAATATAATTAAAAGGAACGAGGGACAAGCAACTCCAATAGTAAACGGGTTTGTACCTCGCATCCTGGCTCGGAGTTGCCAGGTTAGGAAAGTCACTTGAGCAAATTTAGAAACGAAGGCTTCTCCTATGGTAAGCGGGTTTCCAATCTATTCGAGTAGGTCCTACTTTCCAACCCAAATAAGAGAAGTGAAAAAGAAGTTGAGCAAATTTTAAAGGTAACAGTACCATGTAAAATTAGTCAAATTTTGACGGTATATGGTACAATTTTGCAAAATACTTGGTATTACCACGTGCAAATTGGCAAAACACGAGGGTACCACGTGAATTAACTTTTTTTTTTTTTTTAAATTTTGACAGTGTTAATGGCAGGGTTAAGTTTAAGGTATCGTGAGCAAATAATTAAATCTCGAGGGTATTTTGTACAAATTTACAAAACATTGGGTGCCACGCGTGAATCGGTAAAACATGAGGGTATCACGTGAATTAGCCCTTTATTTTTTCCTCTGCAACAAGGGCCCATCTGCCTAAAATTTCTCAAGCAGGTTCAAATCAATGCGTTGGAGTTGCTCTAATATATGAGAGGTTGGGAAGGCAAGTAAAATGTCGTAGAATAAACGAAGTGTTTGAGGTGAGACGTTTAAATATGAAGACGAACAAAAAGATGAGATCAAGGAGAAAGCTAATACACTCCATAGTGTCGCATGTGAGATACAATCAATTTGCCTTGTTATTGACTTATTTCTACATTCTTCGACTCTCGTAGACTCGTAGTGACCAAGTCATAATGTCTTGACTTAATTTTAACGATTAGAGGACTTAGAGCAACTATGCTTCCCAATCTAACGTTAATTATGTTTGTCACGTTTCAATTATAAGATTGTCTCTCTAGAATAAACTCGATTTCATGTCGCACGATCGCGGACTCGGAAAGTGACTCTACTAGTGGAGTCTCAAACCCAAACTCTCCAACTCACTCACACAAACCCACATTAAATCACACTCCCTAAAAATCTCCCAAAATTAAAACGCGGGAAAATCAGCCGCCGCGTAAAACACCAATGTCCTCCACCGTAATAGTCCTTGACAACGGCGGCGGTTATATAAAACTCGGAATCGGCGGCGAACGCGACCCAACCGCCGTCGTTCCAAACTGCACCGCCCGCGCAACCACCACCGCCGCCTCCAAAAAACCCCTAATCGCCGAAGAAATCACCGCCGCGGACCCCACCTCCTTAACCCTCCGCCGCCCAATCGACCGCGGATACCTCACCAACCCGGACCTACAACGCGACATATGGGCCCACCTCTTCAAGACCTACCTTCCTCTCTCTCCGCCGGAGCAGTCCTCTCTCCTCCTAACTCAACCACCCTTCGCACTTTCTCTCTCCTCCGCCCTTCGCCGCCCTTTATTTGAGCTTGTGTTTGAAGATTTCGGGTTCCGGTCGGTGTTCATGTCGGACTCGCCGTCGCTGGTGCACCTCTATGAGGCTCGCAATAACCCTGACGGCGTCGTTTCGAGGACGCAGTGTAGTCTTGTGGTGGAATGTGGCTTCTCGTTTACGCATTGTGCGCCGGTGTTCCAGAATTATACGATTAATTATGGGGTTAAGAGGCTTGATTTGGGCGGGAAAGCGCTGACTAATTATATGAAGGAGTTGGTTTCTTATAGAGCTATTAATGTTATGGATGAGACCCTTATTATGGATGATGTGAAGGAGAAGCTTTCTTTTGTTTCGCTCGATGTTCCTCGTGATTTGCAGATTGCAAGGTCTGGACTTTGATCGATTTCTTTGTTTTTTCTGTTGATTTTGCTGGTATATATGCTACAAGTATTGGAAATGGGGTCTGTTAATCGTGTGTTTTCGATTAATTTGAATCGGGTTTGTTGATCGTGTGTTTTCGATGTAATTTGATATCGGTTTTGTTGATTGTTTGATGACATTGATGGTTGAACTTGAACTTTTAAGAGGTTTTAGTGATGACAAGAAGTGAACTTTGAAGTTGTGTGTGTTTGTGTTTCGAGCTGGTTGATTGTTTGTTTGCTGGAGTTGTAGTTTCACTAGATTAGAAACGAAAGGATGACGTAGTTTAGCCTGTGTTGTCATCAGGAACTGCAGACTTGATAGAAGTGATGCTGGGGTGAAATTTAAGACAACTTAGTAGAAATGGAGGTGTATTGTAGAATGTATGGGGTGGAATGTATGACCCACTTAATCAATTATTATGTGTTGCACGCGATAAAGCATTGTGTAATCCCGTACATGCTGAAGTTTTTGATTGGTGATAGCAAGAAGTATAATGGGATTTCGTTGTTAAATTTGGTTGACATTGATGTTATGGTTGAACTAAGCTGGGTGTTTATGGTAAAGTCCTTTGAGAAATTAAAATTGAGGTTTGACAGTGAGTTGCAATGATTAGCCCATTTATGTGGTGAGATTTTCGGATACTCTAATTGCAAGTTAGAAATGCATTTTTGCTGATCAAGTGAATTGCATTTCTAAATTAAGTTACTAGGATGGGTGAAAGTGTTTGATGGCTGTGTAAGAAAGTGGAGTTTTAAGATCGTGGTTTGGTTTATTATATATGATCACTAACCATTATAACAACTTTTGGAGTTCTAAAGCCTGTTCCTTCAAAATTATAGGCGTTGAACAATGTATCTCTTTAGTGGTTAAACTCCCGATCATCGTACCTAGGTCTGGTAGCTTGTGAGTTGTGACCTTGTGTATTCTAAAAGATGCCAGTGTATAGATCATAACTTGTCTTTCTGTTTGACATTGGATACGTTTTTGTAGTTTCTACATGGACATTTGCGTATGTGTGATACGGAACGCTGCTGTTACCTAGGTCTTCACCCCAGCCATTCACTGACTCTCCTTTCTGCTGTGTCTTTGTTGTATGAAATAAGGTTTCTAACTATTGATGTATTCATTTAGGAAGTCTGGCAGGGACAATCTCTTCAAATGCACATATGTCCTGCCTGATGGTATTACTCATACTAAGGGATTTATAAAAGACACAAATGAAGCACAGAGGTACCGTACTTTATATGATGGAGTTCCAGACTCTCCTATGAGCGAGAAAGAGGATATGGACGTGGATGAAGAGGAGGAGAAGTCAAATGGCAGAAAGAAAATTGATTTGACTAAAAATGTATTTACATGTGTTTTGCCCTTGTCTAGTAAATGAATTATTTTCCCTTGTTATTATATAAAGATTTGTTTGCTGTTGACAGGAGTTTAACTTGACGAATGAGCGCTTTCTTGTCCCAGAGATGATTTTCCGTCCTGCTGATTTAGGTCTGTCTTTTTTCTATTTCCTGGCCTAAAAGTAAATCTTAATAGCTCATCTGTGTTGGTCGGTGGGAGACCATAAAAGTTCCCATCTTCCTTTTTCCAAGGAAGGGACTTATGACTTGAAATACCATCAGTTCCTATTTGTCACTGGCTCTGAACGTAGTTTTACTATTGTGATGCTCTTATTGGTGTTATTTCTTGTCATTGACGTTCCTTGTTGTGGGTGATGTTTGTTCTATATCATGATCATGATGGTTCTATATGAGCTTCTCTTGCCAATCTATTTTGTGGCGTTTTGCCATTAATTCTGCTTAACCTTATGGAAAACAGAAAAAGTTCGATAGTGAGGGATATGGAATTATGGATGGCTGTCAAAGGCTTATTGGTTATGGTGCCTGATAATTTGTTTGGGCTAATAGAAGTCTGGTTTTAACTTTGTTCTGCAGGTATGAACCAAGCAGGTCTAGCAGAGTGCATTGTTCGTTCTGTAAACTCTTGCCATCCCCTTCTTCATCCTGTGCTCTATGAAAGGTTGTCACTGAGATCTTCAAATACTAGATATATATATATACTGTATATACTATGCATTACATTTCCAGTTGTCTTTCATATCTATTAACTGTTTCCAAAATGTTCTCTTGCAGCATCATTTTGACTGGCGGAAGCACATTATTTCCTCATTTTGCTGAAAGATTGTAAGATTTAGACCCTGTTTAGCGCATGCTGCGTGTTTGATCTGATTGGATTAAGTTCTGCCAGTTTATGTTGCGGTTCTGTCTACTTTGCAGAGAAAAGGAGCTCCGACCTTTGGTACCTGATGATTACCAAGTGAAAATAACCACTCAAGAAGAGTAATTTTCGCTATAACCAATTTCTCAGAGATACTATACCACTATGCCTAAACCTCTTCACCTGATTGTTTTTATTTTTTACACAGTCCCATATTAGGTGTTTGGCGAGGTGGTTCACTTCTAGCATCTAGCCCTGATTTTGAGACAATGTGTGCCACCAAATTCGAGTATGAGGAGGAAGGATCAGCTCGTTGTAGTAGAAGGTTTTTCCAGTGAGGTTTTGACTCTGGACAGGTTAGTTGATGTTGAAGAACTCTTTGAATTCCTTGTTAGATTAAATTAGTAGAGTGTGAAGAGGCATGATGCATGTATGGAGACTCTTAGTACTCTCGCTCCTAGAAGACTCTGGAGTTTGTTAAGCCCTGCAAAATAGGGACCTTAAGTTGTGATGAGAGGTGCTAGCCACATCAAAAAGAATGAGTTTTGTGTGAGATTTCTCCATCTAAGTTCCTTTGAGTGAGGGTTCTTACGTACTCGGGTTCTGAGGTCGTTCATTTTGTGAGAGTTGTCAAGTTTGCATTAAACTTATACTTGTGACTTTGTGAGACTACTTTTATAATAGAGTTGTGTTGTGGATTAGGTTTATGCCGAACCACTCTCAAATCGTTCTCTTGCACTTTTCCTCTATTTTGTGTGTCTTAGCACTGATTTCCCAATCGTTGATATTCTGTTTATTCCTCTTTATACAGAGACAGTTTTGCAAAGTTTCATGGATGGTCTTAGTTAAACATCTATGTTCAAGCTGGTATATCTTAGAAACTTCACCTCCAGTTATCAGCAGAAAGGGGTCTGCAATCCTCAATTGTGTGAACCTTCGAAGGAACAAAAATCACTCGGATATGACAATGGAAACGACTGTTTTTTTGGGACTCTGATACAGATGCCATTCTGAGAGTCAGTCATAACGTCCCAGACACCTGATTCTTTTATTCAGAACAGTGCTGTGATATGCAAGACCGAACTCCTATACATCCGCGGAAGCTGAATACTACAGGGTTCTTCAGTATTCCACATTGCAGATCTACAGCCCTTCCCAGTTACTGTAGCTGCAAAGTTGTACCATTATGTTCTTAGCCTTTGCGGATACGTTATTGGTTGAGATCTGTAACCTAACTTGAACATCCTTGTATATCTATGAAAATTATTATTGTTCGCGCAATCATCTCGATTTCTAAGTATTATATCTTATATGTCTGGCTGAAGTGCAAATTCTAAACAGTTTACTTCAAATGTCCTTGTGACTTATTAGTTATTACAGCAAATATTACTTTCCACTTTAAGGACTTGTAAGTTGTATTACAGGTTAACAAGATCTCCTGCATTATATTTAGCACAGTGAAACTCTATTGTCGCCCGCAGCAACAGTTGATACTGATGCCCACATTATTACAGTACAGTACTTAGGTCTTAGTACAAGCTATAAGCCATGATTTATCAAATGCGATATTTCCGAGTCTGCAGAAAGTCGGCTCCCAGTACGAGCTCTTCTGCACATATTGAAGAACAGAACTGTGAGTTTGATAGTCATATATGCAGACTGATTTACAGGCAGCGTAACAAAGGTTTACAAAGTGAACACTGAGAAGATAAATAGGCGCAGTGTGATCTTGATGATGATACAAGTGTTCGAAAGACTTACAGTAAGGCATGAGCTTCCACTGCTGATTCTGGTTGTCTCCCTTCCAGCATTTGTACAGAGCAACAACAGTGCCATCACGGATACCACCGTGATTCTTATCAGCATTCCAAGCATCCATAACCATGCCAACATTGTTCACAGTCCTGACAGTCCTGAAACCAGAGCCCAAGTCTCTGCTCTCCGTCCACATGATGGATACATCGAAAGCATCAGGATTGTAGGCAACCAATTGCACCTGTACAAACAGACAGTACATCAAACTCGAGAAATGTTGTTGAGCAACTTAAGTGCAGATGACAGCAAAGTATATGATCATAGACTTTGCTAACAAAAACCATAAATCAGAAACAAGAGGCATGCACATTAGAAAAAGATCAGATGACAGCAAAGTATATGCTCATAGACTTTTCTAACAAAAACACAGAATATGTTCTGAATGGACATCCGAAAGGGATCCTGCCTCACGCTATCAGGGGAATTTGTGATCAGTGACATTCATCTATTGAGATACCATCCAGGGCACAGCTTGGGAATCTTATCAGGATATAAAGGAATGACCACTTGAGAAGCATATATTCTTTAGTATCAAACTTTATAACTTAAATACCCTTTTATTATGCGACAATAAAACCCGTGTTTTAAACATAACCATGCGACAGATGATCTCCACTTGTACAGTTGACGCTCGTACCAAAGTGAATGCCATCCATATTCATTCAAAGTACTACCTCAAAAGATTACCCTACTGGAAACATAATAATTCAAACTTATCTTGTTCTAACCAGACATGAAAATTGAAATTTTTCGACAGCATTATGAACTTACGGAAACAGAAGTGACAATGCAAATAAGATTGGTTACTCACAGGATAACCAGAAACTGAATGTTTAACAGCCTGTCCAGTAGCTTTGTTCACCAAAATGAAACTAGGATGGCGCTCCTCGTCCTTCACCTTTGTGCTGTGCTTCTCATCTTTGTACCAGTGCTGCAACACCAATAAGTCATGCAAATGAAAACACTGACATCAACTTATCCACACAGTAACACAGACGACTTATCCGAGTACAATTGAAATCAAAATCTTAAAAAGACACACAGAATGACAGAAACCTCAGATTACTTGGACTGGAAAATGGTTGTAACATAACAATTTTGTCCAATAAAGCTTATCTTATGCTAAGTCTCCTATCAGACCGTCTAATCATAACTTCGTATATAGGTTATGATCAAAGCGAAATGTGTAAGGTTTTTCAACATGAAAACACGAGTATTCAAGATGTTAAATTGTTAACGACGAATCATTTCATTTCTAAAACACTATAATCTCAAATCTTTACTTTACCTTATGTCTCGGACACAATAAGATTGATCATTTAATATTAGACCGTCTTATACAAGTTTTTACATAACGAATTAACGAGTACCACACATGCTCAAAAGCGAAAAACCGAAAAGAAAAGGAAAAGAGATAGATTAGAGACCTGAGTAAGAGTTGGGACGAGTAAGAATAACCATCACGTATAGCAACAGCAAACTTATCACCACCAGCTTTGCAGCAAATCCTGTAACTAGGCTTGTTAGCCTGGTAGCCCATCTTAGGCGGCCCACCAAGCCCAACACCATTACTAGCATAGTTGTTATTACCTGTATTATAGTTGGGCTTTGGGTAATTTTGGGCTGGGCCTTCAATGAAAACAGGCATATGAGGATTGGTCTCCTCATGTCCACCATATGAACTAGGAGGTGGTGGTGGAGGGTAGTTTTGGTATTTCCCATATGGTGAGGGCTTTGAGTTATAGCCCCTTGGTGCTTGATCATATGTGTCACCCACATATGGGGAGGGCTTTGAGTTGTAGCCTCTAGGAGGTGGTTGATCATACGTGTCACGGTAGGAGGACGGTGGAGCACTGTAAGCCCCACCGTTGCCATAAGTGGTCTCTACAGGAGGGTATGAGTATGGGGATTGCTTGACGGGTGGTGGTGGGTAGTCGTGTTCGCCTCGGCCATAGTGGTGGCTAGGGTGATCAGCTTGGCCATATGGTGTGAGGAAGTCCATAGTTAAGCTTAGCCTTATTGGTAAATGAGTGAAGTTGCTATGTATAGCACAAAAACATCCTACATCACAAAAGTTCCCAAGCATAATGCATGATATTATTAATAATAATTTTAACAAGAATAAGAACCAATTTTTTTTTTTCTCCACTGAATAATGAGAACATTTTGTGGGAAAATGTCGAAAGTAAATAAAGACAATGATGCCCTAGAGCATCCCTTTGGAGGTCAGACGTGCCAGTCGACACAACCGAAAAAGATTTAGGCTTTGTACACGAGTTTTGGGCCCAACCCTAAAATAAATATTGATTTCTTGTATAATTCACATCCAACCTCTAACGCACCCAAATTACCCGACTCGAACATGAAAAATAATAGTGCAGTTGTTCATGACAATGAGAGTTTGAGAGTCAAAGGCATGTACTTAGATAAAAATAGACAATAACAGTAATATCCAAATTATATTACAGAAGGAAGCACATTCAAATCAATCCAAACTCGCCATGAAAAAACTCCATCATTTGCGGCAACATTGCTTAGTACAGAAGCATATATATTGTCATATACCAAGCAATACACACTGAAGGTAAAATACATATTTATAGATAAAAGAATCCTGCCCTGCTGTCTCGCCTCCTCTGAGTTCGCAGGGATCCAATGCGAGGCGTAAGCTCTCCTGCATTCAGCCAGAGAAAAAATTTTCCTTTAAATTTTAGGTTTGACTGATCTAGGGAGGTAAAAAGATGCACTTGATGTCTCACTTAAGGCAAGGCAAAATCTGCAATGAGGGTGCTCAACTACGGACAAGATATTTGCAGCTTTACTGTTATGCCAATGCAAAGCGAAATTACTTTCATGATGGTTGCTGCTTGAGCAGCGTAAGTGATTGTCGAGTGACTAAAGAGAGATGCTTGTTGGTTATTGGCTAACCAGTTCACTAACTAGATGAGTAGATTCGATAGTGCACATTTCTTATCAGCAAAAACTTAATAAAAAATGTTCTGCAGTACATTTTGGTAAGACATGGTGACCTTTCATGGGTTGACGGTGTGGTTTTGAAGTTCCATGTTGAAAACTCATGCGAAAAGCTTAACATCACACCATGACTTGGTTACTTCTTACGTCTAACCATAACTTACAGTAGGACAGTCATACCCAAAGTTTGTTCTCATTTTAATGGATCTACCCAATACCAAAAAAAAAAAAAAAGTTTCACTACTATTAATCACTTTGAGCTGGAATAGAAGATGAAAAAAGAATGTGGCAGCGATGAATAGAAACATTACAGACAGTTAAATTCAGATGCAAGAGATAAAGCCTTACAGTGACGGGTGATCTTCCATTGCTGGTTGTGATTGTCCCCTTTCCAGGTCTCATAAAGTGCAAGAACAGTGCCATCATGCATCCCACCATGATCCTTATCAGCATTCCAAGCATCCACGACCAAGTGAATGTTATTCACGGTCCTGATAGTTCTAAAACCATGACCCAAGTCCTTGCTCTCGGTCCACAGCACAGACTCATCCAAAACATCAGGCCTGTAAGGGCCTAGTTGCACCTGAACAGTGATTAAGAAAGCATATGTAAGTTCCAACAATTTTTAGTTCTCGGGAAGAAAAAAAAAAACAAATTTGGTTTAGTTTTTATAACTAATCAATGACATATGTGCAGTTGAGAACCCTTTCAGCACATCATATGTTGTCAAAAGTAACTCTCGAAACTGGTGATCAACAACCATTACAAAATAATGTGGCTACTCAAACATAGTCAGCAACATCACTTTCCTAAGAGATCATGAACATAAACAAGGGTCTCCTGTCACACTACAACGGCAATCCATAATCGAGATCATAAGCCATAACAGGAGCATTGCCAGTAACGTGCAGCAGTGGGCAAATTTTATGAAAGTCCATCATGTTAAGGTATTAATCTTTGCACAATTGGTCAACTTAAAAGGACGACAGGTCGACAGGAACATGGGCAACTTTATCAAGTACAAATTTTGACCCAGCAATGATCTAGAAGCTACCACTTTTATCAATCATGAACTAACATGGAATCCATATCCAAAAGCTATGGAGGTACATGTCAACCTTGGGCAAACATGACAACTTGTACAGGGACCTGCAACTTGCTTGTAAGATGTTCGTCCTACTTAAACATCAACTGAACATGAAGCGGATAATATCCCGCATTCTAACATCATCATATCATCCCTAACAGCCTTAAGAAGCATCAAAAGCCAGCCACTGCCCAATCTATAAAAGAGAAACTGACAGAAATGGCACCTATAACCAAGCTTCAGCTCAATGATTAAGGTTTCTACTCTTGAAGACTTCCTTTTCTCCTTTTGAGGATCAAAGACTCAACTTCTCTAAGCTCCAAGCAACAGAGAATTCAAAGCAAAAAGCGAGGACTCACCGGATGACAAGAGATAGAATGCTTAACAGCCTGGCCAGTGCCTTTGTTCACCAACATGAAACTGGGATAACCATCTTTATCCTTCACCTTTGTGCTGTACTTCTCATCTTTGACCCAGTGCTGCAACCACAACAACATCCACACAAACCATACATCAAAGATCGCCACCACACATGAAGTCGACATTAGATAACTCAATCCACATATACTACATCAAACAATTACTCCGCTCAAAATGAACCAACCCACGTTTGCTCAATAAACAAAAAGTTCGGAACTTTTGATCAGATTACAACAAAGATCACCACCACACATGAAGTCAAATTATTTAACTCAATCGAAATGCCTACAAAAAAAAAAAGGGAACTCAACCTACATATACTACCATAAAGAATTTCAACACTCAAAACGAATCCACCCACATTCGTCCAATAAACAAAATTTCCGGAACTTTTGATCAGATTACATCAAAATACACCCACATTCATTCATTAAAACAAAACGTTCAGAACCTTTGATCAGACTACAACCAAATACACTCACATTGGTCATCAAAAGTAATACAAAACAAAATGCTTATAAAGTAATCCAATGTTCAGCATAATGTAGTGTTGACTGATCAAAAGATTACAACTTTTCAGCTTTACTCCACACGCAACCCATTTTTCAGTGTCATCAAAATTGATTAAATTCATCAACATACACACAGATTCATCAAACAATTTCCCAAACATCAACCCACCTTAATCCAATCAACAAAAAGATTCTACCTTTTCATCAGATTGATACAAAATGTGCATACACTTTCACATGATCAAGAGTAACACACAACAAGTTACAACAGGCCCAATCAAAAAAGCAAAATTCAGCTTCATCTTGAAGCATCAAAATTCAAAACATCACATATATAATCTCAACTTAAATCCCCATTCTTCTATTCAATTGTACTGTACTGACTTTTACAGACGACAAAATGATTTGAGTTCGGCTAACATAAATCGTAATTGGCAAGGCATACACGTAAACAATTAA
Organism: Spergularia marina; assembly: GCA_963680865.1. NCBI lineage: Eukaryota > Viridiplantae > Streptophyta > Magnoliopsida > Caryophyllales > Caryophyllaceae > Spergularia > Spergularia marina. The sequence goes on along the minus strand of OY804557.1, from coordinate 23,164,040 downwards.
AAATGATTAAAAAATTAGGGGAAATTAAATAATTAAAAAAAGAGAACAAACAAACCTGGGTAGGATCGGAATGATCAGGATGAGTCAGCACAACTTTTCCATCACGAATCCCAACAGCATACCTATCACCACCAGCTCTGCACAGAAACTTACAATTGGGCTTATTCTCAAGGTGGGCCAAGCCCGACTCAGACCCGGCTTCAGACCCGCCACCGTAGGAATGGGTACTGGCCCCACCGTGATCATCCGACTCATGGCGGAAATGGGACGAGATGAAACCCGGCATGTGCGGCTGAAAACGGTGAGGAGGGGACCCGCCACCCCCACCACCTTCATGGGAAGAAGGCTGGTGGCCGTACGAATGTTGTGGGGCAGGAGGGTAGTTTTGGTATTCCGAATGTGGTGGTGGGGCGTAGGATGATTGGAAAGAAGGGGGTGGCGTGTCGTACACACCGCCGTAGGAGGGTGGTGGAGGGTAGGTTTGGTGTGGTGGTTGGGGTGGGTAAGAGTGGCCCATCTGGTGGGGTGGTGGTGGGTAAGGGGAGTGGGAGAAGGGTTGCGGTGGTGGTGGTGGGTAGTTGTCGTCGCCGTCGTCTTCACGGTGGTTGTGGTGGCGGTGGTGGCTGACGTGGCTGTGTGGGTAGTCCATGATTTTTGTGTGAAATGATTTGATTGGAAGATTTCGAGTTTTGGAGAAGTGTGTATGACAAGACTTTATTTTTAGGTGTGGGGGACAATGCTTAATATATTGAGTGGCATGTGTGATATGCCGCGTAACCGATCATTTCAGTTCAGATTATAAATAAAATTATATGAAATTAAAAAAAATTGGTGTTGATTTATGATGATATAAGATTGGATTTCATAATTTGCGATTGATTTATTTTTGAGTGTCATTGTTTAGTTTATCAAGAGTTGGTTATGTTTTAAAGATTTGAGTTAATTCAGATCAATTTAATTCTAACCAGATACGAATTTGTAATCGAATTAAATAGTTCCATGTTGTGAATCGTGATGGGTAATAGGAGTGATGAGTCATGATTGTGATTGGAGAAGTGTGAGAGGGAAAATGTGGTTTTGTTTGTTAGTATTGGTTTGAGAACATTAAAGTCACACCAAATTTATTTGTAGTAGGCCAACTAGAAGGAATGTAATATTTCATATAAAAACAAATGGAGGAGTAGCTATTGTCGTTGTTCAATTGTCAATTTTTGTCTCTTCTTTTCGTTAATAGACAATGAATGAAAATAAGTAATTAATTCATGGCGTATTATTAAGAGTTAAGACGTGAAAAAGTACAAACTATCATTGAATATACTATATGATAAACATTAATATTTATTTTGATTCCAAATGCTTGTTATTAAAATGAAAATTAAGTACACGATATAATGTTATAGAAAACACTTTTAATTGATAATTTCCACTATAGGAATCCGTACAATAATCGTGTATTCATGATAGTTAGATATCCAACATAGTTTTTTTTTTTTTGGGTTACAAGATATCCAACATAGTTAATATTTAATAGTACGCCTTTGACTCAACCAACGATAGTAACAAGCTTCATTGGTCTCGCATAGAATTGAGCCTAAACCAAAGGAAAACATCATCCCTAAACAAATGAGTCGATCCCCACAAAATAAGAAGATTGTACTTGGCTTGGTCAGCTTGGCGTTTTAAAGGAAGATGCGGATTTCTTGATTGTAAAAATGATATGATTGTGATGGTCTAAGTTTTAAAGTGTGGACTTTTTGTAGGGGGTAACGTGGAGGCCTGGAGGGTGCATGTGATTAGTTTGATTAGTATGATGAATGTGAAAGTGTGAAAAGGTAGACATGATTGTTTTGTTAATTGGTTTGTGAAGATTGAGGTTTATTAGATTATTAGTAATAGTAGTAGGTGGACTAGATTAGTTTTATCTGTTATTTTGATGATCATTTTAATTTTATGGAAGTTTTTTTGTTAAACACAACCTTATATGATAGCGTATGCTTTGTTTAACATTTTCTTATTCTTTATAAGACACTACCAAAACTGACTATCTGGCAAAAAAAGTCAAGTTCGTCTGTTGGATAACCAACTGAGCTAAAAGTCTAGATTAATAGTTAGAACAGTCACAAATTCACAATGGTTTTATATCTTCAACATGCCCCCTCATGCAAAGGCCACATGTGAATTTCGAGATCTCAGGATCGCTGAGCCTCTGATACTAATATACCATGTTAAATAACCAACTAAGACAAAAGTTTAGACTGATGGTTGAAAGCACCCACAATGGTTTATACCTTATACCTTCAACATGGCATTGACTACTCAAAACTCATGACTTCTTATCGGTTCAGACTTCTGAATGAGGTACATGATATTCGGCCCAAAAATCGTATCATGTAAGCTAATGAACTATTGGGCTTGAGCCCGAAGTCTGGGCCAAAGAAGAAGGTTGGCCCAATTGACCCAACACCCGTTTTCATGCAGATGATCACAGATAAGAACCAAGAAAAGTTGACAAATTTTGGCGCAAAATGTAAAATTTCCCGCGAAAGTATGAACCTGAAATTTGAAAGAACCAACAGAATAAACAAGGATTTGAAGTTGATCAGAAAAGTGTAATTAATGATACTAGTCCTGGTTGCAGTATGAATTTGATTTGGGAAGACATATTAATGGTAGTCACAATATTAATGGAAACACCCTCCTGCCACTCTATTTATTACATCCTCTATTTTCTTACCTTAACATCTCCACATTCAAATTTAATTTTACCATGCACATACATGAGCACCTTGTTCGAATTTTAAAACTTCTCGATATATAAGCACTTGATTGAGTTTGTACGGGACAATGGTGAATCTAAAAAGTAAAGACTGGAGGGTCAAAACCATCAAGTAGAGGAAGAAAAGTTTATTCTTATATCATGCATGGGAGTAGAAGATACTCCGTGTAAGAGAACTTTATACGATTGTAAGGATTAAATTACATCGAAATATTAGTCCATGATCATATATGAAGCAAAAAATTTGACGCTTCCTCAATTTCAAAGGGGTCAGCCGACCGCCCATAACATACTCTACATTTGCCGTGTTAATTTGATTTGAAATTCATCGTATATAGTACGAACTGTAACAATGTTGCTACTAAAAACTTTAAAAGTATCAAAAAATCGTCGACTTATATAATTTTATCGGACCCAAAATTACGTGAATTTGAATGTTTACATTTGAAATGGAGAAAGAGACATATTTATGACATGAGTCAGAGAATCAATGTTTTGAGCAAAGTTGAGTTACAAAAGCGTGAGCATTTGCAACAAAGGGTCTAACCCCTGTGAACCCAATGTTTTTCTCTATTGCACCCGTTTTCATGTGATTCACTTTAGCAAAGTGTTAGGTTTCTCTGTGATTTGCTTAAATACCAACCTCTTCTTACTTCTCCTTTATATATTTCTCACCTTTCTTTCTTCTCTTGCTAACTTAAAACTAGCTAGTTCTTTTTGTACTTTCTTACACAAAAGTACGTACTTCAATCGGAGGTTATTATAAAAACTAGAGTGAACTTGAAAGTTTATAGAAATTCGAGCTACTTTAAAAGTAACGCAATATACAACAGAAAACGAAGATGAAAATGAAGCAGATGACGAGTTCTATGTCCCTGGTCGTTGTTCTTGTTATTCTTCTCGTCTTGCCTAGTATTACTTCTTCAAAACACTTAAGTCGGCCTCGTTATTGTAAGTACTCTATCTATATATCTACATTAGATCACAATAATTACATTGGTTATGTTTTTATGTATTTTGATTTCATTTGCCCCAAATATTACAAATTAAGAACATTATTAATGAGGAAAAAGTAAGGTCTAATTTAAATTTCTCTAAAATACTATTCGAACTCGTAAATGTCAATAAAATAAAAATTAGAACATAGAGAGCTTGTACAAGATAGTAAAAAACACACTTGATTAGCTTTGCGTAATATGCGCTGGTTATGCATGCAAAATATGGAGTACTACGTACAAAATGCAGGGCTGAAATATATGTTATAAATGCTTGCATGCAAAATTTCTGCAACTTTTATATGATGGACATCGTACAATAATCAATAAATTTACCCCCGAAATGTCATTTTCTTAGGTTCTTTTTAAACATATCTTGATGAATTTTTTAAATGTGATTGTTAGCTCCTAATCACACTACTTAATTTTCTTAATTACAATTTCTCAGATCGAAGCCCTCACAGACTAGTACAACCAAGAATGAGAGGCAACATTATGGGTAGTCCGAGAGGTAGTAGTAGACCCGTAACAAAGCCCAAGGTCGGACCCGACACGGTCGAGATCGCGGGTTCGAGCTTGCCAGACTGCTCTCACGCTTGTGGATCATGTTCACCATGTAGGCTAGTTATGGTTAGCTTTGTGTGTGCCTCACTTGAAGAAGCTGAGACTTGTCCTATGGCTTACAAGTGCATGTGTAAAAATAAGTCTTATCCTGTTCCATAAGTGCATAGTTAATTAGTTGATGATCATGTAAAACCTAGAGTTAAAATCGAACTAGTGTGAACTATTTCATTTCTATAATTCTATATAACATAGTAACAATTTAATTTAATCTGTTCATCTTTCATATTTTTTTAGGTCCTGGTTATTTGTGTCTATGTTAAATTGATCATCCAGAGTCATCATAGCTACATTTCACAATAACTAAGAAAACAACATATAAGGGTAAGACCGTGACGTCCAACTCCGATTCCCTTACCACAGGAATCAGGAAGGATCGGAACTTTTGAGACATTAGGCATACAAATGAATAAACAAAAATCTTTCGTATTAAGATCTGCATCACCTGCTCAAAAAATGTTGAATGATACGGTATAACTATAACATCAATATACAACGCATCGTATAGGAGCAACATTAGGTAGCATGTTTATAAATGTCTATAGCTTACAAGATTCTTTTCCAAGGTGCTAATGAAGGCTGATCTAATGCTTAAGGCGCTGTCAGCTATAGCTACTGTTGATGACAGGCGCCGATTGACAGTACAGGCCAGTCATAAGCTCATGAGGGTCTTGAGCTAAGAGAGTGTGGGTATTTTTGACTGAACCATGCATAATACTTCAGATCTTCAGTATTAACATTACCTTAACCATATGCTGAAGTCTGAGGTTGGATTTACGCAACCTTAACCATATGTTGAAAGCTGTTCCGAGATGACCTGATCAAAAGATTGGGTCGAGAATTGCACTTACCAACTGAAACTTCAGGTTACAAGAGTAATTCGTCAACTCAATCGGAATAATTGATCATCTTCTAGTTTGGCTCAAAAGCGCACTTGATCAGTTGACTTGGGTATGAATCAGAGTGGCAGACACACAATAGCTCATTACACATCGGCACATCGTACAAATCAAGTGATCCACTAGATGATGGTAGCTATGAACATCTTTGAGAAACATTTAGAGAACCAGATGATTACTCTTCGTTGATCAGTCGGTGAACGGCTGTGAGTCCATACACAGGTGCACCAGCTTTCGTTGGTACTGTCCATAAAGCTCATCAGCAGCAATTACTTCCTCATTTTCTGGGTTCAAATCAGGCAAGACGAGAAATCGGTCTTTATTTGATGATTCAGGCCCTTGTTCATCATCCTCCATGTTAGAAAATATATCACCATGGGTTTCTCGACAGGCAACAATGAACATGGCTGCTGTGTCAGGCTGCTGTGCTTCACGCAGTGCAGTCAGAGCTTCTCGAAATGCACCAGCTGCCACATACAATATCAGAGCCCTGCAGCGTAGAACAGTCATACGTGAATTATGACAGCTAATGCAAAGATGGCACAAAAGAAACTTCAAGTACTGAACCCATCATACCTCCAGAGGTTGTGCTCATTGCGAAGTACATGGTCCGCCCACCTTTGCAGCACCCTAGTCCACCATACAGAAAAAAAACCATGTTATGAAGATCAAACTGATGAGTGATGACTGACCTTAGCAGAATCTAGAAAGAGGGATGGTCTCTTCAGGTTGTCCTAAATCATTACATGATACTGAACTTTGTGTGTGAAAAACATGAGCAATCCCTAAGTTTCTTGAATAACTAGAAAACTTTTACAATATTTTTTTTCTCATTGACTATATAAATACATATAAGCAGGAATGGCCTGACGCCCTGACAGGAAACAAGTGCATTGCAAGAAGCAATAATCAAGTTACAGTAAAATGAGATAGGAATAGGACTGACCTTGAGTAATCAGAACCCTTCAAATGCGTTGCAGCTAAAGTTGCAGCATCTGTCCAGCATCCAGCATCTTGTAACTGCAATCAGGACTACCCACTTAGCATGGAAAATTAACATCAACAAAGCTTCTCGTTCAAAATGTTTTTTTCATTTGCTTTACCAACCCTTTTTCTTTTATTTATCTATTTTTATTTTATTTTTTTGGGTTGGGAGGTGGGGTTGAAGAACAGACCTGAGAACAAGCTTCCTGATGCCTTCCAACAGCACAAAGAAGATGAGTGCCGGACAATGACTTGTCTGTTCTTACCATATTGGCTGCAACAACCTACATAACATGGTTATAATTAATAAAATAGCACATTTGCCATGAGAAAATGTACACTCATTCAAATGGTGATGCATTCTTACCTTAACGGCAAGTTCAAGAAGAGATTTGGACACAGCAGAAGCAAGAGCAACCGCACGTAGGGCATTTGCATAGAAGTAATGGCTTTCAGGAGAAGTGGATAGTAATAAACTCACAGCAGCTTCTAAGTTTCCGACCGAGACTAGACTGTCAATACATATAATAGTCAAAAGTTAGTTACGACCATTAATAGCCAGACTATGAAATGGCAAAATGCTACTACCATGTACAGTTTTCTGAACACTATCAAAAGGCACACATGAAATATCCAAAAGACAGAAAGATACTCGGATGAACAGGGAGACATGAAAATGGCCAAATTTCTAGATCAATTCAACTCAAAAGACAAAGATGCATTTGAAGTTCCACTAACCATTTCACCTGTTCGGATAGTGACACACTACTAAAGATGCCATACTCGATATTATTATATACTAAGTGATGATGATAATGTGACAAAGCAGGTTTTTTTTAGGTCTGAAGCTAGAATATTATCATGTAGAAGCAAATTCTGAATACATACATAAAGACATCAGAGCTTGATAACACGAGTATCCAGACACAGGTGAAGAGCTACCTAAGGCTTTGATCACAAAAAGGGGAATGTTGATTGTCACGATGTTTAATGGAGGCAAGCCAAAGTTAGTAATAAGCGCACTAACAGTTAAAACGATAATGTGCCGCTTCGTGGTTAAGCGTACTAAGCACACTAAATCTCAATGGAACATACTCATGTACACGGTTCTGGATTGCATCTTCTCCTTCCAACTTTTCATGCCAAAGTATACGCTCATTAGCGGTCTCCCACAATTCTTCTTGCTCAAAAGCCATGAGTCTAAGTTGTCCTGGACTCTGCCAACAGGTTAATACTTATGATGAGATTCAGTTGAGACAAGCAACATCTCCAGCAATTATACAGTAAAAAGCTACGTATGAGCAGTCTTTTATTTACTGAAAAGTGAAAACAAAGAAAGATTTGACGAACCAAAGAGTCTCTTCTATCAGAGCCAGGCAATGCTTTTCCGCCCGACGTTATTCGAGTGAGCAGCGCAGCTTCATCAATTTGTGCATCCGGTTCTAAAGCAGACTTTTTCTGAGGCATTTTACTACGAGACTTATTTATCAAATGGTTAAGTGCACGAGGCAGCTGTAGCCAGAAAAGTCCTTCAGATGTTTCACCAAAGATTGTAGCAGCAAAGGCAAGTCTCACGGCAGAACCTTTGTTCATCACTTTAGCATAGAGTCTTGCTCTTTCATCATCAAGAATGCATCCTAGAAAGAAGAATGTATAATAATAACTAAACATGATCTATACAATTAAGTAAAAGGGCATAGTCATGGGGCAGGCGGCCGAACCTTCTTGACGATAAGGTTCCAATACTTTCAGAAGCATTTCTGGAACAGCAACATCACCAACGGGTAGAGTTTCAATCATGTAACTGCGAAGATCTTCAGCTGATTTCGGAGTTCCTGGAATATGGTGGGGCCTTTTATCAATCATTATACTGCTTGTGTTGAACCAAGATGGTTTCACACCCAATTGCAGAATCATTCGCAATGCCTGAAGCAATTATAAAAATAGACAGTTAATCTCCACGGCTGACAGATGTTAGTCCAAGTTTCTGTTCACCGCTTCTCTGGTTCTATACATATAACTCCATTTCAAATGGTATAATAGTTATGATGATGGGTTTTTTTCTTTCTTTTTTTTTTTTTTTTCCTATTGAGAGAATACCATTTCACTTAGAAAGAAAAAGTCACAGTAAAGCGATGGGTCAAAATCAATTATACAGGGATTTTGAGTCCAGTATAGTTCTATAGATTACATGCAAAGCATTGCTGTGCTGACATACCCACAAGAGGCGGTGTCAAGAATTCTGGGGGGGAGGGAGCAGGGGGGCGCAGACAGAATAGATAGCATAACCAAGCACATTTGTCTTCCCAACATATATGAAATAAAAAGCATGCTGTATGTATTGTTACAGCTATTAAATGACAATGTAACCAGCACAAAAGCAGAAAATAATAGATGGTGCATGATCAGTGTTTTAGACTCTAGAAAGTACAAGGGAAACTTACCAGGGCATGTGGAGTGGGAAGTAGAATGGGAGCACACAGTGGCATCGATCGAAATCTTTCCCTAACTGCGCCATATTGAGCTCCATATGCAAATTTTTGGTCATTTCTGCTAGAGGCAAAAAAGGGATATAAAGTAAGAGAGCTTAACGAAAGCAGGCTAATGAAAAACACACAAAGAAGACAAAGCAGCAATGGAGAAGCTCTACACGAAATCATGGCTGCATCAGCTAAGGATCAGATCCATTTTATCTTATCTTCATAGAATCAAGAGAATCCTTTTTTAAATTCCTGATCGTTAATCAATGATCAATATCATATACTATTTAGGACTCAAATGCCACATGAAAGCTTATATAATATTTTTAAGTGATATTAGATGGCTTTTAAAATTTCCCTTAAGCCATGAATCTCATCACGATATAATGTTGAACTGGTCAAAGACTTCGAAAGATTTACCGTAAATTTCCCCTAGAAAATGGAAAGAGACAGACTATACAAAGCATAAATAGGTTACAGAGAGTTGCAAAGTGACAAACAGGGAAATTGACTTTCAAATGGTACACGGTACACAGCCAAACTCAGCAGAAAACTTACAGTGCCACCTCAACAAGACGGAAACTACTATCAGCTCCAGCAATGCACAAGACCAGTGGATCATCTTTGTTAGTTCTCAAATGCAGCCAGTCAAGTTCCAGTACAAGTGTTCCTGGAAACTGGGGTTGGAAAAAGGTATTTCCTAATGGATCTGATGAGTCCTGAAATTAAACCCCATTTAACGATATTAGGATACTCCTGTTCTTTCTGAGCGGCTGGTGCAGTAAGAGAATAAAAAAGGACACTTGGAATAACCATTATATACAACTCAGCCTAAAGGATTATAGCTCCTAAATTTCCCCTTGTTTTCTTATCAAAAAATTATTAAGCACTGAAAAGTTGCACAAGAGACAAAAAGGAAGCGCACTCAAAAGTCAAAAATAGATTTGCACAACGCATTTACTTCACTTACAAGGTCATATACAGAGAAAGTGTTATCATAGAACAGCACAGCTACACGGCCTCTACTTCTGTCTCCAGCTGCAACAGGAGAAAATTTAATCCGTCTTATTCCCTCTCTGTGAGTGTTGAATGAGGAAGAATGGCCGGTGGTAACATCCCACCAACGTATGTTTCCTGATCTGTCCCCCATGACCTAGAAAACAGATATTAAGCCTTCTAAGCAGTAGCACATTTTATCCAAGCTATGACCAAAAAGAATGCAGACATACCACGTGAGGAAGGCGGTAGGCCATGGCCGTAATCAACCCATCAGATGAAACAAATGAAGAAGAAGGCCATTTTGGTCTGGTCACAAACATAAACCGAAACATTTTTTAGGGAAGCTCAAGATCAATAAAATTAAGAGAACAGAGATCTCCATAACAGTTCACTTCTTTCTAAAGTGGACTTGGAGATGTCAAAAATAGGCTTGTGTGCCTTTCACCTTTATCTAATGACTAATTTTGAATTATTTCCTCTGAAGTGTGAAGGCATTGATGGCCACTTGGCCAGAGTCTGAAAATTACATTTCTTAGCAACAAAAACGACTATACAAGGAAGCTCCCCAGAAAAGAATAGTGGTCATAACACCCTTTTACTAGAGGTACCATGTTGAAAATAACTTAAGTCTGCTTGACCAGAACAGCATTGTTAACAAATTGAACCACGGTGATACCATTTTATGGATCGTTTACAGGAGAGCAATTTTAAAAACTATTAAGCATTTAAAAAGGGGAGGGGGTGGAGGAGAGAAGATTTAGTTACGTAGCCAAAATCACTGGTATGATAAGATACAGTAATTTAAGCCCCAACCCATTGTCAAGAATTTCGATTTCTTCAAAAAAAAAATTTCCATCATTGAGGATTGACAAGATAAAGCAAGTCTGAGACCTGAGATTTGTTTCTAATCAACAAATGATGAAGTTTGATACATCATAGTTTTTTTATTGCTGATACGTCATACTTAATTGAACATACATCAGCATCAATGAATCATGAAATCCGATCAGTGTAGTAAATTACCTGAAATCTTTGATTCTTCTACCTTGGACCTCAAAAACACCAAGTGCACCATTGACCAATGCGAAAGCAAAACTCTCAGAGCTCTCATCCTGAGATCCCTCAGAACTCGCTGGTTCTGCATACAAAAGTTGCTTTTATGAGTAAGCCCGGATGCTGGGGTGACAAAAATATGCTAAATGTAGATTATGCAAAGAAAGCTCACTAGACTCTTGTGAGGTCTCGTTTCTTGGTGATGATGGTGCAGCTGCAACACCAACTATACGATCCTTCAAGGATGAGGATTGCCTGGTAGGTGGAGATGGTCGAGGGACTGTTGGAAGTGTCCACTCCAATACTGTAAATGGAAGTGCCAGTGATCTAAGCTATAATAAAGAAGTAGATGTTATAAGAGTATAGCTCTACTGAAACAAAACAAGAATTCTCCATAATGCTAAACCAAACATGTGTGCAGATACTAATGTAATATTATGACAAACGGTAATATCAATGTAATTTTATGATGTCACAAATAGTGAACAACAAAATCAAAGTACAACACCGTATAAGTTTTCAACAGCTGACCATAATTGGGGTCTTCGTCATTGCCCACACCTCTACAGGAGCATCACGGAACAAGATCAGCAGATATCTGCATATTTCGTCCAATATGATAGCCATTCAGTTAAATTTATCTTCAATAGAAATCTTCACATGTAAAAGGTACTGGTGCAAAGATATAAGCTTTATTAAATAAAGAAACGACTAGGCATCAGTTATGCATCTTGTTCAGTAGACGGCAAAGAAACAACACAAACAACTAAAAATCTACCCTTTCAAGCAAAGTGGACGGGGACGAGAGGAGAAGCAACAAATGAATACATCGACTACCTACCAAAGAGATTTTTCTTTTAAAGTTGCCATTCAGACCTATTCTTCTGGCCAACAAACTTCTCTTCAAATTCTCGAATATAAAGTGGGCCTTAGACATTCAGGTTAGAGTTAGACCACATACATATATAACTTATATTGTCATCTCATTCTCTTTACCCCTAAAATTCAGTGTGTGCTGTTGCATCTATCAGTTGTCATTCCCCCCTTAATATTACAGTATTACACAATCATACTCAGATGAGTCAGATCACTGAAGAATGCCTCTCCTGGACCATAGTTAAAAGGGCCTTGTGTTGTCACAAATCATACTCTAGGCATCAACATGGTGTAGAGGACTCAATCTAATTATTATGACATGGGCTCCAAGCATCAAGCACAGAAATCAAATCAAGATCAGAGACCTTGGTCAGATATATTCTCATTCATTTTTCTTAATAAGATTGCAGAATAATTTAAACTAAAACCAATTGTTATAGTGGAAATTAATTAAAACTGTTGGCTTTTCAGAAAAATGTAAATTGCAGCCAGAAACTAGAAATGGAGTTGATACGTGAAAAACTGAACTGATTTCAAGGTTCAGATTAACCTTCCAGAAGAGGAAGCTCTAAGAGCTCGAATAGGTGCCCTTTCTGGCTTCTGAAGAACCCGGAAAGTTCGATTGAAACCACTTCTAACACATGTCACCACGAGCCTGTTAACGTAGCCTCCAGATTTTTCATTTGCCTGTCAACAACCAAACAGATCAACCACGGTGATAACTCATACAACCTTGAAGATCAGGGTAAGCAGCAATCCAAGCCTATCAGATACTCCAATTCACCTAAGAGAAAAAGTCAAGTCTAAGACCTGATGAACACAATACAAATTACAGTGAATTTACCTGTGTGTAAGAAAAAGACACCAGCCGAGAATTTCCAAGCCATCTTAATCCCCGGACAATCCCATTATGAACAGCAAAACAGGCTGCAATCGCGTTTGCGGAAACATCGATTATCTCAATAGTGCCACTCTGGGTGCCCAAAGCAACCAGTGGAACGGCCACAGCTGGATGGTTCCCACCACCTTCAGACAAAAAAAAAACACAAGAACTAAATTTCCAGGATTCCCAATAGTATGATTCAATCAAATGTAGGAGATTAATATCAGAATTGAAACTAACGGGCCAAAGTAGCTGTTACGGAAGGGGATGGCACAGCAAGCGTAGTCACCGTTGATGAAAGAAGATGCAGCTGCCCTACTAAAATAATCTGCAAAGCGAACAATTTGTGAGAGTCCAAGTAAAACAAAAAGAGCTTCAAATCTTAGGACAACAAGCCGAGGAGTGGTACCATTATGAATTATAGTTACATCAAAGACACCGGTAATAGGTGAAAGAGAGATCAGCGAACAGAGGAACGTATTTCAAAGAATAAACTTTGACCAACCTTAGACAAAATGTTCTGAGGAAGAACATTAAAATTAGATGAACGCTCTCTTCCTTTCAAGCGTTCAGGTTGTTGTGCAGTTACAGACCCCTCAGGGCTGTTGCTATCAGGATTAGCATCCGACATTTGTTGTCCACTATCATTCACTACTGCTTTTATCTTTGACTTGTCTTTCAAAGTCTCCTCAGGTTCTTCAGCAGTTAGCAGCCAGTTCCAAACTTTTCCATCATCAGAAATGGAGATCAAATGAGTCTTCGAGGCCGGAAGTGACTCATCACAGAAATCAAAAGGATTATCATAATCCTCATCACTAAAAGTGGTATGAGGGACATCCGAGTAAATTTTGTTAACATCTTGAAGAGCACAATCAGACTGGCAGATAACGGCGGCAAGAATAGAGGGAGAAGGAACATAGGTGCCAACTGACGGGATCAATTCTTGTGTGGCACACATCGTATATGCCTGTTCACCCCTGGAACATACATACTATATAAGGATTCCATTCTACATCCCGATGGGAAGAGCAAAGAGTACAAATATGCATAGATTATATACTTGTCTATCAATTTGTTTACTCTTTTCCTCCTTTTAACATTACTCACAAAGTTATGTCCTAGTGGATTGGGTATACACAACGTCATGGCTAGACGAGTATTACAGTGATCTGTGATTGCCTATTAAGCAAAGTACGCTACATAATCCCCCTCTTTCGTCCCAAATAGAGGGGGCTATAGTGTAATTTACTGGAGAGCTAGTGTAAGGCAATCAAGTTGGCAGCTTTTGCAAGTGAAGGCTAAGCTTGATCATTACGTTCAACAAGATATAAGGGCATCCTAAGTTGGAAGCTCGAACTTCAATACGATTTCAGCTCAATGTATGCAAAATCTTATTCCACCTACTCGTACATTGTAAAATTGACAACATTATAACTAAGACATCAAAATTCGAAACACAAACAAACAGCAATCAATCACCATACCATACTATACTAATCAGTCACAATTTCAACAATGATCAGAGCTAAGGAAGCAAGCAGTAACTTACTCGCGACGCTTCCAAGTGCTAAGCTTGCCATCAAGATGCACAGAGTACAACAACTCACTATTAGGATCCGGCAAAACATCCAGGAACTTGCCTCCCCTCGGCAAGCTCGCCGCGAACAATGCCGTCTCATACTGCAGATCATACACCACAAGCTCCCTCGGAAAGCAGGCAAAGAGCACGTGCCGCCACTCCGGCGAGAACGCGCATTTCGCCGGATAATTAGGAAATGTTGCCGACGCCGGCGCTAAAGTACTCGTTCCTCCCAAATCTCTCTCCAATTTACCCAATTCCGAGCTATCCGTCCGAATTTGAAGCTCCTGTAATACGACGTCGTCTTCCGATTCTTCGCCGGAAACCCTAACGGATAGGAGGAGGCCTTTCAATCCTAATACGACGAAATGACGGTGGTCGTACGGGTCGCGTCTGATACAAGAGAGGAAATCCGACGACGATACGGCGTCGTATTTGAGGAAACATTTTCCGGTGGTGGCGGAGTAGAGCGAGAGGAGGTGTGGCCCACAGATAGCGGCGAGGATCCACGTGTCGCGGCCCGATTGGATCCAGCAAAGGTCCTGAACACCGAGTTTAGGGTCCGAGTCGAACCAGAGTACGACGGAGCGAGTTCGGAGGTCGACGAGCGAAATCCTGCCTTGCCGATCGCCGACGGCGAGGTGGAGGTGCGGCGAGGAGAGAGAAAGATTGTGGTCGTCAGTGGTGGAGGAGAGAATGTCGACGTGGCGGAGAGAGTACGGGGACCACCGCACGGAGGTTACGAACGGGGAGAGTGATGCGGTGGAGGAGCTTGATGAGGCGGAGGGAGGCGGGAGGGGGATGACATTGACGAGTTGCATGGATCGGGTGTCGACGATTGAGATTGAGCTGCCGGTAGCGTAAGCGAGAAGACCGGTGGCGGAAACGTCAGCGGCTCCACCGTTGCTGCGGCCGGGTGGGCCAGGGAGCATTGACTCCCATTTGGAGTCGAGCGGTGACGGTGGTCGGGAGATCATCGCCATTGTTTTTTTTTTTTATAAATTTGTTTTTTAAATTCGTTTTTAAGACATTTTTAAGAAGGAAGTTTAAAAGGTTGGATTTGTCATTGACGCAATACTCTTAAGCCCATCTTTGGTCTTCTCGGGTGTATCGTGCGGATTTGTGGGCATGCTGTTTTGGTCTCGGCTTTGCTCGACTCAACTTGACTCGTTGGATAATAATGTAAATGAACTTTCTTTAAGAGATTGAGAGATTAAGGTGTCAAATATGGTTTGCGGTTTCAGTCACCTGTATCTAGATTACGTATTAGAATTATACACGAGTTTTTAGGTGAAAAAAACGTTTAAAATAGATTAGATATTCTCGAAGAGCTATCAAGTATCCTTAATTAGTTACTCTTTTGGTTTTGGGCATCTCATGATCTCTTGCTCAAGTTGTTTCACAACATTTTTTTCACCCTCGAAGAGAATACAACCGTAAGAGTGGATCAAAGGTTATTTATACCCAACCCCCAACGAAAAACCGGCTATCGAAATCGATAGATAAGTTGTATCTAACAGAATTGTTAGCTCTCTATCACGGTTCTCCAAGATATACAAGATAATGTCGGGATTAGCAACCCTCGCAATAAATGTTCCTACCCTCGAAGGAGACGGAGTGGACCAATTGTCGTGTGGGTAGTAATCCAAAAGAGCCCCCCCCCCTTCCCTGCCCTCTCGTTCTCTCACTCACCCCTCCCCCCCCCCCCCCCCCTCTGTTCTCTCACTTTCCCCCACTCTCCCCACCCTCATACTCTCTTGTCTGCTCATCCCTAAAAGTCCGAAAGCAACCGAAGAAAGAGAGAAAATCAGTCAAAAAAAATTGAACTGATTGAATTAAATCCAACTCTTCTTCCCCCAAAACCCCAAAGAAGAAGAAGGGGAATATTATTGAGTAGAAATAGTAACTTCTTTATCACTCTTTTCCCCCATTCTTTTTTATTCTTCTTCTGAAAAAAAAAACCCACAAAGATAAAAAAAAAAAATAGAAAGAAGTGTACTGTTTACACAACCATGCCTAGACCTGGACCTAGACCTTATGAGTGTGTTAGAAGAGCTTGGCATAGTGATAGACACCAACCCATTAGAGGTTCTATTATTCAACAAATTTTCAGGTTTCTGGGTCTTTTTCTATTCCCCCTCATTTTCTTTGAAAGTTTCAATCTTTCTTGTTGTAATTTTGGTTATTTTCTTGATTATTTTGTGCTCATTTTGGTGTAATGTTTGCTGGGTTTTCCTCATTTCAACTGGGTTTTCAGAAAGTTTTAATCTTTCTTGTTGTAAATTTGGGTAAAATTTGATGTAATTTCTGCTGATTTTTATATGAATTTTGGATTTTTTTTTTTTGTTGTTGATGATTTTGATGTGGGTTTACATTTGTGAAGTGTGCACCATGTTAATATTGTTCAATTTGTGGTAGAGTTTTGGTCTTTTTATCATAATTGTGGAAAGTATGGTGTATAATAAAGTATGCCCACCATGTGTTTGTTCAGAGTTGTCACTGAAGCTCACAGTTCAAACACTAGAAAGAACAGAGAATGGCAGGAGAAGCTGCCTAGGGTTGTGCTGAAAGCCGAGGAAATTATGTACTCGAAAGCTAATTCCGAGGTAATTTCGCCTCGTTTTGTTGGTTTCGTGTTTTGGGTTGTTGGTATTTCGGTGAATTATGAAGCTGTTTGGCTGTTTTTGAGCGTAATTGGGGTTACATTGTGTGATTAGGCTGAGTATGTGGATGCTGATACACTTTGGGACCGTCTTAATGATGCTATTGACACCATAATTAGAAGAGACCAGAGTAATGAAACGGGTCAATCTCTTCAGCCTTGTATTGAAGGTAAGCTTCTTTCGGTATCATGGATGTTTGAGTGCTGCTTTGTTGTATGTTTGGATTTCTCTTATATGGCAAAATCGATGTGTGAGCCTTGTAGCAACTTGTTAGGGTGTGCATTGCAAATTTACGACTCTTATTGGAGTTCACCACAATATTTTGGCAATAGAAATGTCGGAGGGTATCAAAGAACTTTAGCTGTTAATTTCGCTGAAGATGCAGGTCATGAATGTGGGATTAGGTTTAGTTAGACAGGTCCCAATGTCAGAAATGATAACCTTGTCATAGTGCCTAAAATTCATTAAATGTCGTGCCTATAGATCTATGATTGCAGTGAGTAAAGATTAATCCTTTGCCCGCTATTTCTGTTGTTCAGCGGCCCTTGTTCTTGGGTGTGTTCCTGTTAGAGCATCACGTAGCCAACGACACAGTAACCCGAGGAGTTACCTCAACCCAAGGTTCCAAGAGAACGCTCAAGCATCACCTGTGATTTCGGATAAAACCCACAATCATCGACCTGTGTCACAACCCCCATTCCCTTCCAGCAGTCAATTAAGCACGCCAAGATCAGGAATGCCAAACCAGGCTAGTTCATTTGGAGTATCCAGTAGTCAAATGGTCCCCAGTACCAGCTACATTGCTACTCAAACTGTCCCCCAATACCAGCAACCCTTCCCTCAACCTATGCCTTCTGTTGCCACTGAATCTAAGTCTTCATTGGACTTAGGCTCTGTTTATCCGTTGTATTATAGTAGTCATTTACCAAATGTAGAGTCTCAGCTTAGATTCCACTCAGCCCAGAACTCATACCCTGATAATATAATCATTGGAAGACCAGTAGGTTGGCCTAGTGCACACCCGGCTAGTTTTTCTAGCGTGAGAAACCCATTGCCTGAAAGCCTGGGAATGAATGCTGGTAAGAATGAGCAAGTTAGGCCACTTGACAGCCATGGAGATGTTGTTGAAATGGATTGTGATTTATCTTTGCGGCTGGGTCCCTCAGATGGCTGTGGAAATGTAGCGAGACATCTTGCTCATGTGAACAATGACGGTGGTCCAAGCGGTCATCAAAAGGCTAACAAGTATCATGATCCATTGGCTATGAATCTTGAGCTCTCGTTCTTCCCTAGACACAATGCTAGTGATCCCTCTGAATCTTTTGACAGACTGAAACAGGAAGAACATCTTGATAAGAACAAAACTTTAAGAAAGCGTAAAGCTGGGGATTATCATGAATTAGGGGATGGGAGTGCTCAATGGCCACCAAAGCTCCAACATAACCAATTCGATGGTCAAAGTAGATGGCCAGGTTGGTAGAAAATTTTATCCTGTTGTAACATATTCTTTGAAAGGTGAAATGCAATATGAAATTATGTATTGGTGCAATGCCTGATCTCTTACCTATTGTAGCAGCTAACAACAATTATACAGTACTTAACACCTGGTAGGTTGCTAGTAGCGTACGAGGTAGATCTTAACTATATATCTGTCAGACTTCAGAGATATAACTGCCTTAGAATGGCATTATCCTGACAAACTTTAGGCACTAAACTAGAGAAGTGTTGATGCAAAGGCGAGAACATAGAGCTTATCATTATTGAGTGAAACATTTATCTGGCCGTGTCTTGATATATGGTTACAGCATGCGGTCATGCATTAAGGACCCGGTTTTTTTTTTTATTTTTTTTTTATGTATGGAGTAAATTAAGTCATTTGTGACCCATCTTGGAGAGTATATCTTTATATGTGAAGTCTCTATGTTAGGTAGATCTCGGACATACTAGGCAGATGTTAGCAGAACTTTGTAACTTACTGATGTTGGCTTATAGGTGAAACCTTTATTTTACTTTTAGTGACCTCGCTATTGTGTGTGAATGGTCATGGCAATTATTCATCGTTGGTGTGAAAATACCTCAATTTATGTGATAATATGTAATTGGAAAGTTATGCATAGGGGAAGTTGAAACCAGTTGAAAATCTTATCAATTCAGGCTAGGGGATTGCAGTGACATAATCTATAGAACTTGTTGATGACAATCAGAGATTTTTCATCGTCATAGGCTTTTTTTGTTGAAGAACTCACTGCATCACAGCTCTTGCTTGTGTTTGCAGATAGTTATTGCGCGAATGAGATTTAGTGTTTCTTTATAGTTAGGACAAATACAGTGAGATCAATAAGTCTGCACTCTGTAGTGCCATTTTGACCAGTAAATGACGGTGTTACGGATGCTGGTCTGCCCCCTCTTGGAATATCTGTGTGCTGTCAATAATTACAGTCCAGATAGGTGTTACTGTGTACTTGTTGATGCAGGACATATGCTTGTGCAGTATCGATGAAGCAAAACTCGAAAAATGTAGCTTTAAGGTCTATTTTTGCCGAGTGCTTGTGTTGATCACCCTAGGATTATGCATTGTTTTTTACACCTCTTCTCCAATTTGAGAGGGCGGTGAGTTGTGTCAAGAAACAGTTAATAGGCTTTATCTGGCGTTTTAATCATGGCGATTGCATCAATTGCTCATGGGATTCACTTATTCATAAGGCCAGCTGCTACATTACTTTGTGAGCTAATATCTTCCTAAAGACAGTCATGGAAGAAACAAAGTTGTTATTGTTGATCCATGAGGTGTGAACGAGTATGAGTGTGTTAAGAATTTAGAGAGAGATGTGCAGGACAGTAGGTAAGATCTTTGCTGTTGTCTCGTCAGTTTCTGTAGTAAGATCTGTTGGACGTACTGGGTACTGGTTTCTCTAGTCTACCGCTTTCGTTGTGTACGATTTTGTCCATGATTGTGTTCTTTCTGTTCAGTATGGAGAAATAATGCCTATATACAGCTGATAGAACTTGTCAATGTGAGCATTTTAGCCTAAATATGCTTCTCTGTGTATCTGTTTTAAGTATGATTTGAAGTAGAGTAGGATTTAATTCATCTATGCATCTGAAAACTTTAATGCACGCTCTAATTCTGTTTTGTCCATTTCTTATGACGGTTCATGTTAGTCGACCCCAAACCTTTCAAGGACTGCGACTTTGTTGTTGCTGTTGTCGACTTGTCGTTAGTACAGTTGTATTCTACTGATTGTATTTGAGACAAAAACAGACCGTTTGTGTGGATGCTTTCAAACAGCACCAACATCTGTTGATGACATCCAAACATGTGGTAGAGTAGCACCAACACAGAAGTCGTGGTACCTTTGAGAGTTACGTGACTTTCATGTACTTAGAAGTTTATCTTTAGGTTCCTTTTAAATATAGGACAAGCTTTTAGACATGAAATGAAGGCTACTTTTCCCTTTTAGCTGCAAATGGAGCCTTAAGGAACAAGCCTGTCATATAATGGGGGCATTGTGTATTTGTGTTCGTGCAATAAGGTGGACGTAGGCCTTGTTTGGCACTTAGCCAGTGGAGCGTAGTTCCAGTGTTAGATGGTTTCCTCATAAAAAAAGGAAAAAGGTATCCGGTGCATGTTGGTGTACCCGTAAAGCGAGGGTCCAGAAAAGGATCCCACCGCAAGGATAGTTTCGTCTTGAGTTGAAATAGAAATTACATATGAAATGGTGGCCAATGTGATTAACGTTCAGGCTATAAGTGAAGATGAAAAGTGTTCGGTAAAATTAGCGGATTTTCGTAGTCTTTGTCTTTTAAGAAAAGGAAATTTGGAAACTTCTCCAATAACATGCAAAGGACATGAAGTGTTAGGTATGAATACTTTTCATTGTATAATAATTTTCAAAACTTGTGTTTCGACCAAGTTATAGGTGGGAGATCTTACAAAATTTAGAAAAGAGAACTTATTCCAAACATTTACCTCAAAAAGGTGAGGAGTATTCGTGAACTCAAAGTCCCTGTGGGATAGTGCTTAGTATTTCGTAGATAATTCCTCTTTAAGATGATTTGACCTTGTGATTTTGCAGTCTTAGTAGCTTTTCATGATAAACTCGTGAGTTTTAAAAATAAAATTGTGAGTCCGAGCATATGTATTTGGCTCACACTTTTATCCCCTAAACACGTATATCTATCTTAGAAATGATATTATAATTTGTGGTTTGACGGTTTCGAAGACTCCAATTTCAAGGGTGATTATAAGAAAGACGTTATGGAGTTCCAGAGTTATATTCCCTTGTCAACCACTAGTGCGTACTCGAAAAGCGGCAACAAAGACCATGTCCTCACCTCAATGCGCCCATGCGCCCACGCAGAAAAAAGGTTATGAATAAGTAATATCCCACCTTTTAACTTTGTGAGTGGGTGGACAATTTAGTACACAAAGAGGTGCAAGAACCATTCTATTATGTTGAGAATTTTTATAAAAAAAAGGCAAAATCATACTCCCTCAAACCCAAAATAATCTCCCCATTTTGAAAACAGTTTTTGGGTAGACATGATTGGAGCTACTTTTATACCAAATGAATGGTTCGCTTGTTGTAATAACAAGTACTCTGTACGTATTCTATTCCGCATTACATTCTACCAACTCACTTGATTTTAAGGCATACGAGTTTCTCATTTGGTATAGAAGTTGCTTAGAATATAGCTACTCAAAACAGTAAAATGAACGAGCGAGAGCATTTTATCGAAAAATTGTGGATTATGTACTGCAAATATGGTCAAATTTGATCAATTTTTCGAAAAAAAACCCAAATGCCCTCCAAACACTACTAAAGATAACCTCAGACTATATTTTTTGGATTTTAGTGTTGGTTCCTCATTTTCTGAAATATTTCATGCGTTTCGAGGTTCGTTAATTTCGATGTATTTATGACAGTTTTATCCGTTTGCTTATCTTGTCTTAGATTTTTGAGTCTAATCTATTGCAAATTATCATTATATCATTTTTAGAGGCTACCGCCAAAGTTTGACCCATTTTTATTCCGGAGCCATTTTATCGAAAAACTATGGATTTATGTACTGCTATTATGGCCAAATTTGATCAATTTTTCGAAAAATACCAAATGTCCTCCAAACACTACCGAAGATAACCTTAGACTATATTATTTGGATTTTAGTGTTGGTTCCTCATTTTGTGAAATATTTCATGCGTTTCGAGGCTCGTTACTTGGTATGGATTTATGACCGTTTTATCCGTTTTCTTATCTTCTCTTAGGTTTTTGACTCTAATCTCTTGCAGATTCGCATTATATCATTTTTAGAGGCTACCGCCAAAGTTTGAGCCATTTTTAATCTGGAGCAATTTTATCGAAAAATTGTGGATTACCTACTGCAATTATGGTCAGATTTGATAAATTTTTCGAAAAAACCAAAAGTCCTCCAAACACTACTGCAGATAGCCTCAAACTATATTTATTGGAGTTTAGTGTTGGTTACTCGTTTTGTGAAATATTTCATGCGTTTCGAGGCTCGTTACTGCGTTTGGATTTATGACCGTTTTAGCCGTTTTCTTATCTTCTCTTAGGTTTTTGACTTTAACCTTTTGCAGATTCTCATTATATCATTTTTAGAGGCTACCGCCAAAGTTTGAGTCATTTTTATTCCGGATCCATTTTATCGAAAAACTGTGGATTATTTACTGCAATTTTGGTCAAATTTGACCAATTTTTCGAAAAATACCAAATGTCCTCCAAACACTACCGAAGATAACCCCAGACTATATTTGTTTGATTTTAGTGTTAGTTCCTCATTTTGTGAAATATTCCATACGTTTCGAGGTTCGTTACTTTGTATGGATTTATGACCGTTTTATCCGTTTTCTTACCTTGTCTTAGGTTTTTGAGTCCAATTTTTTGCAAATTGTCATTATATCATTTTTGGAGCCTACCGCCAAAGTTTGAGCCATTTTTATTCTTGAGACATTTTATAGAAAAACTGTGGATTATGTACTGCAACTATTGTCAAATTTGATCGATTTTTCGAAAAATACCAAATGTCCTCCAAACACTACTGAAGATAGCCTCAGACTATATTTGTTGGATTTTAGTGTTGGTTACTCACTTTATGAAAAATTTCATGCGTTTGGAGGTTCGTTACTTTGCATGGATTTATGATCGTTTTATCCGTTTTCTTATCGTCTCTTAGCTTTTTGACTCTAATCTTTTGTAGATTCTCATTAAATTATTTCTAGAGGCTACCGCCAAAGTTTGAGCCATTTTTATTCCGAAGACATTTTATGGAAAAACTGTGGATTATGTACTGCAATTATGGTCAAATTTGAGCAATATTTCGAAAAATAACAAATGTCCTTCAAACACTTTTGAAAATAGCCTCAGACTATATTTGTTGGATTTTAGTGTTGGTTCCTCGTTTTGTGAAATATTTCATGCTTTTTGAGACTCGTTAATTTGTATGAATTTATGACCGTTTTAGCCGTTTTCTTATATTTTATTACGTTTTTGGCTCTAATCTTTTTCAAATTCTCATCATATCATTCTTAGCCTACTGCCAAAGTTTGAGCCATTTTAAAACCGGAGCCATTTTTATCGAAAACGTCTGTATTATGTACTACAATTCTGGTCCAATTTGATCAATTTTTCAAAAAAAAAAACCAAATCTCCTCCAAACACTATTGAAGATACCCTCAAATTATATTTGTTGGATTTTAGTGTTGGTTCCTCATTTTGTGAAATATTTCATGCGTTTCGAGTCTCGTTAATTTATATGGATATATAACTGTTTTAGCCGTTTTCTTATCTTCTCTTAGATTTTTTGCTCAAATATTTTGCAAATTCTCATTATATCATTCTTAGAGTCTACCGCCAAAGTTTGAGCCATTTTTATTCTGGGGTCATTTTATCGTAAAACTGTGGATTTTTCGACAAATTTGATCAATTTTTCGACAAACGCGAAATAACCTCCAAAAAGTACAGAAGATAGCCTATAACTATACTTGTTGGATTTGAACGTTGGTTTCACATTTTGTGAAGTATTTCATTCGTTTTGACGCTCGTCACTTTGTATACATTTATGAATTTTATTGTCATTTTCGTTATCTTCTCTTTGGTTTTTCACTTTAATCTTTTGCAAATCCTCATTATACTTAGGGACTATCGCCAAAATTTGAGTCGATTTTGGTTCGGAGCCATATTATTAAAAAAACCGTGGATTATGTACTGCGATTATGGTGAAATTTGATCAATTTTTTGAAACACGTTAAATGTCCTCCAAACATTACAGAAGATAACCAAGGATTGTACTTGCTGGATTTAACTATTGGTTTCTCATTTTGGTAATTATTACATGTGTTTTGATGCACGTCACTTTGTATGTATTTATGACTTTTATTGTCGTTTTCCGTATCTTCTCGTTGGTTTTTCCCTCTAATATTTTGTACATCCTCATTATAACATACTTAAAGACTACCACCAAAATTTGAGTCGATTTTGGTTAGGAGCCATTTTATCGAAAAACCGTGGATTATATACTGCGATTCTCGAGAAATTTGATCAATTTTTCGAAAAACGCGAAATATCCTCCAAACAGTACAGAAGATAGCGTATAACTATACTTGTTGGATTTCAATGTTGGTTCCTCATTTTGTGAAATAATTCATGCGTTTTGACGCTCGTCACTTTGGGTGGATTTATGACTTTTATTGGCGTTTTCGTTATCTTCTCTTTGGTTTTATCACTGGAATATTTTGCAAATCCTCATTATATCATATTTAGAGACTACCACCAAAATTTGAGTCGATTTTGGTTCCGAGCCATTTTATCGAAAAACCGTGAATTTTGAACTGCGATTCTGGTGAAATTTGATCAATTTTTCGAAAAATGCGAAATGTCCTCCAAAAAGTACAGAACATAGCCTATAACTATACTTGTTGGATTTGAATGTTGGTTTCTCATTTAGTGAAGTATTTGATGGGTTTTGACGCTCGTCACTTTGAACAGATTTATGACTTTTATTGCCGTTTTCCTTATCTTCTCTTTGGTTTTTCCCTTTAGTCTTTTGCAAATCCTCATTATATCATACTTAGAGACTACCACTAAAATTTGAATCGATTTTGGTTCCGAGCCATTTTATCTAAAAACCGTGGATTATGAGTTGCGATTCTGGTGAAATTTGATCAATTTTTCGAAAAAAGCGAAACGTCCTCCAAACAGTACAGAAGATAGCCTACAACTATACTTGTTAAATTTGAATGTTGGTTTCTCATTTTGTGAAGTATTTCATTCGTTTTGACGTTCGTCACTTTGTATAGGTTTATGAATTTTATTGTCGTTTTCGTTATCTTCTCTTTTGGTTTTCACTCTAATATTTTGCAAATCCTCATTATATCATACTTAGAGACTACCACCAGAATTTGGGTCGATTTTGGTTAGGAGCCATTTTATCGAAAAACTGGGGATTATGTAATGCGATTCTGGTCAAATTTGATCAAAATTTCGAAAAACGCGAAATATCCTCCATACATTACAGAAGATAGCCTTGGACTATACTTATTGGATTTGGTTATTGGTTTCTCATTTTGTTAATTATTTTATGGCGTTTTGACGCTCGTCACCGACTTTTATTGGCGTTTTCGTTATCTTCTCTTTGGTTTTTTCACTCGAATCTTTTGCAAATCCTCATTATATCATACTTAGAGACTACCACCTAAATTTGAGTCGATTTTGGTTCGGAGCCATTTTATCGAAAAACCGTGGATTATGTACTGCGATTCTGATCAATTTTTCGAAAAACGCGAAATGTCCTCCATACATTACAGAAGATAGCCTACAACTATACTTGTTGGATTTGAATGTTGGTTTCTCATTTTGTGAAGTATTTCATCCGCTTTGACGTTAGTCACTTTGTTTAGGTTTATGAATTTTATTGTCGTTTTCGTTATCTTCTCTTTTGGTTTTCACTCTAATCTTTTGCAAATCCTCATTATATCATACTTAGAGACTACCACCAAAATTTGAGTCGATTTTGGTTCGTAGCCAATTTATCGAAAAACCGTGGATTATGTGATGCGATTCTGGTCAAATTTGATCAATTTTTCGAAAAACGCGAAATGTCCTCCATACATTATAGAAGATAGCCTCGGACTATACTTATTGGATTTGATTATTGGTTTCTCATTTTGTTAACTATTTCATGGCGTTTTGACGCTCGTCACTTTGTATGGATTTATGACTTTTATTGCCGTTTTTGTTATCTTCTCTTTTGGTTTTTCCTTCTAATCTTTTGAAAATCCTCATTATATCATACTTATAGACTACCACCAAAATTTGAGTCGATTTTGGTTCAGAGCCATTTTATCGAATAACCGTGGATTATGAGTTGCGATTATGGTGAAATTTAATCAATTTTTCGAAAAACGCGAAATGTCCTCCAAACAGTATAGAAGATAGCCTACAACTATACTTGTTGGATTTGAATGTTGGTTTCTCATTTTGTGAAGTATTTCAATCGTTTTGACGTTCGTCACTTTGTATAGGTTTATGAATTTTATTTTCGTTTTCGTTATCTTCTCTTTTGGTTTTCACTCTAATCTTTTGCAAATCCTCATTATATCATATTTAGAGACTACCACCAAAATTTGAGTCGATTTTGGTTCAGAGTCATTTTATCGAAAAACCGTGGATTATGTACTGCAATTGTGGTCAAATTTGATCAATTTTTCGAAAAACGCGAAATGTCCTCCATTCATTACAGAAGATAGCCTCGGACTATACTTATTGGATTTGATTATTGGTTTCTCATTTTGTTAATTATTTTATGGCCTTTTGACGCTCGTCACTTTGTATGGATTTATGACTTTTATTGCCGTTTTCCTTATCTTCTCTTTGGTTTTTCCTTCTAGTCTTTTGAAAATCCTCATTATATCATACTTAGAGACTACCACCAAAATTTGAGTTGATTTTGGTTCCGAGCCATTTTATCGAAAAACCGTGGATTATGAACTGCGATTCTAGTGAAATTTTATCAATTTTTCGAAAAACGCGGAATTTCCTCCAAATATTACAGAAGATAGCGTATTACTATACTTATTGGATTTGATTGTTGGTTTCTCATTTTGTGAAGTATTTCATTCGTTTTGACGTTCGTCACTTATGATGGATTTATGACTTTTTTTGTCGTTTTCGTTATCTTCTCTTGGGGTTTTCACTCTAATCTCTTGGAAATCCTTATTATATCATACTTAGATACTACCACAAAAATTTGAGTCGATTTTGGTTCGGAGCTATTTTATCGAAAAACCGTGGATTATGTCCTGCGATTCTTGCCAAATTTGATCAATTTTTCGAAAAACGTGAAATACCCTCCAAATATTACAGAAGATAGCCTAGGACTATACTCGTTGGATTTGAGTGTTGGTTCCTCATTTTGTGAAGTATTTCATACGTTTTGACGTTCGCTACTTTGCATGGATTTATGACTTTTATTGCCGTTTTCGTTATCTTCTCTTTGGTTTTTCACTCGAATATTTTGCAAATCCTCTTTATATCATAATTATAGACTACCACCAAAACTTGAGTCGATTTTGGTTCGGAGCCATCAAAAACCGTGGATTATGTACTGCGATTTTGGTCAAATTTGATCAATTTTTCGAAAAGTCACAAATGTCCTCCAAACATTATAGAAGATAGCCTAGGACTATACTCCCTCCGTTCAACCATAAAACGCGTAGGGTCTGAGCACAGTTTCTTAAAAAAATAGAATAAAGAATGAGTTTTAAGGTACATTTAGTGTAAAATTACACATAGGGGTACGTCCCACTTGCACTTTTAATAAAAAAAGTAAGGGTGTTTTGGTATTTATATGTACAAATAAGGAAATATACCAAATATGAAGTTTAAAGCCGAACGGAGGGAGTACTTGTTGGATTTGAGTGTTGGTTTCTCATTTTGTGAAGTATTTCATGCGTTTTGACGCTCGTCACTTTGGATGCATTTATGACTTTTGTTATCGTTTTCGTTATCTTATTTTTGGTTTTTCACTCAAATCTTTTGAAAATCCTTATTATATCATACTTAGAGACTACCACAAAAATTTGAGTCGATTTTGGTTCGGAGCCATTTTTATCAAAAAACCGTGAATTATTTACTATAATTATGGTCAAATTTCATCAAATTTTTGAAAAGTATCAAATGTCCTCAAAACACTACAAAAGATAGCCTCAGACTTTATTTGTTGGATTTTAGTGTTGGTTCCTTATTTTGTGAAATATTGCAAACGTTTCGAGTCTCGTTAATTTGTATGGATATATAACCGTTTTAGCCGTTTTCTTATCTTCTATTAGGTTTTTTGGTCAAATCATTTGCAAATTCTCATTATATCTTTCTTAGAGCCTACCGCCAAAGTTTGAGCCATTTTTTTCCGGGGCTATTTTATCGAAAAAATATGGATTATGTACTGCAATTATAGTCAAATTTCATCAATTTTTTGAAAAATATCAAATGTCCTCGAAACACTACAGAATATAGCCTCGGATTATATTTGTTGGATTTTAGTTTTGGTTCCTCATTTTGTGAAATATTTCATGCGTTTCGAGTCTAGGTAATTTGTATGGATAGATAACCGTTTTAGCCGTTTTTCTATCTTCTCTTAGGGTTTTTTATCAAATCTTTTGCAAATTCTCATTATATCATTCTTAGAGCCTACCGCGAAAATTAGAGCCATTTTTATTCCGGGGCCATTTTATAGAAAAACTATGGATTATGTACTGTAATTATGGTCAAATTTCATCAATTTTTTGAAAATATCAAATGTCCTCAAAACACTACAGAAGATAGCCTCAGACTATATTTGTTGGATTTTAGTGTTGGTTTCTCATTTTGTGAAATATTTCATGCTTTTCGAGGCTCGTTAATTTGTATGGATATATGACTGTTTTATCCGTTTTCTCTTAGTTTTTGTCTCAAATATTTTGCAAATTCTTAATATATCATTCTTAGAGTCTACCGCAAAAGTTTGAGCCGTTTTTATTCCGGGGCTATTTTATCGAAAAACAGTGGATTATGTGTTGCAATTATGGTCAAATTTCATCAATTTTTTGAAAAATATCAAGTGTCCTCAAAACACTACAGAATATAGCCTCAGACAATATTTTTTGGATTTTAGTGTTGGTTCCTCATTTTGTGAAATATTTCATGCGTTTCTATTCTCGATAATTTTTTATCGATATATAACCGTTTTAGCCGTTTTCTTATCTTCTCTTAGGTCTTTTGCTCAAATCTTTTGCAAATTATCATTATATCTTTCTTAGAGCCTACTGCCAAAGTTTGAGCCATTTTTATTCCAGGGCCATTTTTATTCCGAGGCCATTTTATCGAAAAACTGTGGATTTTGTACTGCAATTATGGTGAAATTTCATCAATTTTTTGAAAAATACAAATGTCCTCAAAACACTACAGACGATAGCCTCAGACAATATTTGTTAGATTTTAGTGTTGGTTCCTCATTTTGTGAAATATTTCATGCGTTTTGAGTCTCGTTAATTTCTATGGATATATGACTGTTTTATCCGTTTTCTTACCCTGTTTTAGGCGTTTGAGTCAAATATTTTGCAAATTATCATTATATCATTTTTAGAGCCTACCGCCAAAGTTTAAGCCATTTTTATTCCGAGGCCATTTTATCGAAAAACTATGGATTATGTACTGCAAATACAATTATGGTCAAATTTGATCAATTTTTAGAAAAAAAAAAACAAATGTTTTCCAAACACTATTGAAGCAACCCTCAGACTATCTGTGTTAGATTTTAGTGGTGGTTCCTCATTTTGTGAAATATTTCATGTGTTTCGAGGCACGTTAATTTGTATGAATTTTAGACCGATTAACCGTTTTCTTATCTTCTCTTTTTTTTTTTTGCCCTAATATTTTGCAAATTCTCATTCTATCATTTTTAGAGGATACTGCCAAAGTTTGAGCCATTTTTATTCTGGAGCCATTTTATCGAAAAACTGTGGATTATGTACTGCAATTTTGGTCAAATTTGATCAATTTTTCGAAAAATACCAAATGTCCTCCAAACTTTATTGAAGATAGCCTCAGACTATATTTGTTGGATTTTAGTTTTGGTTCCTCATTTTGTGAAATATTTCATGCGTTTCGAGGCACGTTAATTTGTATGAATTTTGGACCGTTTTAACCATTTTCTTATCTTCTCTTAGTTTTTTTGCTCTAATCTTTTGCAAATTCTGATTATGTCATTCTTTGAGCCTACCGCCAAAGTTTGAGCCATTTTTATTCCGGGGCCATTTTATCGAAAAACTGTGGATTATGTACTGCAATTATGGTCAAATTTGATCAATTTTTCGAAAAATAACAAATGTCATCCAAACACTACTGAAGATAGACTCGGACTTTTTTTTGGATTTTTGTGGTGGTTCCTCGTTTTGTGAAATATTTCATGCGTTTCGAATTTCGTTACGTTGTATGGACTTATGACCGTTTTATACGTTTTCTTACCTTGTCTTAGATTTTTGAGTGTAATCTTTTACAAATTCTCATTATATCATTTTAAGAGCCTACCGCCAAAGTTTGAGCCATTTTTATTCCGAAGACATTTTATCGAAAAACTATGGATTATGTACTGCAAATGCAATTATGGTCAAATTTGATCAATTTTTCGAAAAAAACCAAATGTTTTCCAAACACTATTGAAGCAACTCTCAGACTATATTTGTCGGATTTTAGTGGTGGTTCCTCATTTTGTGAAATATTTCATGCGTTTCGAGGCACGCTAATTTGTATGAATTTTGGACCGTTTTAACCGTTTTCTTATCTTCTCTTATTTTTTTGCTCTAATCTTTTACAAATTCTCATTATATCATACTTTGAGCCTACCACCAAAGTTTGAGCCATTTTTATTCCGGAGCCATTTTATCGAAAAATTGTGGATTATGTACTGCAATTATTGTTAAATTTCATCAATTTTTTGAAAATGTCAAATGTCCTCAAAACATTACAGAAGATAGCCTCAAACTATATTTTTTGGATTTTAGTTTTGATTTCTCATTTTTTTAAATATTTCATGCGTTTCGAGGCTCGTTTCTTTGTATGGATTTATGACCGTTTTAGCTGTTTTCTTATCTTCTTTTAGGTTTTTGACTCTAATCTTTTGCAAATTCTCATTATATCATTTTTAGAGGATACTGCCAAAGTTTGAGCCATTTTTATTTTGGAGCCATTTTATCGAAAAACTGTGGATTATATACTGCAATTTTGGTCAAATTTGATCAATTTTTTGAAAAATACCAAATGTCCTCCAAAATTTATTGAAGATAGCCTCAGACTATATTTGTTTGATTTTAGTGTTGGTTCCTCGTTTTATGAAATATTTCATGCGTTTCGAGGCTCGTTAATTTGTATGATTTTATGACCGTTTTAGCCGTTTTCTTATCTTCTGTAAGGTTTTGGGCTCTAATCTTTTGGAAATTCTCATTATATGATTCTCAGAGCCTACCTCCAAAGTTTGAGCCATTTTTATTCCGGGGTCATTTTTTCGAAAAACTGTGGATTAGTACTGCAATAATGGTCGAATTTCATCAATTTTTCGAAAAATACCAAATGTCCTCCAAACACGATTGAAGATAGCCTCGGACTATTTTTTTGGATTTTAGTGTTGGTTCCTCATTTTGTGAAATATTACATGCGTTTCCAGGTTCGTTAATTTGTATGAATTTTGGACCGTTTTAGCTGTTTTATTATCTTATGTTAGGTTTTTGGCTCTAATCTTTTGGAAAATCTCATTATATCATTCTTAGAGTCTACCGCCAAAGTTTGAGCCATTTTTATTATGAAGCCGTTTTATCGAAAACTGGTGATTATGTACTGCAATTTTGGTCAAAATTGATCAATTTTTCGAAAAATACCATATGTCCTCCAAACCCTACTGAAGATAGCCTCAGACTATATTTGTTGGATTTTAGTGTTGACTTCTCATTTTGTGAAATATTTCATGCGTTTCGAGTTTCGTTACTTTGTATGGATTTATGTTCGTTTTATCCGTTTTCTTATCTTGTCTTAGGTTTTTGAGTCTAATCTTTTCCAGATTCTCATTATATCATTTTTAGAGGCTACCGCCAAAGTTTGAGCCATTTTTATTTTGGAGACATTTTATCGAAAAACTGTGGATTATGTACTGCAATTATGGTCTAATTTGATCAATTTTTCGAAAAAGAAAACCAAATTTTCTCCAAACACTTTTGAAGCAACCCTCAGACTATATTTTTTGGATTTTAGTGTTGGTTCCTCATTTTGTGAAATTTTTCATGCGTTTCGAGACTCGTTAATTTGTATGAATTTTGGACCGTTTTAACCGTTTTCTTATCTTCTCTTAGTTTTTTTGCTCTAATATTTTGCAAATTCTCATTATATCATTCTTTGAGCCTACCTCCAAAGTTTGAGCCATTTTTATTTCGGGGCCATTTTATCGAAAAACTGTAGATTATGTACTGCAAATTGCAATTATGGCAAATTTGATCAATTCTTCGAAAAATACCAAATGTTCTCCAAACACTACTGAAGATAGCCTGAGACTGTGTTTATTGGATGTTAGTGTTGGTTCTTCATTTTGTGATATATTTCATGCGTTTCGAGACTCGTTACTTTGTAAGGATTTATGACCGTATTAGCCGTTTTCTTATCTTCTCTTAGCTTTTTGACCATAATCTTTTTCACATTCTCATTATATCGTTTTTAGAGGCTACCGCCAAATTTTGAGCCATTTTTATTCCGTAGCCATTTCATCGAAAAACTGTGGATTATGTACTGCAATTATGGTCAAATTTGATCAATTTTTCGAAAAATACCAAATGACCTCCAAAAACAAAGGAAGATAGCCTCTGACTATATTTGTTGGATTTTAGTGTTGGTTCCTCATTTTTTGAAATATTTCATGCGTTTCGAGGCTCGTTAATTTGTATGGATTTTTTTACCGTTTTAGCCGTTTTCTTATCTTCTCTTAGGTTTTTGGTTCTTATCTTTTGCAAATTCTCATTATATCATTCTTAGAGCCTACCGCCAAAGTTTGAGCCATTTTTATTACGGGGCCATTTTATAGAAAAACTGTGGATTATGTACTGCAAATATGGTCAAATTTTATCAAATTTTGAAAAAATGTCAAATGTCGTCCAAACACTACTGAAGATAGTCTCAGATTATATTTTCTTGATTTTAGTGTTGGTTCCTCATTTTGTGAAATATTTCATTCGTTTCGAGGCTCGTTACTTTGTATGGATTTATTACCGTTTTAGCCGTTTTCTAATTTTCTCTTATATTTTTTGCTCTAATCTTTTACAAATTTATATTATATCATGCTTAGAGGCTACTGCCAAAGTTTTGTCCGTTTTTATTCCGAGCCATATTATCGAAAAACTGTGGATTATGTACTGCAATTATGGTCAAATTTGATCAATTTTTCGAAAAAAAAAAAATGTCCTCTAAACACTATTGAAGATAGCCTCAGACTATATTTGTTGGATTTTAGTGTTGGTTCCTCATTTTGTGAAATATTTCATGCGTTTCGATGCTCGTTACTTTGTATGGATTTATGACCGTTTTAGCCGTTTTCTAATCTTATCATAGGTTTTTTACTCTAACATTTTGCAAATTCTCATTATATCCTCGATAGGGGCAACCGCCAAAGTTTAGCCATTTTTGTTCTAGAGCCATTTTATTGAAAAACTGTGGATTATGCACTGCAATTATGGTCAAATTTGAAAAGTTTTTTGGAAAAAAAAAAAACAAATGTCTTCCAAACACTACTGAAGATAGCCTCAGACTATACTTGTTGGATTTTTTTGTTGGTTCCTTATTTTATGAAATATTCATGCATTTGGATGTTCGTTACTTTGTATGAATTTATGACCGTTTTAGCCGTTTTCAAATCTTCTCTTAGGTTTTTTACTCTAATATTTTACAACTTCTCATAATAACATCCTTCGGGAGAACTGCCAAATTTTAAGCCGTGTTTGCTCCAGAGCCATTTAATCGAAAAATCATGGATTATGTAGTGCAATTCTAGTCAAATTTGATCAATTTTTTAAAACACACCAAATGTCCACCAAAGATTACTGAACATAGCCATAGACTATATTTGTTGGATTTGAGTATTTGGAAACAAGAATTTGAAAATTTGTAATCATTTCAATTTATCATTTGAGAATGTGGAATTTAAATATAAATCAAATCTTTGGGAAGGGTGAGATTTTAAAATTACATCTTCTGAGATGTCATTTGTTTTTGGCTTAATTTGATTTGAAGTAAATTCCAAAGGATTTGATACAAATACAAATTCTCAAATTTTTGAGTTCCCTGGCATAGGATTTGTGTCAAATTTGGATTTTTGAATCAAATCCTTGTATCCAAACACACTCTCATAGTATTAGAATAAATTTACCGTTGTCACCGAATCACCTGGAATAGTAATGAGCTACGTATCCTGGTAAGACTTGTTCCTTTTACTCGTCAATAATCGCCATTTATCGTTAGAATATAAATGGGCCGAATTGGAAAAAGCCAATTTCAGGTATGTAAATGTCAAAAATGAAACACAGTAACAAGGCATAGTAACAAAAGTGAGTAAGAATTTGTAGCAAAAGGCTTATTAATTAGGCAAACAAGAAGTGAACGAGAAGTCTCACATATACACAAGAAATATGAATAATAATGAAGACATTACATTTTGGTGCATTGTACAGTACCCTGGTGGCCAATGAATAAAATTTATTGCATGCATTGTGAGTATTCTACTTGAATGTACTAACATTAAGAAACAAATGGTGGCGCATCTTCAATTATTTCATCTTCAATGTTGACCGTTAAGCAAGTGATCGATCACGATTTCAATTTCAAACTTTTGCGAATGGAACACTCAAAGAGATATTTATATCTATATTAAACCGACTCTAATATTATACAGTAATATATTCTCGTGAAGTTGACAAAAAAAATATATTCTCGTGACATATTTTTAGTCAACACCGAGAAAATGAAAACTGAATTTTGATCCATGTGAAAGAATCTTCATTCACAATTAGCTTGGCATGTTTATTCATCATCTATATATCCTATGCTATACCCATATGATAGAGAATGTATATGTGAATATATATATATGATCCCTTTTAACTATAAAACAAAAAAAAAAACATAATCTTCCTATATAGTGGCTTGATTAGATAGTTTGGCAACTTAACTTATGTAGTATGCATGAGTCATAGATGAGATCACTCTCTCCATTTTGATCATGAAATTGACCCAACATTGCATACATGACTCTATAATTTAGTACTTAGTCTCACAACAAATTAATATAAACTCTCTTCAAAGAAAAAAAAAACTAATTAATACAACTCGGATCTTGTATTATAGAGTAGCCTGAAACTGAAAGACACCTTGACCTCGATCACGTACAAGACAACGATGACTTTCAATAGCTCTTCATAATTATATCGATCTCGATCTCTTGCATGAGTAGGTAGTGGAATACCAGATATCGAGCCTCACAAAGCTTAATAATTAAATCATTTGAGTGTGCACAATGATGCACTTCCCATTCCATAATTAATTAATTCAATGACATTATTTTTGTTAAAAATATATATTGTTGAGTGCAACCTTACCTAAAGGTTTAAGCTTTAAAATCTGGCAAGGATTCAGCTTATTGAATTGATAATTATTGTACACAAAAATTATGTCAAATTGCTACATTTAAACTTTCTTGTTATATATATGCAACAGCTGCACCTCAAACTTATACGTATCGATTGCGTCAAAAACTTTGTCAATAGAATAAGTTCGATCAAATTTGTCATGGGGTTCCAAACGGATGGGGTAGCTATAGCAAACCTTTGGAAAAGTTGATGACACACATAAAGACGTCAACATCCAACCAAAGAGCACTCATCCAATAAATATTTGCCAAAAATCAGCTTAAAAACACTAGCAAAAGGTCACTTAGTACTTTTAGTCATTGCTTCTTTTTGCTAATTGTTACTTTGGAGATGAATAATTCTACTAAGAAAATGTCAAAATTTGGTACGTTGAGTCGTTGTAAAGGGTGTTTATTGGACCCCTCCTATCTTACTATTTCATTAGTTAATTTTAACCTAAAGTTGAGGGTCTTTATACTTTCTTGATTATGAAATTTCACATCAAAATATACATGCAATTATAAATCATGAAATAATTCTCAACGGGTGGATTTTATAACAAGTTATTCAAAATTCATAACTCGGCATTCCGGCGCAATTGGCGAAACTGGAGAGTCTTTGATCTTTATACGTTCTCGATAATAGATCTAATATCAAAACCGAATATGGCATTGTTTTGTAAAACTCGTGTATCATTCAAAAACCGTCTCTGTATGTCGTAATCCGTCCTTGATTACCTAGCCATTGACAAAAATCTTGATGACCTAATTGTTATCGAACTTGACATCATTGTCCAGTAGAAATTGCGCAATCAAGAGTGCATGTAATAAATTCAAGGAAGTATGATATGATGTTACCATGTGGGAACACGTAGTAGATGTATGATTTGGTACGCCGTGTTTGTTGTTGGTAACGTAGTAGTTTAAGTTACATGAAGTTGACTGTGCATTGTATCAACCATTTAATGCATTTGTGGTGTTTAACATGACTTATTCTGCATATCGGTCTCAACGTAACAACCATGCGTTTCAAATTTCAATCCACTCCAATTACCAAATTTCGACTCTTCCAAATAACACGCAGAAAATGAGCAATTTAGGGCATTATGTTTACTCTTTTCCATCATAGTTTGAATGAAATAATTATCTATAATCGTACAAGTGAATGTGACTCGAACGACATCATACCATTGTTATTGTCAAGATGAATGTATCCATCTTTTTTGTAATTTTAGGAATTAGGGTATCAATAATAATGCACCAATTGAGTCAAGAATTGGACTACCAATAATCACCTAATTTTTTTGATAGCCAATAATTACCTAAATGAAGATGACTCAGATCAATTATCATTTTCCCGTGAATTAAGAATGTTGTACGTATCTATCCATCTCATATTTGGACGTTTTATTTGTGTCTATTTTGTATACATCATTTCTGTGTAATTTGTGACGATTCATAATGTACTGCACACTCATTTGCATGGATGCATTGCAAGAGTATAGTTTGAACTAAAACATGGTAGAAGGATTAAAGATCACATCAATTTGGCAATTATTTACATAAAATTGAATTGGTAATAATAAAACAATGATCACATACAAACCAAATTAACTCATGGGAAAATATTCATATATATGTAACAAATAAATGTACTAGTAGTAAGTAAAATTAAGCTGAATGAAATGGGCAGCCTTATTATACAAGACCTAGTGAAGAATCTATACTCCCAAAGTAGTAATTCCCAAACAAAATTTTAATCCCATCACTAAAAATCAAATAACACTAAATCAAACACATAGTAATCTCACAATAATCATGTCTAAAATACAAGTGCCGCAGCAACAACAGACACTAAGCTCAAAATGGTAACACCAGTTGATGCAGCAGAGTTGCCAGCTGGTGGAATGGCAGCTCCAGCACTACCAGCCGGGCCGCTGACCGCACTGGGAACGCTAGGGGCACCGGCAGGGGAAACAGTTCCGGTGGCAGGTGTAGCCGTGGGCGAGGAAGTAGGGACAGCAGCAGGGGAGACAGCAGGGGAGACAGCAGGGGTTGGGGTTTTCTTGGTGGAACGGGCGGGAGCGGGAGCGGGGGTGGCGGCAGAGGAGGCGGCTGTGGTGACAGCGAGCTTCTGGCCGGCGCCGCAGTGGCCGTTGATGGTGCAGATGTAGTAGTGGGTGCCTGGCTTGGTGAGGGTGATGCTTGATGGTGCAGTGGTCATGACAGGACCAATTGTGTTGCTTGCAGTGCAGGAATCATAGTTTGCCTTTGATACTTCTGCCACTGTGTGTGCTGATGCAGGGAAATTGAACACTGCCATCCAAAAAATTACACATATTTATATTAGTAATGTGATTTAACATTTGTAAGTTCGTTCACACGTAAATTTAAAATCGACTGTGATCAACGCGTTGAGATCTCCTAGAGTTTCAGTTTGTTAGTCTATCATTTCGAATGATCCTACGATTTTATATGTAGACAATAAAAAGTTTGTCGTTTGTCTATAGCATAATTAAGTGTGGTAAATTAAGGATGACGAGTAGTAAAAAAAATATGACTGTCTAGTATTTTTTGATTATTTGTTAAGGGTATGTAAATTGTAAAGTAAACATTTATGTTAGCAATGTGAACATAAAGTCCATGATTTGTTAGACTAAGTGTACAAAAATCAACTTGATGAGAATTATAGGCCACCATGCACCTAATATAAACAATCACTAGTTATGTTCACATGCTTCAAAACTTGTCTACGTCAATACTAAATTAGCCTAATTGTTTCAGATGCTGTATCCAATATACTC
Source organism: Spergularia marina (assembly GCA_963680865.1). Lineage (NCBI taxonomy): Eukaryota > Viridiplantae > Streptophyta > Magnoliopsida > Caryophyllales > Caryophyllaceae > Spergularia > Spergularia marina. Next base: position 23,125,720 of record OY804557.1, on the reverse strand, counting down.
CCTGCAACCCAAAGAGATTGATTTTATTTTTACGTTGTGAGAAGTCGAGATCCTTAACTGTTTTGGCGAACTCATTAGCTAATCTAATCGAATCTAATCTAACTTATCTAAGTACTAGTACATGACAATTAGCCAATGTACATAATATGGTCCATGCAAACTTTTTATTCACATGCTTCCTATCTAGAAATCGTGTTAGATGTCACCACATCCACAATTCCACTCTATGCCAATTGTTCAGACCCATGCTTCTCTTTAACATACACCCACCAAAAAAAGTGGAAGTCATCATCTATTATTCTATGATGGGAATCCCATGTAAGATGTATTATGTAGGAGAATAAAAAATTTATAGTGTACTAATAAGATGTGTTCAAGTGTTCATGATTTCAAATATTTAATCACAACTTTCACTACATTAATATTAATAAAACTAGATCATGATGGATAGTGCTCATATAATATGTTATATTATACATAAGTCGCATAAAAACATTTAAAACTATATGACATTTTGATCCCACTAAAGTGGGGGTGCAAAGGGCTAATTAGGAGGTCTAAATGTACGCCACCCTGTATCTAATGACTCGAATAAATCTACTTATCCCGCTACTAGAAGCTAAGCCAGATATTAATTTAAAGACGGGTCAGATGTACGCAACCTGAATTTACTCGACACGAGCAGTAATAATCACAAAGTTTAAGAAGTAAGAGTGTGTAGAGAATTTTTACCAAGAACATCACCAACTTGGAGGGTTTGCTTGGAAGCCCAAGAGGAGTAGAAGGAAGGAGAAGGAGGAATAGTCCAACCAGTAGAACCACCAACAACAAAACTTTTAGCAGAAGCAACCCCAGAAACAGCTGCCAAAACAACTGTTGCCAACATCAACATAACTCCCTTGTTTCCTGCCATTGTTTCTGACAACTTTGTTTTTGTTTTTGTGTTTTTGTGTGTTTTCAGGTCGCCCCTCTTGTTGTTGTGTTTAATGAAGTTGTTGTTGTTTGTTGTTGTATTTTTCAGTGAGAGAGGAGTAGGAAGTAGTAATGTATAAAATGTAATGTTATGATTTATGAGAATTAGATCTAAAGTGAGGGTGGTATTTATATAAGTTTTATAAGGTCTTAGAAAAGAAGAAAAAGTAGTATATGTACATCGTAGTGTGGAAGTGAAGATTGGACAACCGTGTACCTTCTACTTTGGGGGGTCGGAGAATTTTAGGTTGGACTTAGCCGTTGGATGACTAACACTTGTGGTTTGTGGGTCCATGTTTGGTTTGTATTAAACGTAGGATTATGGGAGGAGACCTAAAGTAATGTGTATGTGAAGACTTTAGTAGTGGTCAATTTTCGTCATCCTTTTCATCTTTGTTAATCGTAAAATTAACTTTGCATGTGCCGTGACCTCGTTATTTACTTATTTGAACGTCTTTTACAATCTCATAGTACACAGAGCTTGGATCAGGTCAAAGTGTTCATATGTATAAACTCGGAGGCTCTAGTTATTCTTCTTTAATCGTTTATGATCGAAATGTGCGTGCCTTAGTGGAACAATTAATTATTACTTCTACAAGAAGAGACAATGTGAGTTAGGATACTTAGGGATCACATACACGTAAAGATTTGCGGCGGACACGGGACACATAAGGTGTGGGAAGAAGGGAAGAGGAAGCTCACATACGGCGGTCTATGAACACATGCACCACAATATTAGCCGCGTGAAAGGGGAAAACTGACCAAGTAATGTTGGTCAAGTTCACCAAACCCCTTAAGACTTTGTTTGCATCCCTTTAGTTGACTAGTCGTCCTTTATTAATTTGTCCCTTTTTTCTTTTCTTTTTTCTTTTTAGGTCATATCCACATTAATTATTATTTGAGTATTATGGCTTATATTTGGACTTTATATTTGATCCTTTCAAAACCTTCTAGGCTCATTTTTACGAAATTAGACTTTTTGCTCTCTTTTTTCTTTGACTTGGTTGTGATATTCTAACTTGTTTTACTCGTTACTTGAGTGACATAATCATGATGCAAGTATAACTCCCTGTCACTTTGTTACAACTAATCAAAGTTTGGTGGATGGGTTATTAACTTGTTATATTGCCTCATACAAAAGCGCGCCAATCTAACCCCGTTTGTCTTTTTTTTTTTTTTGACAATGTCTAAAGAGCAAACAACTAAGTGAAAAGTGACCTCCTAGGCTCCAAGCTACTAATACTATAACTAATTGAGATTTCGGCCCCTATTTCCGACTCTTTTCTCCTGAGTCAGAATCTCTCTTCTAGTACTTTTGTTTGGGTTCGTAGATCAGCTAATGTTCTGGCTCACGATCTGGCTAGTTGGGGTGCTTCTCTTCATCGGACTTCTGACTTAGTTTTCGAAGATTTTCCTTCATCGTTTTTTTCGTAGTCTTTTTGTAGCATTACTCAGCAAAAAAAAAAATATTGATGATTCGGCCTCCAAAATAGCACAATAATGTAGCTGCCTACCCAATATTCTCACTTCAATCGGATGTCATTTACACGTAATATCCGTAACAAATTGGCCTCGTAGTCGTTTCAGCTTTCAGCGCACATACAACTACCACCACGGAAATAACCATTAGTTGATTCCATAATTGTCAATCTTGCACCTTGGGGTACTTTCTCTTTCAACTCGCTAATAGGAATAGGGTCATATGTCTTCACCAGCTCAAACGCTTCAGACGGATAAGTCTGTTTGTAAACAATGACCTCTTGGAGTATTACAGTGTTCTCGAGTATGAAGGTAGCTAACTCAATGTCACCACGACGTCCACAGTAGCCAAGAATCTCCAATGTCCTCAAGTTTTTCAGGGGTGATCCATTACGCTTTTTTATCGAATTGGAATTTATGCCAAGGTCTGCACAATAACGCAACTGCATAAAGAAAAAAAATTGCTAGTTCAAAACACACAAATTGCGATAGACGGGAAAACGAGGAAATTGGCTTGCCTGGAGTGTCAATTTTTCGAGCATTGGACATGCGTCAATTAGGGGAGTCCAACCAAGGAGGCTATCTAAATGGCATCCAAACACAACAAATTCTAGCACCTTGAGTTTACTCAAAAGCGGCAAATCTGGCAACGGCAAGTGGTGTTCGCCTCCAATATCATACTGCAAGAGAGACATTATAGAGATATGATACTCACTCGTATGCACACAAGAAGACATGGTGAACCAATGCGTGAAAACCTCACCGGTGCCTAAGCTATTGTCTATTAATGTGTATACCTACCGTAACGTATAGTGCATGGATAGCAAACTTTAACATTGGTGAACATGAAAGAAATGAGAAATCTAATATACTCTACATAAATAATGAGGCCATTTTGAGACAAAAATAGTAATGAACTGTCATCAATCTGGTTTACCCATGGTTCTAGGGGCCAATACATTTGCATTGATCAACCGTGCTACAATTGAGGCATCTAACATATGAAGCCTTTACTCTCAGTATGGCATCTGTTGTACAGATAATAATTCAGATCAGATCGTACATACGGCGGTCTAGGAAGGTATGGCATCTGTTGTACGGATAATAATTCAGATCAGATCGTACATACGGCTGACTTGAAAGTTATTTCCCTAGTCGAAATTTTAAAATGGGGCCCTAAATTGTTGTTAACTATAAAGACAAATTTCATTAAAAAAAAAAAGGCCCCTAAAACACCCCGGGCACAACCATACTTTACCTAAAACAACCGGACGCCCGCCCGCCCGTCCGCCCTAAAAGACGCGTCATGAGTGTATAAAGATATTATAACTTGTCGATGTTTGAATACGAGTAGCAGTAAAACAAATAAATACTAACCCGCGACGTGGAAAGTGTAATTATCCCTAAATAGAGAGCCTCCAGCTGCGGAAGATACCTGGACAGAGATTCAAAAGCAAAAGCTGTATCTTTTCTTCCAAGCCAACCAATGGAGACTGTCGTAAGTGAGGAGGCGTTTTTAATATCGAGCTCTAGAGGGTGGTCCATGTATCTCAAGAACGTCAACTTTGGAGCAGAAATATTAATAGCTCGCAATTTGTGGCATCTAGATACGTCTAAATGTTTCAGTGACAAAGATAAAGCAGAGGATTTTATGCTGGTTAAGAATTCGGGCTCTTCAATGAACAAACTCTCAAGGAAAGGGCATGAATCCAGAATGATCTCGACAACTCCTGAAGTAATACTAACGTACTTGAGACTCAAAGATGTTAAAGCGTGCTTGATGCCAACCGGCTTGCACCAATCATCAGGAGTCAAGCTACAAGAGTGATACTCTTCCCCTTCTCGAAAACAAGGTGGTGTCAAGTCTAGCACAAGATTTTTGACTCGTTTTTTTAATGCAAAAGAAACCCAAATTTCAATATTCGATTGGCAACTCTCATCTAAATCAAAAACAACCCTGAATTCATCGATCGATGTACTCAAATGTTGTTTCATGACATCCTCAACCCGTTTAATAAAAATAGACCTTTCTTTGACAAGCTCTTGTTGATTTTTATGCAACTTGAACACATTCATTGTCCTCGAATTTTCGAAATTCAACTTAGGATAGTATCCCAATAGCCACCTTCTCCAACTTTTAGAAACCATACTAGTTCTTCTAACTTCCTTCGTTGTAAGAAAGGAAAGGATTAACAACCAAACCTCATTTGGCAGTCTATCCGAAAGATACATTTCTCTTGGGAGTGTACAGAGTATTAGGTACGTCAATGTTCCTCTAACTTTGTTTGTCAATCTTTCAATTAAAATGTTGTTGCAGTGTTGCTCAACCTCTACCTCTGCATAGGATATAATAATATATGAGTTACTTTAGCTACAATATCTTTATATATATATCGTATTGCAAAATAGGGGTCATTCTATATCATTCACAACGCAATTTTCATCATGGGTTATCCGAAAACACCCGCCTTATGCCATTAACATCCCATTCCCCTTAGTTGCCATGCACTGGAGGAGTCTTTATTGCAATGGGTTATGATAGAATATATGTAAACATGTAAATTATTTCCTAGTTATGTACTAAAAGGTTCTACCCTTGTATATGTCGTATATATATATATATATATCAGTTTTCCTAACGTGCGTCCACAGGGCACATGATAAAACTCTAGTACCTTCCTTAACTTAATTAAGTGATATTTTGACATGAAAAAACAAATTATGGACTCTCATTGATTATTTCAGGAGAATATCACATAATTAAGGAAGGGAATTGAGTTTTATCATGTGTCTTATAGGCACACGTTAGAAAAACCCTATATATATATATATATATATGATTAATGAGAATGCCCTAGAGAGCGAGTAGTTTTACCATCTAATAGGTTCTTTTATTATCATACTAAAATCTTTAATTGTTCCAAACTATTACAATTTACTGTCATTTTTTTGTTGTGAGATCATCTCGCCTCTTATTCCCCTAATTCTCATCTCACAATCTAAACGACCCCTTACAATTTACATCCACCAAATATCCCGAGTCATGGAATCCATTGTTTCACCCACATATATAATATGCCCAATGATCTTAATTCAAATCTAATTAAGTGCTTTCTACTTCTATAACAAGCTCGTTCATTTATTTTCATAATTCATATGCTCAATAAGATTTCAACTACATAATCAATAAAACATGCATGCCCACGTACGATTTCGACTAAATAATCAATGATTTGTTAATGCTATATAAGAGGATTTAACCCTTGGTATGTAATTATTTGCCTACATTCACATGTGTCTCATTTTTTAGTGTCATTGTACTTAACACCCAAGCGAGATACTCGAGGATTCCCAGCACACCTAACGTATATGTACCCTTATTCCATGATATTTGCATTCATTAATCTATTACTCTTGTCGGTTTTCTTAAATTTCTTCCTTGTTTTAGCAAGATTCTCACTTGTAAAAACAAAATATGGAATCTCATTGATTAATTGAGGAAATCATACATCACATTAAAAACGAAGCAAATTAGCTCTTTATCATGTGTAGGGCTGGCAAACCCGACCCGACCCGATTAGTTGACCCGAAAATCTGACCCGATAAGACCCGAAATAGTGGTCAACAAAACCCGACCCCAGACCCGACCCGATGATGACCCGAACCGACACAACCCGATATGACCTGACCCGAAACCGACCCGACCTCCTGTTATCCGACAGTGACCCGACTCATAATGCCAAAAATTGAACTGACGCCCATAAATGACCATAAGTAAGTAAAACCGATTGTGACCCGACCCGATTCGACACAAAATTTCCTCGATAAAACCGACCCGACCCAACCTGAAACCGACCCGAAGGTTCATTTTGACCCGTTATGACCCGATACGATACGAACCGACCCGACATAACCCTACCCGGAATCGACCCGACGACCCATTTACCACCCCTAATCATGTGTCGCCCTATGGCCACATGTTAGAAAAATCGATAGTAAATTCAACATGCATGTTAATCTCTAAACAACTTGTTTGATATATATTCAATTAAATTTAAATTAACTCTTCCCAAGCATGCATGCTATTCGAAGAACAATTAGATCATTAAAAAAAAAAAAAAGCTTACGATGCAACCCTAAAGATACGATAACTTTTCCACTTTTAGAATTATTGATTTTTACATTTATGCATGTGAGTACAATTTTCAATGAAAAAGCGTAAAAACCGATATTTAGAGTGTAAAAATCATAACCAATCAACTGATCAGAGAAAAAGAACCATAAAAAAAAATTACCTGGATTTGGCGCAGCAATGGGAAGAGACGGAGAGCGTGATGAGGAAGCAGATATAGATAGAGGTGAGAGATGAAACTGCGCGGCTGCTTAATTGCTTACCACTTTAATTAGGTAAAGTTAAGGAAACAAGTACTACGGTGCAATTGTAATATTAACTAAATAAGGTAAGTTACTATACAAAAGACTTTTATACCCTCTTGATATCAATATTCTTTTCCAAAATAAATTACCACCCGCGATAATGACCATAGAATTTCTATGGTCATTACCACTAATGGTAATGACCATAAAAAAAATTATATTTTAATAATATTTATCACTAAATTATTGTTGTAGTGACTCTTTTAATTAAGCAAGAATCATTTCGAATAATGAAATCAGCAAGTCTCCCGTGAGACCGTCTCACAGGGTGAGACGGGCCCAAAAAGAAGATAGTCCATTAATGAAATAAAAAAAAATGAGTTAATAAATTATAACCTTGAGTTTTGTGATCAAAACTACAAGTTATAAATGTTTATGCTAACATTTGAGTTTTGAACTTAAAAGCTTGAGTTTTTAATGTAAATTTCTAATTTAACTTAAACCTTGAATTTTCGTTATAAGTTTTTGAATTTTATATTTATATAAATCTTTAAACTCATAATATAAATTATCGAATACTTAATATAAATATTTGAGTCAATTTAATTAGTAGTCACCATAAAAATGCACAAAAGATATGAGAAATATTATGAGATAAAATAATTGAGAGGATAGTGTATAATTTATTGGGCTTTTAGTATTGGATCTGGTCTCACATGGTGAGACCGTCTCATACAACAATTTGCCTAATGAAATATATTACTTCTATATTCATATTTTGTGTAGTGTTTGGGATTCAAACACGGGATGATAATCTAACTTACCCTAAATATCCTCAATTACCTTAATGTACCTTGCGTATAATTATTTTTCCATTCACCTACATACAAATTTATTCATTCTTCACCATTAGCAATGTCTTTGATGTTGAACCATGGAGGGTTCTACAGTTCTACTCCTATAGTTTCCATCGCTCATTCTTCTGTGTCCATATTTTTTCATCTACCATTTATTTAAATATAATTTCTTTTAAATCGAGTTTACACGGTTAAAAAGATAATCAGGTTGATCTTATTTCAAAATCACTCGACGTGTAACTAAAGACGTGGCAATTAAATGTTGAATTATGAAAAAGGGGTAGCCAAGATGGTTCAATCACTCGTCAAAAGAAAATTGTTGAATCAACAGTGGGAATGGAGGGGGGAGAACATAGCAACTAATCTGATGAAAGGCTTAAGAGTTAAGAGTGGCAGCCATGGGAAGGTAACTAAAAAAAACAATGAAATAGTGATCTTGAATGGATGACTGCTACAAAATACACGTATGTCAGTATGTGTATAGATCTTGCTTCAATTAACTTCTTTTTTTTGTTTGAAAAGATTGATTAAATAAATTAATAATTCTAATATTTGAGGAATTTAAGCAACAAACTTACATGAGATGATTGATCTTTACTCTTAAGAAAACTACTTAAATAAATTAACTGTCGCTTGAAGCGTAGAGCCGCACAATCGTTACAAAGAAGTTGATTGAATAAGCACATAAACAAACTCGTAAAATAAAGCACAAAAATGTCAACAATAACACTGACGATCAATAGGTGGCAAACGTGTCGAAAGCAGTAGCTAATTTACAAGAAATGCTCGGGAAAAAGGCTACACATACATACATACAGAGTATAATATATATATGTCGTGATAACGTACGTGATTTACAAGGTGGTTCAAAAATTAATGGTACATCAAAGAGTGGCACAATGCATAAACAACCACGACCCTAGACATATTCCAAACATAACAAAAGTCAATACTCGGGAAAAAGGCTACACATACGCGTTGTGTAAGGATATCCATTAATATAACAATGCTAGAACGATGGCCATGAAGGACGAGGCAGAGAAAATGCTAAGAGCTGAAGCTGATGAATCCTTGGGGGGAGACTCAGTTGGTGTTAAAGCAGCCGGAGAAGAACCGTCGGAAGCTGTCACAGCAAATTTCTGGCCCTGATCACAGTGATTGTCTACAGTACATAAGAAGTAGTACTGTCCTGCAGTTGTCAGGGTCTTTTCAAAAGGGCCTTCTGTGGCAGTCTCAGCTTTATCATCAAGCTTTACGTCGCATTTGTCATAAGCTTCCTTTGATGTTACAACGGCCACTGTATGTACTCCTGTCGTAAAGTTAAAAACTGCAAAACAGATGAACATTAATCCTTGGTCATTATAAGCATCATGTACCAGGAATTGAACATTCTACTGTATTTTTCGACATTGTCCTGCTTTCGAAATTAAATGAAAATCTACTGATTGTTTTAGGCTTTAGCTAAGACCCTGAGACTTACAGTAAGAAGTAACACAACCTTAGACTTTTAACTATAATGAACAAAGACTTCTGAAAAATATCGTAATAGATGGTATGCATGCAGAATCGTCATATCTACAAAATCGTAATATTTACTTTTCATAGATAATATTACGGTTTTGTAAATGATTTTGATGCTAATTGTAGATGTCATATGACTCAACGATGAACAAGATCCGAAAAATGTTCAATCTTACATGACGCGTTAAACCATGCATGATGATGAACAAGACTCCTGAAAAAAAATGTCAACTAGATGCATAACATAACATATACTAGTATAACATATGCAAGAAAAAAAATTACCTAGTGTGTTACCAACAACAAAGTTCTGTTTAGCAGCCCAGCTGTCGTAAAACCCGGCTGAGGGAGGCACAGTCCACCCGGTAGCGTCTCCGACAGTCAGTTTCTGAGCATCAGCTACACCATTCATCAAAATCAGCAGTACTGCTACTGCTAGGATCACAATGGACTTTGTCATTGCTCTAGACATTTTTGTAACCTCTTTGTGTTCTCGTCAAGATCGTCCCTTACGATAGAATTAGTATGTAGTTGATGAATTGGTACGTCTTTTTACGAAATTTCGATGTATATATATAAGGTATAAGGATGTAAGGAAGACACACATATACATCCATGTTGATCCAAACATTATATTGATGGCTACCATTATCTTTGACTTGGACTTAGTCTAGGCGCAATTTGCTCATCATTGTCATAGTTTAATTTGATTAGTTCTACTTGATAAACTATATAATTCTAGTCAAATTGTACATAATTTGATAATATAAAACCATAGTAATAGATTATTAGTGGAGAGAATTATTCAGTTTGTACGTGAAGAACAGTATATACGGAGTATTAATCTAACCATTATCTTTGTCGATTTCATGTTCTTTATAAGTTGGTCAAAGCTCCTTAGCCGCAGTACTAATTAATTAGCTGGTTGATGTGATTGAATTGAATTAATCAACTGATAATTACCGCGTAATGATGAAGTTATTATTGAGTCAGTTGTCTAGGAGTATGCAGAATGAATCATTGAATAAGTATCAAAGATTTGATTAGATAAGGACTTAAAAGATCATGACTGGCAACAATGTGCCAGGCAGACGCACATCGTATAAACGTATGGGTGAAGATTATAAGCTAGTGCGTTACCCCTTTCATTATCGTTTATTTTGTGGAATGATTTACAACTTTGCTCGTGACCAGTCTTCCCATACGCGGTCTATTACCTCTAAATTGAAAATATAATAATGATCACAGTAAACTCTTGATGACATGACAAGATTAAAACTTATAGAACAATTAAGTGAAGAAATGTCAAAATATTCTGATGCAATTAGTAGACAATGTATATTACATTATTACAAAATCCAGCCATCACAAAACATACATAATAGAAACTGATGAACTCCATCATGTGATCACTGTGACACTGTGAGTAATACCGCGAAGGAGATGATTAAGGCCATGAATGACACAGGGAAGGCTGAAATGCCAAAAGCCGAATTGTTGTCAGGAGACTTGACTGAAGTGAGTGAAACAGGCAGAGTTGCTGCAGCAGGTGAACTAGAATCAGCAGGAGCTTCTGCAGGTGGGTTGGAACCTGCAGGAGCTATAGTAGCATTGGACGGGACACTGATGGCGAATTTCAGACCGCTTAGACAGTGATTACCTACAGTGCAGAAGAAATAATAATCTCCTTCTGTGGCCAAGGGAACTTCTATTAAACTTGTATGAATCTCAGCATTCGGATCAAGAGTAGCATCACAGTCTTCATAAGCATCCTTCAAGGTAACCTTAGCCACAGTGTGAGCTCCTTCGACAAAGTCGAACACTGCAGAAACATAGAAATTCGATCTGAACATTACATGTCTACCCAAATTCATCATCAGCTCAGGTCCAACATTGCCCCCCCCCCCCCAAAAAAAAAAGAGACCACATTGTGTACTTTCCTAGTTTCCTTGAATCTTTCAAGCTTTTACATTTTGTTTGAATTCCTCTCAAATATCCAAACCAAACGTATAGAATTCGGCAAAACAGAAGGAGTTGAGCATATAGTTTCATCAGCTCTAACCAAATAATCGATGTATATGCTTAACTAAGATGAGAAATGACATGTAAAGGCAGCATTTACCTAGAATGTCACCCACAGCTACGGTCTGTTTGGCAGCCCATGAGGAATAGAAGTCAGGTGAAGGCGGAATCGCCCATCCACTCTCATCTCCAACTGTCAGACTTGTTGCTGATATGTCTTTCACCAGCATTACTGCAACTGCTGCTAAAACAACCACGATCACAGACCTCATAGTCATTCCTCCGGCCAATTTTTTGTGTCTCTGAATCTCTGATGATGGCCTTGTTAGTCTCACTCGATCTGGCCTCTCTGGTGATATTTGACAATCTGAAATTTTCAGTTAGAAACCAAGACAGCTTCAGCTAAAAGTTTCAAGGTCACCACTATGCATAGTTATTGTGTTGGACTCGGTACTAGGAATCGTTGGACTCGGTACACACTACCTGTCTACTTCCTGATGACTTCAGTCTACGATACAGCTTTTTGGATCTAGGTATTATTTTACACAACCTAAACAAATGAGGACACAGCAATGTTTCCGCTTCTGCGCCATTTCAAACATATAGGATGTTGCATAAGATGTGCAGGGCACAAAGTATGTGATGAGTTTCTTCTGTTTGGGTTTCTTCAGCAACTCTGGAGTGTTAATGTGTTATGCTGCTCGCGTAATCGAAACAATGTGACCAGCAAACCATTTTGTTCTACCTGTTAAGTACTGTCCACACACACACACACACACACACACACACACACACAAAAAGGTGAACGAAAATTAGATCCAAGAATTGCATATATACAGGGTTATTTTGCGCAAAGCTACAAGAGAGACTTTATTCTTAGATGAAAAATAATATATACTGCTGACTCAATTGAAGTTTCAGTGTAATCTAGCAAGTATTCAATAGTTACAAAAATCATCTGTGGCTGCAGGACAGCATGCTTAAAAATGTCCTTTCGTATCAGCACAACAAGTGACGAAAACTATAACACCTGGTACCTAGTCGACTGCAAGAACACCCCCAAACGGCTTCATCACAATCTCAAGAGCAAAAAAAGTATCAACATTGAGGTGGTATATACCACAGAATGGGGCGTGAGCCAGCCTCGAGTCTGAAATGCCTGCTCATCATTGTAAATAAAAAGGGTCAGGACTAGATACAACTGTAAATGTCAGTAGAAGAACATTAAGAAAAAAAAAAGTATATCTTCAGGCGATCTTTAGACTGTATCATGATGTCATAAACATACAAATCTTAAACCAATGCATAGAACTATATAAGTACTGAACTAGAATTGTTATGTGCAGTTTGCAGAGCGATGAACTCAAATTTCTGCATTATCAACAAAAAAAAAAAAAAAAAAAAAAAAGACATTGGTTTTTCAAGGCATGGTAAACGTGAGGGAAATGATAAGGATCTCTGATATGGTAAATCATTATAAGTACATCAACGCCAATCCATCTAAGATAAATACCGACTTGTAGATGCACATATAAGAAGAGTTGCTCAGATTCGGACAAGCAGATCTTCAAGAAATCAATTAGGTTTAAACATCATTTTCTTTGAAGACATGAAATTGACCTTCTTATACTCAACTAAAGTAGAAGTAAATGGTGTCCGAGTGCAGAGTTAGAGAGAATGAGAGGTTAATGCCAGGCTGAGTTTGGATGTGGAAACATCACTAGGTTCATATACTCAACCCATACCCATTAGGTTTCGAGATCAAGGTGAAAGCAACGGATCATGATAGTTAAAGTTTATTGCAATAGCATCATCTAGATACCTCAGAATTAGCCCCTATCTAGTCTAATAAGAGCTCATAGGATCGGAAACTGCTGTCCCTTCTCACAGTACCAAACACAAAGCTGCGTCGAAATCACTGAGTCGCTATCTGCAATAGGATCTAGATGCCTAACACTTCACATGCCTTAGTATAGAACAGATCAAAAGTGTACCTAGAAATAGTTCAACTAAAACCTACCAACTACAAGAATCTTTCTGGAAAGCTGTGATCATTAAGCATCCAAGTGGCCATTAACTGACCACTCAGCTCTACCTCGCCTTCCCGAAGAACTTAACACAGTTCTACTTCTTGAAGCAGAAACTCTACAGCAGCATGCCCATCCCAAAAAAAAAAAAACAAAAAAAAAAAAAAAACACTTCTGTATCATGGGTGGAGATTGGTAGAATTAACATTTAAAGGGAAAAAGGCCAACAGATACAGAAGAAAACTCACGCTCATAGTCACAATTCGCAAGAACATGTAGACCATGGTAATCTGATTTCGCCAGGACGCCGGATAGTTCGTCATTATACATATACGATGACAATAACAAGCAGAGAGTTTCCGGTTCGGTAACCCCAAAAAAAAAAAAAAATGGAATTTTTATTTTCTTATTTTTTGGCCTGGGCGAGGAGGGTCAGCTCTTCACCTAGTGGCAAATTACCAGATTATAGTTTCTCCAATGCAGAGGCCAAGCCGAACCAGCTCAGATAGAGTATACTCCGGCCAACCCAAAATATTGCCGTTCATATAAAATCGTAGCCTACATCCCAAACATTAGATTGGAAATCATAGTATTTGTATGTTGTCATCCTTTCATACGAGAGCAGTAACAGCCTAACAGGCCCTGGAAACTAATTTCCCTAAAATGTTAATCAGCACAACTGGTACAGCCAGTTGCAGAATCTAGTTTTTCATATGAATGAAAGCAAAGACACTTGAGGAAATCACACCTCAGCACTAAGGTCACATACTCCGGAAAAACAAGGATCACATACTAAGATGTCATATAATCATATATATCCCCCCATCTCGTGAACTAATAGCTATCCAATTTAACAGCAATGTTCAAAAATCTATATACAAGGCAGGTAATCAGATGGCAAAAGAATATGATTACAAATATAAAATAAATGTCAATGGTTACCTTTAACTGAAAAAGCAAAGGCGCGGCAGCTGAGGACTTCAAAGCAGGAAACCCAACATCATATGAAATGCTTCCATCAGGTTTCCAAAGGCCAAAGTTTCTCTCGGACGTTGGCCCAGGTTTTGAATCTTCATTGAACATTGCAAAGACATAAGCTTTAAGCATAATCTTTGGCCTTAAAGGAGTACCCTTTCGCAAGGCAAGCCTCTTTCGGAGATTGAAATTGTAGGTTCTGGCATTTTCAGGAGTAGCAACAGCTTCATTCTGATCCCCACGAGATGCCCAGCCAGTCTCAGTAATTATCACTTCCATCTTTTTAAACCCTGCATCTTCAAGAGCAGCATAAGCTGCATCAATCTGAGCATCAAGAAGATTGTCATAATGGAGCTTTGTTTGCGAGTCCACAATCCCTGGGTTGTCCTGGAAAAGAGCATAGCTTACGTTGATGTGGGTTGAATCGCTCATGTACGTTAGGAAAGGATAAGCATTTAAACAGAAAGGCGATCCAATCTGTGAAAAGAAGTCCAGAAGTGGCTTCATGTACTGCTTCATATTATCCCTAAATGTACAATTGGAAGGAGGGTATGAATTATCGAACACTCCAAAATGATGCGAGGTAGTAATCTGAATTTTGTCATCAAGATGGAGACTTTTTGTTGCATTATAAATATTCTTGACCGCACCCAATAGATTTCCCCAGAGTTCTTGATCATTTCCAAAAACTTCATTACCTATTGCAATACCTACTATACGAGTTTGTGGATAATAGGCCTGAATGTTGTCCTTAACCCAGCTCAAAGCATGATCTGGATTGTCACTCATGTCATTTAGATAGCCATTCGGAAGTCCAACAACTAACTCAAGCCCAGAGTTACTGAAGGCCTTCAGCACACTATGATCAAAGTCAAATATTCTGACATTTCGAATCTTTGCTTGTTTCATTAGTTGAACAACTTTTTCTGGTGGCGGGATATTATCAGCAAGTCTACCATAGTTTATGCCGTAAGTTCCAGTAAAAGCATCGACTCTCAAAGAGGCTGGAAGAAAGAAATCAGCAAAAGTAACCAAGTCATGTTTGGTTCATCAACCTCTCAATTTTAACATCACAAGGTGCTCAGACTCCTAATTCAACCGATATTCTACTAGATAATACTCCGATACATCACAACTCATAAGTCATAAGCTACATTTTTCGACCAATTGCTCATTCAAATTCAGTCGAGAAAGTAGATAATCCAATCACTCAGCCCTCAGCAGATATCGACAAATATGAGAGCATATCCGTAACAAAAATTAGTGTTCTCGAGTAATCAATTGGAGAGCATCATCACCAATTCAACATATAATCAAGATAGAATTGTATACAAACAACTAAAAGATACAATCCCAGCTTCTCATTGCATTATTATGTCATGCCACAACAAGTAAAAATCGAAAAAAATCGAAACATCGAAACAAGATGCAAGAAACCACTACCAGCATCAACCAACTTATGAACAACTTCACTATATAAAGTACAACACCACTCAAACTACAACTAATTCAAAATCAGCATGAAACCCCAACAAAACACACACAAAAAAAAAAACACAGCAAACTTGTCGGCAAACACCAAAATAACTCAAATTAAATCATTCTCAAACAAATAAATCCAACATATAATCAATATAACATCAAATTAACATTAAAAAAAGACGGTAAATAAAAGTAAAGAACAGGAATTATACCACTTTGGGTTGTGAACAGCAAGAACAGAACAGAAACCAATCTGCAGAATCTCACAACTTTATGATCCATCTCAAGTTCAAATCCCAGAAAACCCCACAAATTTGAGCAATGCAATCTTCAGCTAGAAGATTAGAAAACCCAACTTTATAATTATTCTTGCTGCAATAATAATAATTTTTGCTCAAACATGCCATAGAAAAAATAAAACCCCCTTGAAATAATAAGATTAAAGACTTCAACTTGAAGTTGAAAATCCCATGTAACAGTCATTCAAAAGATACCCACCAAATTAAAACTTGCAAAAAAACCTCTCAAAATTATATATTTTCAACTCTCTTTTAATTTAATTAATTCAACTAATAATTCACTAAAAAAGTTACCAAAAAAAGAAAATTAAATGAAAATACTGGGATTATTATGATAGTAGAAGAATCAAGAGAAGGGGGAACAAAGATTGAAAATTAATGGGGTTTTTATAAGGGAATTTTTTTGCTTTTGATATTCCTCTTTATTCAGTTGCTTTCTTTTCAAACTTTATTTATGCCTTTATTATTATTATTATTATTATTAGTATGGTAAATAAATAAATTACGGTATGGTAATTAATTTAAGATATTTTTTATGTTTCAAATTTGGTACTTTTGGGCAAAAATCTCACGCGCAAATGGTCGACTATTGCTAAGTTTAAGTTATTGTCGCATCTCTCTTTATTAATGCAACTTTTCTAATTTTCTTCCGAGACTGTTTCGACGTGCTATTATAATTTTCACATATGGCGACTTGTTCTTATTTCTTGGCCTTGTCGTTGTTGAAATATAAGTAAGAGATATTTGATTGACAGAGTAAACTTGAACTATGTACACGAGTTGAGAAGTGAGATATATTGCATATGGTACTCTGAGTGCATTTCAATCGAATTAGTTTGATGATCAGATCGATGATTGTTCTTATTTATAATAAAAAAGACGTACACAACATATAAGATGTAAACGAGAAATTAATTAGTTAGGATGGTTCAATTCATGTTAAATACACAGTGAGAAATCTCATATACATTCATTGCAAACCAGTAATCCCAATAATCGGCACAAAGTTCAAAAAAAAAAAGACTAGAAATGCGGGTTGTTAGAGTTTAGGAGTAATGATTTTGTGTTATGCACCGACTAATTTCATGCATTGCTCTGACCAAGTAATTGTGGACAGTAGACTCAAGTCAACTTAACGTCCAAAACTTCGAAGACTTGTCCAACGCCTATCTTACTTTGAATTGTGCCGTTGCCGTACGAGAGACGTTAGAAACTTAGAATTTGATGGACTAATGTCGAAGTTCTGAAATCTATTATTTGCATTTCGAAATAACAATATCGTTATACGGAGTACATAATTTATAGTCAAGGAAACTGAAACTGTAATAAGAAAAGAAAGATTGAGTAATCTTTCGGATTTACTGTGACCAACTCCTAACAAGTATAGTTCAAAAAAAAAGTTATCCTGGAGATGTAGTAGCTATCGTAGTGTAGGTCTCTTGGAAATCGGAAAAAAAAAAATTTAAATTGGGTAAATTTGTGATCGTACAATAGTTTTGTATATTCCAAATTTTGTTCTTATCTAACATTTGATCAATAATTATTTCCAAAACCAAATAGTACAATACACGACCATACAAAACAGTTCAATGCACGACCTTGCTGGCTTGCTTGGTACGAACAGACAAATGATTGAATTATGATAATTGATGGCTTCTTAGCTACGAACAATTATATTACAAGTTAGTATAACAAAATAATAAATCAAGCCTTGTAATTTGGTAGGTAGGTAGAGCCGTAAGGGAATCAAGATGAAGGTTTCATTATCTAATTAACAATTACAACAGTTTCGATCTCGATCAGCATAGAAGTATAGTCAGACTACTTCTTAACTTTCACTCTATCATTTTTTTTCACATATTTAAACAAACCATTAAAAGTTACTTGAAATTGAGGGAGTGTAAACAAGGAGTATGGAGTATACGGATTCGCAAAGGCACTATAACTAAATGTCTGAGTTATTATAAAGAAAAACAAACCCGACCTACGGGAAATTCGAAAAATCATAAATTTATAAATATTATGTTGGAAGCTATGGTGAAGTAACGAAGCACTAATTACGAAAAATAGTGTATTTTTCTTTTTTTCTTTTTTTTTTTTTTTTTTTGTTCCTCGAATCTTACCATACAAGATTAATGCCTCTTTTTCTTCACTTGATCTAAAATGATCGATGCAAGAAAAGTGAGCATGTCAAAGATTCCATGCTTTCCAATTATCTAATGCATCGTTTTCAACTTATTAGTGCTATCAACGCTGTTTCGTACGTGAAAAGCCTCTCTTTTGATCGCACAATGACGATCTCCCTTTTAGTGTGCCTACCAGCATTTGACTAGTACTTCCCTGGGAAATTCGTCGTACGATAAGTTACGATAAGACGTGTGTAAATAATTTTTACGGGTTGGTGATTCTAAGTTTTCGTTTTCTGATAAATTTATTTTTCGACATTACCAAGTGGTGACTCTTTACGT
This sequence comes from Spergularia marina, assembly GCA_963680865.1. NCBI lineage: Eukaryota > Viridiplantae > Streptophyta > Magnoliopsida > Caryophyllales > Caryophyllaceae > Spergularia > Spergularia marina. The sequence goes on along the minus strand of OY804557.1, from coordinate 23,107,241 downwards.
CTCAAATGCTTTCACATTATAAAGGTTACGAGTACATCATATCTATCTCCTCAGTTGTTAATGGGAAATGCTACTTTTGATTTGTAACACATAAATTCAAGGAAAAAAGAAATGACAGGGAAAGATAAAAAGCTATTAACTGGGATCGGAAACAAAAGAAACCTGAGTAAACATGTATCGTTTTCTTATAGCTACCAATCTATAGTAGACGGGAAGTAAGTGACTCAACCTTGCAATCTGCTTTATTTCGAGTTTTCAACCAGAATGCAGAATTTCTGCTACATTCTACAAATTGATAGCATGTCCTGAATCCTGTTACAAACTTACAGTCACAGACGCTCCTCCTATCAGCCATCCCCAACATCGGGTTCATTCGTTAATAACAGAACATGAAATGCTTCACGCTGATAACTATGAACTATCCCTCGGAGTATCAAAGCCAAAAGTATACTATATGGAAGTAGCAAAACCTCTATCACCATGATCTACAAAATTTCTGATGTGAATGCATGAACACAAATCTGCCAGTGTATTTTTTGCCTATGTTAAAACAAAACTTGAAAAAAAGAAAATCCAAGATGAGGAACCAATAAGGGCAAACCTACCAAATATCGTGTCTCAACTCTTGATTCCACCATATATGAAAAAATGATTTGTTCGTGTGTTAGAGCAGCTACCGTAAATCTGTAACTTACAAACAGCCAGAATTTACCGACGATGTTTTCCAGAAGCGAGAATGTGGCCAATTATGTTAGTCACCTGAGAGAACATAGATAAAAGCTCTAATTAGAAGTCGAAAGACTCAAGTCCGGGATGTCCCGTTTCGTGGTCTTCCAAGCTCCAAAGGGTACAAGCACAACATGAACAATGAAAAATATTAAGCAAGGTAAAGAAATGGACAGAGAACCAGGCAACATGACAATATATATAGGACCACAATCACCAAGTCTTGAAGCAGGGCCAAACTGTTATAAACTAAACATTGATCAAGGCTGTGTTTATCCTAAGGATCAAACTACTGGAAGCTTAAACCACTCTCCTTATTAAAAGAACTTGGGCGATCAGGAGTTGATGTGAAGTTCAGAGAAGATAACGGTACTCATAATATATTCTGACCTTCCACTACGAATTCTTAATGGTCACAGGCCTCCAAAAGACCACAGCACTGGACGATTTTCGTATCTTTCGAGTAATGTACACAAGTACTTGCACCTCACAGCTGAATATCAAAACCATCAATCACTGTTTGTTGTCTATATATTAGCTACTCTTTTCGGAGATGTAAGAAACTTAGCTATAAGGGATCTATTCTTTCAAACGTTTTTGAAGGGATCAACAATTTCTAAGATCTACGAAAAGATCTATGCTTTCTAACTGTTTGCCACTAGAAGGCACATATATTTAGTTCAGAAGAATCAGAAGGCATATGTGTAACAGTAGTAAAATATCAAATCAGCAAGTCACCATTAGTCAGAGTCCTCAGTGACTGTAGTGACTAGCGAGCATACCCTATATGTTAACTCACCAATTTGCAGGCATCCATGTAACAGTAAGAATCCCAAATCACCACTGGGAGCATCACCTATACTATTCTTTAAAGCATGTAGTATTTGAACCATAAAGCTACAAATCAATGTCATTACTAGCAATGGGTTGCACAACTTGTTTAACACGATTTCATGCTTCAGCAAATATGACAAGTTGTCTAGTTCAAGGTGGAAAGAAAAGAGCAATGTCGCCTGCATTAGGTAACTTGGATAGCGGATAATTGATTAACTTGTTTCAGTTCACTATTATACGGAAGGGAATAGAAAATCATAATGTTGAATACCATTCTTTTAAACCTGAGACACATGAACAATTAGCTTTCAAACACATCGGTTTGATGCAAAAGGAATCTACACCAATACTTAACAACAAACATAAAATCTGAACGAATTCGAATAAGAAACTACAGCTGCATTTGGGATACTCTAGACTTCTTGAACTATTACCACTTATTGGAATGCATTAGCCAATTTCGGTATCTAACCTGATAATACTTCGAAACACAGCGATCGGTGCAAGCACTTTCACCTATGCTTAGTTCAGGTTCCTTGTACCTAAGGCAAAAGGGTTAAATAATGATAGAACTACAGCCATTATAAACAAATCATTAGAATGATAAATTCGTGTACCTTTTATCAGCACATTTGTGGAAGCAAGTATCCGAAAGCCTAGATCAGATAAAAATGCATATGTCAGCCCAGATGCACACTGGGATAAACCAGTAAAAATTTATATCTTTAGAATTCTAAATCCAATTACAGAATTCAAACATATTGCAGGATGAGACATTAACAAGAGCGAAACCTACAACAGGGGCGGAACAGAAGGTATTCAAAGCAGCCTTCAACATTATTTTTTTTTTTTTGCCAAGGCATGTCTCGATTACAAAAAATTGAGCCAAATAAAGAATTCAGCAAAATCAAACAAAGTTGCATATTACAACTAGTCCAGATAAGAAACGCCACTCGTCAAAATAAGAAAAAAGGGAACAGAGAAAAATACAGAGTATGCAAAGATAAATAAGGCTAAACTTTTCATACCTGTTAAACAATTGCACTCTGTATTCCATATCACTTGCTGCTGTACCAATGAGCTAGACATATTCATAAAAGAGAATTTAATCAATTATCAGCACTAAGGAAAACGGAAACATAAAATGTCCTAAAAAACAGATACAGGACAAAGAGGAAAGGTACACATTGAGTACTAAAACACACTGAAATAATAAAATTGCCAACTACAAAGTATTTTTCTTTCCCCTTGGAATTTAACTAACAAACAAGGCAATTTCGATCAAAAGCAAAGTCATTTTCTTCTACATGATTTGCAAAACATACAAACTACTAATACCTAGTAGAATATCATGTTACCCTGAGCAAATCATTACAATAATTTATACAAAAACTCTTCTAAAGAGAACCAAAATGCAAAGGGTTTGTCTGCGTTCCTTATCTAAACAAGGTTTTTTTGGCTGTTGCTGCTTTCGAGCAAATAAACATATTATTATGGCTGCTTGCAATTGATCTCACAGAAACAGATAGCTGGAAAGAACATACCTTTTGCTTTTCAAGGGCAGAAGCCAAATCATCATCAACCATATTAGCCTGCATATCGCAAATCAAAAAGTTAATACAACAAATAAGAAGTGATATAAAAGAAGAGTGTCCTCAAAGGAGAAAAGAAAGAAAAAAGGAAAATACAATAAAAGGCAAGATCCAATTTGACGCTAAGAAGATGGTTTATATAGATTGAAAAACATAGCAGAGACTCGATTGGTACTGCTTCATAGAGATTTTCAGTTAACAAACTACCAACCTATGAAAATATTACAGATTGGTAGAGTCCTCATGACCGGTCACAACTTTCTAAGGAGATCATGTATTTAAATTTTAGCAACTCTCTCAGCTTAAGCAAATGATTTAATGTCTAACAAGGTAACTAAAATGAGGAGTTGACGACCCAAATTCAGTATGCAAGTCCGAGGTGTCCATACATTAACCCCCCCCCCCCCCCAACCCAACAAAAGAAGCAAGAATATTATACCTCTTCCTTGTTTACGGGAAGTTTAGCGTTGTCACCTTCGACCTATGAACCACATAAACATTGTTATCTTTTGCTATCCGATCATATAAACACATAGAAAATGATATCTGACCGAAGCAAACCTTTTCCTTCTCAGGAACAGAAGGTGTATCTCTGTCGACCCTTCTTACCTAAACAGCATACACATATAGAGATCAAACAGTAGAGGAGGCAGCAAAAAGCAAGACTTGCAATAATCTCAATAAGTTCCAATTAAATGGAAAATGTAATAGTACATATATATATATATGGCCTAATGATACAGCAGATGTTAGTTCAGCTTTGTTTCACAGACACTTTCAGACTTTTAGTTCATCGCCGAGGGAAGGTTATGGAGAGTATCTTTTGTCGAGTGCTGATAAACCAATCACCGTGATTGGGTGTATGGACCCAATCACAGGGGCAAAAGCGTCCATTTTTCATCTAACCCAAAACAGCCCAGATCTGACAACCGCGCGACGGCCTCCCACCACGCACACCACCACCAGCACCCTACCCAACCCAGCGCCTACAGCCGGCGACCCACCTCCCACCCCCCGGACCACCCCGGCTTCGCCGGAAAGAACAAAAAGACACCCTAATGATAGTGGGTGTTTGAATGGGCTTGGTCAACCCTATTTGAGTGTGGTATCCTTAAGGTGGCCGAAAAAGTGGGTTAGGGTCCCACTTTTCCGGTTGTGTGGGTGAACGTGGTGGTGGTGCATGGTGGCTAAGTTGGGGAGGAGAGAGAGGGGGCTGAATAAGGGTAAGGGTGGGGGAAATATTTTGGGCCTTTGGATTTTGGAGATGCAAATGTGCGGTCAGGATTTGGCCACCAATCCGTGATTGACACTTTGTGCCAATCACGGTGATTGGTTTAGTGAAACTCTCTTTTGTCTAGGCAACAATACAAAACTCACAACCACTTTTTAGGGCAGTCTAAAAGAAAGACTGCTAACAAGAGCCCTAAGGTGAGGGGCAATGAGGTAAGTTAACCAGAAGCGGGACGCGTATTCAGTTAGCATTGCACGTTGGAGGTGTGAATATTGACACCCACCTCCCTAAATAAGTGAACAGAATTTTCAATTTTATTTTTAGCTAAAGATGATGAAAGGGCAGACAAGTGCCATAAAGGTTAGGCATCCGTTGATGTATATCCTCTCACAATAGTTCCAAACATGCTGTACTTGAACTATCTGTTTCCTTTCTCCAAGTTAATCGTCTACAATTTCAATTCGTACATCTTTGTTTCTTGATTGAACCGCCTAGCACTTAACGGACTAGATTACTCATCACAAAAAAAAAAAAATACCACAATGACTTGACATCCTCACTTACATATCACAAAAAAAAAAAAAAAAAAAAAAGCTTTATTCTACACAGCAGTGGAACTCACTAATTACTACTATATGGAGTTCTCCAACTTCAAGTACACACAGAACTCAGATGTACCATCTCTATATTGAGGGCTTGCTTGGAATGAGGGTAATTGTTAAGGGAGTAATAGAGGCTAAAACAAGAGGGAAATGGGGAAAACGGTGGTGGTAGATTGAGGGGGAATTATTACCCCCATATGGGCGACAAGGGCCCTAGGGGGGAGGTGGGTAACTATTACTCCCTTAGAAATTACCCCCAATCCAAGCAAGCTCTAAATGGAGTTGCGCATATCCCCCCTTCCCCCTTCAACGTACACAATGAAAATAACTACTGTTTCCCGTTCTAAACTAGGCACATAACTGATAAACATCATTGAGGTTGCTTGCTATCAAATCTGAGGTATCATCCTTTGGGGTTGCATTACGAGTCGTGATCACTTGCAAAACCAAAATTACAATCACTTATCCAATACCCTCATAAATTTCACCTCAAACAACACATATGCCCGAAACATAGCCGTCATAAACTCCACACCAAGTATACAGAGAAAAACCATCTTAATATATGATCGAGGTGGGCATATTAGCAACACCAACCCCCCCCCCCCCCCCCCCGCCTCGGCCTTCAACATACGCAAAGAAAAGAACTAATCTTTCCCGTTCTAATGGAAGAATACACAAGACAAAAATGGTTTTATACCTGTTTGTTATTTATGGGAGATTTAGTGTTATAGTCATCTATCACCTATCACATTATAAGCATCCTTGAGGCTGTTTGCGATCAAATCTGAATAAAAAAGGTTTTAACAGTAAAAGGAAAACAGAAACATACCTCTTGCTTCTCATGGGCGGAAGGCAAATTACTGTCCGTCATTTTAATCTACAAAGTTTACAGAACCATAACAATCAAATCGAAATTAAATAATATTTCTTCTCAAAACAAGGAGACATCTAAGAAAGTTTAGCCAGTTATGAAAGGGTTATGTGAATGTGGCTTAAAACCATAAGGAACACCAGAACCAGTGGATAAGTAACAGTTTCAAAAAAAAAAAAAAAAAAAAAAACTAGAAGACAGCTACGAAAATTTAGCCAGGTATCAAAACTTCAAAAGGGTTATGTGAATGTGACTTTTGACTTAAACATACGGAACACCATAACCAGTGGATAAATAGCAGTAAGAAAAAAAGAGGGGATAAATTTCTAGAAATATACTGTAACAAAGCTGTCGGGATTATCACCAATTCGCCATGTTCAGGTTTGAAAGTATCAAGAGGGAACTATGATCTATGATTCTACGATGGACATGGAAATACTTCAGTTGGCAACATTTAGAGCTGCATCTTGGTGCCTTACTCTCGAGGATTTCAATACAACTAAGGATATCAACAGCAAAGATGAAGAAAGGTTTCTCGAGTAAGATAACAATCAAGGTAATACCTCACACTCCAATTCAGAAGAAGGCCTAGTAATCCTCCTTTTCTACTTCTTATTACTACTTTGAATCTCGAAAAAACAAACACCCAACACCTCTCCACTTAAAATCAAAGTCCAACACCCACATCCCATCAATTCTGTATCTTCAAGCATACACTAAGGTCTCATCTCATCTTTTGGGTTGTATTACGAGTCGTGATCACTCACAAAACCAAAATCACAATCACTCATCCAATACCCACATCTAAATTCCACCCCCAAACAACAACAAAAAAAAGAATCCCTTTAGCCTTAAATCCGAATACCCCAAACTCGTTCGACACCGAGGCAACTAAATCAAATTCAACACCCCTTTTTCAAACTAAATAATTAAAATTGATCATTACAATCAAGATTACAAACATAATTACAGCATAAAAAGGCCTCAACTTTTCTAACATATCAGCAAGTTTATACTAAAAATCAAGCACATTGCGAAAATCCCATTGAAAATTTCACCCCCAGAATATCTAATCAAAGTCGCACATTTTAAACAAAAAAAAAATTACAAAAGATTGAAACTTGGGTAATTTCTTAATAAGTAGCAGCAACAATAATACGGGGAAAAAAGAGGAGAGAGAATCATACCCTTTTGAATTGGGATTGAGAAGAAGAGAGTTGTCGTCTTGTCGAGTTGAGTTGAAGTGAAAGACAAGCAGCAAAGATGTTACACACCAGTGACTTCACAAAGACGCCTCCTCAGGGTATAATAAGGGTTTATCGTTTTTCTGTTGGGTTGGTCTAAATACAACAATTAATTAGTAAAACTTTCCCAAAATGCCCTTAAGCCATTAAATGTAGATTATCAAGGTATTAAACAAAATTCAAAGCAGAAGATAAACACGGGTGAAAAGTGGACTATCCGACTGGGTAAGGGACCACTAGCTGACGGGGTGGGGCCAGGGGTCGGGTTTGTAATTCGATAATGGAGTTAGTCGAGTGATTTTGTTTTGTACAAAGGAGTAGGTAATGCTGCGGGGTGGGAGTATGAAGATTTGAACCCGAACAACCCCCAGGCAGGTTGAGTTCCTAACCACTAGGCCAACCTTGATTCTCAATTAGTCGAGTGATTACTTTTAGTGAATGTTAAGTTTCAAAGGAGAAGGTTATGCTATTAGAGGGAGGAGGAAAAGGTGGTGGGATGAGCTATGAGTTTGACATAAACTTAGGGGGGTATTTAGTCTGGAATTCCTCCACCCTCTCACAAGGGTTAATTTTGGGTTGAGTTGTTTCATATGAATGTGAACTAACTATGCTCCGTCACCTCTTTTTTCGCATGGTTATCTTATTTTATGATGAAAGTAATTAAAAGTTAGGTTCATCGATGTATGTATGTGTAGACTATCGAATCGCTCTATAGTGCATGTTTTATCTGTCATGGACAATTCTTAAGTTATACAAAGTGTGCCTTTTTATTTGGATGAGAGAAATCCACCAGTATCTTATCTCTTGTATACCCCAAGATATGCATCCTAACACAAAAATTTCCCACCAAAAAACAGTACAATAATCACAAAGAACAAAAGAATGGCAGCAACCAGCTTCCTCTCTACTGCCAACACCTTCATTCATCTCTCCTCTTCAAACTCTGTCTCTCCAACTTCATTGATAACTTCATCATCAAGCTCATCATTTTCAACTCAAAAACACAATGTAACACAAACACTAGTGTGTAAGGCAAGTGCATCATCTGAACTACCTCCGAGTCTGAGCAAGAGAGGTTTTGCATTGAGTCTGTCATCAGCATTTCTGCTGTCATTAGCCGGAAAGGCGGACGCGACACCGTTGGAAGCTGAGGATGATTTGGAGCTCCTGGAGAAAGTGAAGCAAGACAGGAAAAAAAGGCTTGAAAGACAAGGCATTATCAACTCTTCTGTTAAGGAGAAAGGTTTGGTCTTTTTTTGTCTTCTTTTTGTTTTTTTTACTTGGGTTTCTTCTGTTGGAAGTTGAATTGATAGAGAGTCATACGACATCTATAATATACCCTCTATTATATCGTTGTTAGAGATGGTGTTATGTAATATATGCTGGCATTTTTCTAGCATTGTCACAAAGTTTCATAATTTGATTAACAAAAAAGATGCAGTACCAAATCGGACACAGTGACAGTATCTTAGTCGTTCCAATTTGTTCGGAACAAGGTTGCGTACATTCAGACCTCCTGTCAATGACATCAAGGAAATTCTTAGAAGCTCTTTTGGTTCTGCCTTGTTATGCTGCAGTCTGGAAAAAAACCCGAAAACCTTGTCAATGAAGCTAACTGTATAGCTCATTGTTGGTGAACCACGTAAATCTGTGTGCTAATCTCGATCCTTTGTTTATATTCTCGCATCCATCACATTAGTATAGTGGCTTAGGCAACCCTTATTTTTTTGAGGTAACTCTATATATATGACTGTCATATTCTATCAAATCCATGACAGGCTATTTGCAAGATGTTGTGTACACACTAAGCAAGGTCGGCCAAGCTATCGAAAATAATGATCTAAATGCTGCAAGTTCAGTTCTTGGCTCCAACTCTGACTCTGAATGGATTAAGAAGGCCAATACAGCTTTCGGCAAGGTCTGCCATAAATCTTCTACTACTCAGTTTGTATCAGTGGCATTTTGCAGGTGTTTGTCTGACAGTCTGATCTGACCTGACGTATTTTATGATCTGGGGTTTGAACATACAGCTAACCGAAGGAGCTGAAGAGAAGGCGGAAGTTGAAGCATTCAATTCATCTGTTTCACAGCTGATTTCGTCTGGTGGGTATACAGGCAGTGTTAAAATCAGTATATCTGCACTTGGTACCTGAGCTTGATTTGTAAATTACTGACTTTACCTTTCTGATCTCACATCTGTAGTCGGAAACAAAGACATGGAATCATCAAAGCTCGCCTTTGTGTCCTCAGCTGCGGCTTTTGAGAAATGGACGACCCTGACAGGCCTAGATGGACAACTCAAAGGGCTTTGAAACTGCCTCCTGGATTTTGGCCTTCATCTGAGGGCAGCTATTTACCTGTACTAAGTTCATACACTTCACATTGGTAGTATTCTGTAGGTCGACATTCGACAAGACGATCCTTTTTGCTCCCTTTAACCGTTGAGGTCAGGGAATGTGTTATAGAGTTTAAGCTCAGAGAACAAGCTTCTAACATTCTGTGAATGAAATGTGATTATGTAAATCTAAAGTTAATCTTGCTGCACCTGACCTGTTCAGACTGCCTTTTACAATAACCTCAAAAAAAAAAATCGCCTCTTATTTCCACTACCTGGTTGAAGCAGTACTCTTGCGTGGTCTACTCGAGGAAACGAACACACAAGATCTGCAATATTGCCCGTGCTTATGACTCTGAACTTGCTTCTCAATGAAGCTCATTTCTGCTGTAATATACAGGACCAGAACGTCAAGCAGCACTAAAACGAAGCACAATAGCGAATAAAACATGCCAATTGCCAAGCAATCTTCTGCATGTCGAACCTGCTTGATTATTACAGAACATTCAAAGAGTAGGTTCATCACACTACATAAAATGGATGTTATGTCATAACGGGACTGGTAGTTATGGACAACATAACGTTACAAAAGAGATCTCTGCAAAGGCTAAAATGCCCCCCTCTAAAGCGACTCACACACCGGCTATGGTCAGGGCCTAATCTACAGCTGTATACAGGGGTATTTCACTGAACAACAAATAAGAATCTACCATTAACAACAAGGCTAAAGTTGTTTCCGAGGCCCACAATCTCGGAAGAGAGGGTGTACACAATACAGGATAGGATGGCTAAAATTAAGGCCCAGCCTTGCCAGCCTGGTTTCCGTTCATGTTTACCTCTGGTGTCTTTTTGCTTGTCTCAACATCTGCAGGCTCTTTTCCCTGTACTTCTTCAGTAGATCCTGGTGCACTTCCATTGTCTTTTGCCCCGCTATCAATGCTGAGCTTTGCTTCTGTGCTGGCAGCTGCATCAGGCTTGACAGTCTCTTGCAAACCTTCTTGTTTCTCCACATCAGTTTGTGGTAGCTCCACAGCCTTGGATTTTACTTCTTCCGAAGCCTGAGGAGGATCTACAACTGTGTTTTCCACTTTGCCTGGCTCATCTGCTGCCTCTTTTTTGTCACCTTCAACATCTGAGTTCACCTGTACCAGGATGTCCACTTTCTCTGCTTGCTCTTGAGGTTGCTGCTCAAGTACAGCTTCCTTTCCCTCACCGTTGGTGCCTTTAGTCTCAGGCTGGTCCTCTTCTGCAATATCCTTTCCAGCACTGCCATCCTGTTCCTGCTTCTCAGTCTTTTCAACATCACTCGTATCAACATCCTTTTCAGTTCCATTGGCTGTTTTACCCTCCTCGGCCTTTTCAGCTCCATCAGCTGTTTTCTCTTCCTCGGCCTTTTCAAATTCATCAGCTGTTTTCTCTTCCTCGGCCTTTTCAGATCCATCAGCTGGTTTCTCTTCCTCAGCCTTTTCAGCATCTTCCATCTGGGTGTCACCTTTCTTAGTTTCTTCAGTTGATGCTTCACTGTCTTTGCTATCTTTCTTGGTGGCAGAAGATCGCCTTCCCTTCTTCTTAGGAGGCTCACTCTCGGGACTGGATTTGACCTTCTCACTGATACGAGCTGATCTCCTAGGGGTCTCACCAGTACCCCAGTCAAACTCGGACGCTGGTGGCCCACCAGGATGTGATTTCAGGTACTGTTGCAACTGCCTTTGGTTATGAATCTCCTCACCTGTTGGAGATGTGAAAACTATTTCGTTTTTCTTCGGTGTGCCTCCTCGCTTAGGAAAGAACTGCAAGCACCTCATGTTATGACTCAGTGAAAAGCAAACCACAGAAGCAAAATTGCCCAAAATACACATGAAAACCAGACAAATCTAGAAGATCAAAGCACAAATGACGGTTGGATGTGATGATTCTGATGAACAGTTGCAACATAATGGATTTCATTTAGCAATGATATGGTGGATTGAACATGAAGGTATAGAAAGAAGAGTGCCATGTGTAAGTAGATAAAAGAGAAACCAAAAGGCAGACTAAGTGCAAGATATAGATAAGGTGCTTCGATAACAGATTTCAGACTGCGGGTAATTTCCTCGGGTGAAGACAATTAAAAAGATTAGAACCTTCCTTCAAAACGACTCTCGCCAACCATCATGGTGTGGGAGTATTATATGGCCAGGGTAATTGACAACCCCGCCCCGACTGACCAGGCAGATCACAGGTCATGGCTCAGAAGTCCATCTTATTAACCAGGAAAAGGAGTCTTCGAAAGCATTAATTATATGAGAAATAAGGACGAAAGAGATCAAGTGAATGGGAAATGGGAGATGGTAAGTGAAAAAAGAACACAACACGTACAGAGAGAAATGAATAGCAGTGTAAAACTCAGCAGAATGCAGCTTCCGTTCAGAACTCATCACCAGTTATAGATACTGGAAGACAAAAGGTACACATAGAAGCATACATCACATATATTCCAAAATATGAGCAAGAAGCATACTGTATTCCAAATTCAACTTCCTATATATTAGAAACTAAACCTCTCAGTTACAAAACCTGTAAGACTAAGTCTGTAACTACCTAGGGTGCACCAAAAAGATCTCCAAATTAGTAGAAGGGGAAAATGAGGCTGGACAACACAGAGCCTATCTCATAGTCACGCCAACGCACAAGAAAAGATTAAGCTACGATTCTGCGGGTTAAAGCCTTCAAGGTAAAACTCTCGAGACTAGACAGTTGCTACATTCCAAAGAACTGGAAGTCTCAAACTCAAAAGAAGCTTGTTCACAGCAAGAATTAGAACTTTTTTTGTTTTGGGAATGAGCTAGAACTTAGAGTTATGAATAAGTAACAACCACAGACATACATACAGCTATGTATCTTGACCATAAATCATTCCTGTCGAGGATAGGTCTCTAACTTTTGCCGTTAATTAACAAAACCTTTTAAGCAACGTCCAATACTGGAAATACCAATGACCAATCCTTGCTAATTGAATCCTATATTCACCAAAGAGTATATGTAGCATTGAGGAATGCTGGTCCACTAAAATAGTCGCCAATTTCCCTGGTAACTCTTAACATTTCACTCACTAGGATAAATGGATAATGCAGTCGGCCAGCCACAGTCAGACATTTGTAGGCTCAGAGAGCACACCAGGATGTAAGAAAACGAATAGTTCCATTCTGTTCAATGGAAGCATCTACCATGTTGTAACAGAACTCACACCTTAACATTTGATGAGCTAAAGGACGGGCTATTATCCAACTGTTTTTCACCCAGATACTTGAAATCAGATAATTTCTTCTAACTCAGAGAAGTGCTAGTCTCCAGCTCTTGAACAACCTCAAAAGATAGAACCTTTCTCCAGAAAACTTTCCACTGCTTTTCTCCAAAAAAAGAAAAAATTAATGTTAACAATGACAAAAATATCCCGACTTGTTCATTCTTCTTTTCTTAGCCACAAGCACAACCTTAGTTCATTCTAGACTTTGTAGCCTTTGGTCAAGAGCCTATCTTAATAATAAAAAGGGTGGACACCCAACGGTCACATCAAATACTAAACAACAACCTTAACTACTCCCCTGCTGACCCTCCTCCGCAAAGGGTAAGCGTGATGGTCATACCAACAATCATAGAAGAAGCTTGAAGAACCACACAGATACAAAAAAGCCTTGCTGGAAACCATTCCCCACACAAATGACAAATTAGACCCTCAGACCTACTCTCATTTTTTCTAAGTACCTCAATCTTCAAGGCACTTACAAGTGTTGATTAAATTGCAAGGACGGTATCACTTGCACTTGGGCATTACTCCAACCAAGAGGCTACATGAATTCAACGTGCAGATAATTACCAGCAAAAAACAGGTAGTTACTCAAACCAAGTACTCTTTTATAAGCAAGCAAAGGCAAATGCAACATAATAGAACAAAAATGCATCACTGAAGAAAAACGCATCATGAAAGAACAAATATCAAAACCAACGGAAGAAACAACATGCCAAACTGCTTCACGCCATTCAAAGAAATGCACCAAAAAAACCAACTAATCTGGCCAAATAGCGTAGACAAATATCCCTTGCGGGAAAGATTCTGCCATCCCTCTCCAAGCATAAATCCTCAACAATTGCAAAGCACGTTGATATCCAAGGAGCCAATTATTTCTCACATAGCCAACCTGCAAACTGCAAATGACGACAAGAATTCCTGCTGGAATTCCACAATCTTGGACAGTATAACTCAATAATCCCTGAGTAAGGAGATAATTGCTAGGCCTCCTCCCAGACCCCCCTAGAAAAAGGAACAGTGAAGAAACCAATATGGTGAACTTATTTTATAAGTCAGCAGATCTGTAACGTATCAAGTATCATCTTCCAACATTTAAGTAACAAAAATAATACCAGTTGGTAATTTGATACTCTGCTGGATAAATGTTTTCAGGTACTTAAGATTAAGCAGCATAAGAAATTTCTCACAGGGGATAATCAAGCACTGTTCAACACTGCAATTCCAAGAACTACACAGCATTTTGAGCAAATGAAAACAAACAATCGCACCATCCCTAGCTTTCTAGTGACACAACACTTTTAATGAAATAACAGCCATAACAAACAGGTTCGTGGTCCATTCCTGAATCATTTGTCGCCCCGAAGTCTCATTGATGTTCCAATCATGCTAATCTTACATATCACACTGACAAAGGAGTTGGATCATGCTTAGGACTTGAAGAGTTACTCCATCCTAATTTGTTTCTTGATTTGCAGTTTTGACCATGAATTACTTCTTAAATATATATGGACAAAGATATTGACCTTTATATGATTTCCTAGTAATTATTTTCAGAAACTTTAGACCATATACCTTGGGGGATGACAGATTCTTCTCATAATAACTCGCGTAATTTTCATAGAAAGTCTTTCATCACACAATGAATTCATGTTACCTCTAACAAAATGTTTTCACATGCTTCCTTGCTCCCAGACTATTCCATGTATAGACACACAACCAAAATCTTAATGTCAGTGTGCCACAACAGCTCTAATCGAGCTGTACTTGGTAATCAGATGAGATGATTATTCGTATATAAAGTATTTCGATACAAACAAACAAAACAAAAAAAAACAAAACAAAACAAAAAAAAATCTTTGTGAAATAGCTTGTTGAATGAGTAGATAAGATGGCACAAAATCACTAATCTTCTACTAGCAGCCATATAGCATGCCCAACAGAGAACCTACTCAACTTTTAGAGCCTTTCTGAAAGATATACATATATTCCTGACTAACCTTTCTATGCATATCCACGACTGCGAAAGCCCTCTTCAGACTGCTCTCATCTATTCTTGGGATACATGGAATGCAACAATAATGCATATGGGAATCATTTATATACACCTCATGGACAAAGGGACGATACTAACTAGCATAAGCGTGACCTGCCAAATTCTGGTCGGCCAGGGCATCAGAGCAAACATGGGAAAGACGTTATTAAATTGCCATGCCGACTCCAATAAGTCCTGCCTTTCTTGCTCGAAACCTAAAGAGCTAGGATTATCCTTTAAGAAGAACAAAGGGGACAAAAGAGGATACGACAGTAAAATTGATTGATGAGTCAGACGTACACCGTTTCAGAGCATCTTTCGGTATGGCTGCATTCTCACTTCAGGAAAGGTCAGGCACTTCAATTGTCGACCTATTATCATTATCTAATATAGAAGTAGGATAGAAACCTTCACCAATATCTCGCTAAGAACTCTTTGGAATCCTCCACCTTCCATTTAAGTCATCCTTAAGACCTTAACCTTTGATCACTTGCACTAACTTCTCCATAATGTCCTACTCTAAAGCAGCATTCTTGCACCATCAGATATTCAGATTGAAACAACAAAGGCACTTCATGCTCACAAGTTACAAACTATCCTAAGTAGCTCTCATTCAACCACAAGTTACTCACTAAACCTCACTACACATTCGTGCAACAACTATAACACGTGACATATCAATTAAACTTGTCTAGAATGATACCCTGAAATGATTTCCTGATATAGGCCAAGGCTTGAGGCACAAGAAACAGCCAAGAAGCAAACCAATCATAATGCTATGATAACAAGAGGCAAGGAGCACTCATAGAAACTGATAATGGATCAGATATGAGCTTTGTACTTATGATCGCCAAGAAATAATCATAAATAGGTAGTTACCCAACAGTAATAACTAACGATTACACAAGTAGTAACAAGCACCCCGTGCATCTCCTTTTGATTTTGATGAAAAAACAAAGACTTGAAAACAAAATAATAAGCAAAGAAAAACAATATGTTAAAACATAGCTCCGTTTGATATTCGTTAAAATGTGTTCAAAAAAAGAAACCCGGCCAAATATGTTCCATCTCCTCGTATTTTTCCGTGGTCCTTTACAAATTGTTTTCTTGCTTAACCTCTTCCATTTCAGTTTTCGGTTTCTCTAGAATCTCTACTTTACACTATGCATTGTGTCCCCAAATTACAACAAACCATATTGGAAAGAAAAAATAAAATATAAACTGTACTCAAAGATGACTAAAAAAAGTTTCCACTATCATTTCAAAAAAAAAAAAAGTTTCCACTAAACCCTAAAAGACAAAATTTCATTCAGTACAACTAAATTTTGAAATCCTCGATATGGCTCCAAATTCCAAACCACCCAAAGTAGATAAAGTTGAGTAAAACATACTAATCTTTTAAAAAAAAAAATCATACTGAACTCAGAAGTTACTTTTCCGAATATTCAGGAATTAATCCCAAATTAGCTAAAATTCAGTGCACACTCACAAACCCTAACTCACAAACAAAGCACATAACTTGCAATAAATTACACAATTAATCCCAAATTAACCAAAAACCCCCCAAAAATCAACACAAATTCAACCCAAAAAAATCATACAATTAAAAATTAACCAACCAATTGAGTATTAACTGCAGCAAATAAAAATAAAAAGAAAAAAAGGACCTGTTTCTTCCAACCAGAAGGAGCAGGAAGCTCCATTGACACAACTTCTTCCTGAAGCACAACTTTCTCAGCTTCAGTCGCCATTTTCCTGCAAATTTGAACCCAAAACAAAAAAAATTAAAAAAATACCCATTTGAACTCTGCTAAAAACCCATCTCAAAAAACCCAAAAAGATTCAATCTTTCGTAAAAATAAAACATCGGCATTCAAATTTAATCAAAAACCGGAAAACCCTAGAAATTTTTTCCCCAAATTTTGAAGTTTATTTTTCGTGTTCTTACCGTTTGTTTAGTTGAATCAGGTGAAAGAGGAACCGATATGGGAGGAGAGAGAAAATTGGATGATGTAATTTTGGGGATGAATTTTTGATGCCACGTTTCCTTTTGTTTTTGTTGAATTTTCGAGAAAAAAAAAATCCTTTTTAATTAAAAAATTATTTTAATGATATTTTAAGTTTTTTTGAAAAAAAAATAAATTTTTTGTGTTGACAGCTGTCGGATTATCTTGGATAAATTTGGTATCTAACGGTGATAACTGAATTTTGGCTTGTTTGTGGTCAAAATTGGTCGGTCGTTTGGTCAACATTTTTTTTTTGTTTAGTTTTTCTTTATCCGACCATTTTTCTTATAAGGGCCTTTACTGGCTCGAGTTCCAAGATATAGTGGACAGGGTAACTTTTACTTGAAGGGTGAAGCCCAATTGTGTGTTTTCATGGATGAGCCCAACAGAGATCCACTCTTCTTTGTGAAGATTCTAGAGCTCATGGGTCCAACAGTTAGAATAGAGGTTTTGGGAGGCTAGAGCATGTACGATTCAACTTAAACGTGGTTGATTTAGTTTAGACTTGAGATAATGCAATGAATTTGAAACTCAGCATAAGTACGAATTATCATTTCCGATGTTTTCGGTTGAAATTATGTTGTAACCATTTACCAGGTATACGCATGTACCAAGAGGGGTCTCTTTGATGAACACAAAATACTTAGATGAGTTAGAAGTGATTTAGAAATTGAAAATTTATGGGAATTTGCATCTTTTGTGTTTCTAGTATGCGGTCATTCTCTACATGACGATCTGATGATTTCCTACATTAATAGACGAAACGAGATTCTATCTTAATTAAATGTGCAACGGTCTCGTGTTAAACCCTTTTGAAGGGAAGTGAACTCATGGAGAGATAGGGTCCCTAGCTATGTGAAACATACGGAGTATGTAATTAATTGGTTGACATGATGCATGGACAAGCACAAAGTTAGGGGAGGTTGCTAAGAAGTTAGCGTGAAGGTGAATGTCTGGCAAGGAAAGACAAAGGGAAGGACGAGTGAGTAATTCAGACCTTCCTTATTTAGCATGACAACTTCCTTTTTTTGTATGTATGAGTTAGGGCAAAACTTTCACCCTTTTGAAGAACTATCAAATCATCCCTCTAGCTCATCACCACATGCTACATACAACAACACGTACAACCCTAGCAATTAGGTAAAGATCAAATTCACAAAATTATTCTTTTCTCAAAATAACATTGATTTTGTGGCTAATAATGTTTATCGTCTTAGCGATGTAAGTACACTACGATGTAGTTCACAAAAGATAGTGTACGTGGTTCACAATGTATGTATGTAGGACTAATGGTGTATGTACACATACGGCGGATCGATCCAAACCGTTCATATCGGCAGGTCTTCTTGGCTTAGAAACACAAACGCTAAGGATGATGTAAGATCACAAACACAAACACTAACCATGATGTAAGAACACAAACACAAACGCAAACTGCATAGGTTTAATTTAGATAGAAATTATATTATTTTTATACATAGAAGAACTCCGCCTATGACTCTGTGAGTGTTTTTTTGGCATTTACTGTCGGTTTCAAACCCGCATAAAGGAAGAGAATTGTGGTAGGATTGTGGCGACCAGCGTAAAACAAGCCACATCTTATGGACATGAATCGAAAATCGATAGAATAACTAAACAACTTTTTAGTGAATTCTGGCTACACATGCGACGTGAACTAAACCTGTTAAGATATAACCAATTATTGGGCCTCAACCATTAGTCTAGACTTTTGGTTGAGTTGGCTCTTTAACATGGTATCAGAGCCTCAATGACCCTGAGGTCTCAAGTTCAAATCCTGGGAGCCCCCTCCTTTTCAAGTGGAATTTCAGCACAATGTTTGTGCATTTATCACCTACATTTCAATGTGGTTTCAGTCCACGTTTCAAGCCCAAAGGGCTTTCACGTAAGGGGGAGTGTTAAGATATAACCAATTATTGGACCTCAACCATTAGTCTAGACTTTTGGTTGAGTTGGCTCTTTAACAAAACCTATCGATCTGAGCCAATTGGGCAACTTTAGGTGTACTCATTAAGTCATGAACTAGGGCAGTGTGCAAGTAAGTGGTATATTGTGTGTCGTTGACAACCTTATTTTGAGAAACTGAAGAAAGCTGAAATCCTCTCTATGACTTTATTAAGCTAGCTAGCTAGCTTCGTTTCATAAAAAGAAGAAAATTAAAGCCATTATTATTCTCTTCCAACTCAATTCAATAAATTAATATAATAAATTAAAATGCTTGTACTATAAGTAGGAGTATTTATTTATGATGGTCAGTAATTTAATTATGTATATTGTACCCACGGATAATAAGCATAGAAGAAATAAAAATAGCTATCTAGGCTGACAGATTCCAGTATGTAGACGACTGATCAGGACTTATACTATCTTTAATTTTTCATGCATGCACTCCTTATTCCAAGATTCAAGCTGTATGTTCTTCTTATTGAAGACAAAGCTAATTCAGCTTAGCTCACTTTTCTGTTTTTTGGTTGCATTTTTCAGGTTTATTCTGAGATGTGATTATTGACTATATATTCCACCTACAGTATTTATTTGTCAAGATTTCGGACCATTTATTTGATTTTTTTTTTATTATCAGATTTATAGGTAAGTTTTTAATTAGGATTTTTCATCACCTCATACATTATTGTAGATTCTACTTTGATGATCAATGTTGTAGTGTTGTAGACTTGTAGTGTATCTCCGATTCATAACCATTACCTTTTGATTAATAACTCTTTACCCGTCAAAACTCATGTTGATAAAAACAAACACGCTACTATATACGATTATAGCTAGCTAATGACCCTAAAAGAAAAAGAGACCATAAAAAAAAATTAAATTACAAAAAGCATAACTAATTTACCAAAAATAAAGGGTAAGCATAATGACACGTTATAATTGAGCAAAGCCTTATAGATCATGTTGTTGTGGCTAGGGCTTGTATGTGTAATAAATACAACAGGTGCACGCCAAACACAACACAATATATATAGAGTAGTTAAAATTTTAATCGAAACATAGAATGGCACGATCGATCAAGAAAAGATCTGATATCCCATTGATTTCCACGCACTATAAGTACTACACTACCACACCAATGAGTCATGAATGTATGTTTGCAATCAACTCAGGGGTGAGAAATTTTGCCAAACAAATCAGTATCTTCGTTCCAATGGAATTATGTCCATTATATATGCACCACGTTCAATAAATCTACCTTAACGGTACTGACTTAGCTTAATCATCGTCGTAATCAGATGAAAATGAATCTTTTGAACTTATAATTTGGATTTGTAATCAAGCATCTCATTGGATCGAGTGGTATGTACTACTGTGTATATATAGGAGACCTAAAAATAGGATAGAGGATCCGCTCTCGTCTTTCGACATTATCACTACCCCGAAGAAAATTGAAATTACAGCGAGCTTGCTTGGCAAGGTCTGATCTCCTCTCTCCTTGACATGACCTTTCATCTCCAATTTGGGTAAAGGTATTGTGTCGATCATACCGAATATGGTAATTATAGTAATGGGATGAATTTCCTTAATTATACATTACGGTAAATGACGATGGACGGGCCGGGGTAAATTTTCTCATTGACTACTTATTACAACGAACAAAAATGTTAGTGAACAGTCACTATCATAATTCAATCGAAAAAAACACTAGTTACAGTAACTATCCGCTACAAGACAAGAACTCATGTCCCATGCATCATTTTCATGCATGGTGTTATGTGATGACACATACGTGGATAATACGCGATAGATAAGGTTAAGTTCTCTTCGCCTTAAAATCTTGTGATTTGATTCGAATAATTTGAGATTAAGTGTTTTGATCAATACAAATTAGTAAAAGATTAACTTAATCTACTCACATAAACTAATAACAATATATAATTGCATAAATTTATTAGCTATTAAAAGCTAAGTCTATAATAACTAAATCGTTTCTAAATTATTATATTGTACGGGTCTTGATTAAACTTATCATTTTCAAGTGGGGAAGCCCCGAGCTAGGTTAACTAGCTCTCATGATGATCGAACAAGGATATTTTTCTACTTCATTCGTTCTCGTTTATTTGTTCAACATAACGCTTTTGGCCTCATTTTTGGATTTTCTAATTGGTGTTGTGATAGAGTAGACTTTTACTATAGAGTATTATCTTCGCTAGCTAGTTCGCAAATCTAAATAATGTTATAGGTATTGTGTGAGCTCTCATTATTTTTTTTATCACTTGATTTGGTCGGCATTTAAGAAGAAAGATCATACTCGGTATGAAGAATCGTATATCACATGCATAGAGTTTACTTAAAATAAAATAGTAACCTCATATATAATGTTCTCTTGTTTTCAATTTAAAAATGCATTTATTATACTACTATTACGTTTCGCATATTAAGTGTGAATTCACGCTCCAATAAGAAAGGTTCTGAGTTCTAAACTTGATCACATCAGAAAAAACATGTAACTAACAAACTTTGTTAACTTTACGAAAATATTAACTCTAGAAATCCCAAATCCAAAAACAATTAATCACCCACATGCTTATAGTTTATGATGGGACAATATCGTTACACTTTCATAGTCCTACCAATTTCGTATATTGAAGAGAGAACAATTAAGTGTGACATTTATACACATTATTATACTACTGCATTTATTAATTGCAATACAAGACAAGGAAAGAGATCGCTAAAGAAACGGGCGATTTTCTACCATAAAATTAGGGCGCTGGGGTTTGTTTGGTTAGCTAAGCCGACAAAGAAGAGATCTTGATAATTATGTCTCATTTTTTCTTGTTTGTTTGTATTTCAATTTCTTTTTTTTTCCTTTGGTAGGTTTTTCTGAGCTAAATTTAATGTGAATGTATGATTATGGTCTTTTATTGTGACACTTGCTTGAAAAGGTTTTGGTCTTTTCTTTTCCTATGGAACTTAACGAACTAATTATTTGTTTTAGGTTAACTATTTGAGGAACACAACCGGAAAAGGTTTTAGAAACACAACTATCATATGCACATATGTTATGTTTATATAAATTGTCGATCATTTGATGTGATTACATACGACAAAAGTTTTAGAATTCGTTTTTGGATTTGAAATAAATGAAAGTGACACTCTAGATAATCATTTTTATTGGTTATTATGTGCGATTACTATACGAGTCGCAATTGATAAATTTTTGTAGGCGTGTCAAATTTGTATACATGACCATGAAAATTGAAACTAATCAAAATCCACTATAATTGATCGAATTTGTACCAAAGAGAAAAGCATCTATGTAGACTTGTATTGGTCTTTACTTGACTCATATTGACTAATGATGACCATTATATTGACTACTACCACACACGCATGCACTAGTTATATATATAGTTCCTTGCCTTGAGAGTCGGGAGCACTTAGCTTCAATTTGTCAATAGAATTAAAAATAAGACGTACATGTAAAAAATAAAATAAAATGCATAGGGCTGTGATAAATACATTACAGATTCATAATAATAATATATATAAATCGAGGTGCTTATATATGACTACAAAAAGTTCATACTCGTATTAATAAAGTACTTGTAAATTGTTATACTCGTAATAATAAACTAAAGTGCTTGTAAAAAGTTCATACTCGTATTAATAAAGAAAAAATGGCAAAGCTAAGCATGTTTCAATAGGATACCCTTTTCGTAAATTCCATAAACAAAAGACTAAAATATCTAAAATAATATAAAATAAAGCACGTAATATATATACACACTAACATAGAGATTAATCCGTCTAGCTTGTAGTTTGATTTCATCCACCAAATATATAGTGGCAAGAAAAGGGGTTTGAGAGGGACTTGTCATACACCCTATTTCACAATTATAGCCAGCCATACTCACCTGTCCATTCTTACTAGTTCTGCCAAAAATCTTCATCTTCAAGCTCTTTTTTTTTACCCATTCTCCCTCCGTATGTTATCTTCATCAAGTAATTTTTTTTTTTGTCAAGTTCGTCAATGGTCTAGTCACGGGCTCGCACAAACTTGGTGATTTTTGGCGATATAATACGAAGGTTATCTCACAAACTTGGTGATTATTTTCATTCAATTCTAATGCCAAAATTGACAATAATAGGATGATCGACTCAATAATAACTTGAAATAAATTAGGGTTCAAATGTCTTGATCTCTTCGTTAGCTAATTAAATGATCAATATTCGTGTTCTCTTCATTTCTAAAGCCAATAATAATTATTGACCAATTTCTCATTTCGCATTCCCGCTACATATCTTGAGCTAGAGGAAGTAAATCACTGCGGCGTAACAAAGACCTAAAGATTCCTAACATTATTTCTGGTGTATTTTATTTGAAACGAGAATCGAATGCAAGTTTTTGAAACCAAAAAGTACACATTTTTCATTACTTTCACATTTGTGTAACTAATTAATTAACTAGGACAATAATACCGAATACGCGTATGCCCTAATTAATTTATCAAATTATGTACTAATTAAAACTAACATTTAACCTACTAATTAAGATATATCCAATTAGCATTACCCATATAATATAACATTGTCATTCAATATCAATACCATTTTTTTTTCCAAATTACCACCCACCAAAATAATGAAAAAAATATAATCACAAAAAAAAAAAAAAAAAAGACCCACGATCTTTATGGAAATAATAATTGATGATCATTTACCACATTTATCCCTATCACAATCCCTACACAATTCTCACCTTCTCTCTCCTCCTCATCTTCCGGGCTACTACTACTACTTCTACTAGCTACTTCCCCTACAAGTATATAGCTCTACTTCTACAGTTCAATCTACATACAATTTTGTTATAAATACCAACATGTTAGGCGGAATTTTACTGTAGGAAAAATAGTAAGATCAAAGCAACCTAGCTTTATTTCCAAAAGAGAGAGAATAATCGTCACTCTAACTGACTACCCCAAATTTTCCCAAAACATATACAAAAAGTTCTAAAATCTTTCCATTTCGTTTCGGATCAAAAGAGATCGATCGTCATGTCTTCGAGCTGTGTCGAAACCGCCGTCCCTCCTACTGAGCAGCTTTGCTACATCCCTTGCAACTTCTGCAACATTGTTCTTGCGGTCTTGATCTCTTCATTATTATTGTCTTTTCTTTATCCCTTTTCTATATGTTTCATGATAATTATTATTAGGTTTTCTTACAATTTTCACCACCTCATCTCATATCTATGACGGGTTTCTTATGGCAATTTATATCAGCCGACCTTGAATCATTTCTCGATTAAAAATATTTGTATTGTTCTTGTACTTCTTTCTTACTTTTACCATTTCTGAGTCGTAATAATTCATGTTAGTCGACTCTGTATCACTTTGGATGGATTGACTTTGGTGTTGCGCTTTGTCTAATTAATTAATTAATGATTTATATATATCCTTTTCTTCATATAATTTTGGGTTAGATTTGTTTTTGGAAGGGTTAGATTTTCATTCCTTTAAGGTGTACGGCAAAAATGTCAAGTCTCCATCTTGTTAAGACCCTCTCTATATTCTTCTCCTCACTTGCTAATTTGTTCTTCTTTTGGAGTCAAAGAAAAAGCAACACTTTAGAGGACTCCTAGCTTAGCTTCTTAAACACACTACTGTCCAACACATACACCCTTAGCTTAGCTTGTAGATCATGAAAGCCTATTAAGCTTGAATTTCATTTATTTACATACCCTAATTGCAAAAGTTGTCCATGCTATTTCCTTTGTGGACTCTAATAGACGTGTCACCGTATCTAAAATCTTATCTAGTCGATGTAGGAATAATAAACTTGCACACATCATATATCGTAATATCCGTCTATTGTATGTCCATCCTTTGTATGTATGCATATTGTATTATTGTATATATCTGCAAAAATGGATTATCAAGGGTTTTTAATTTATTTTTTTATTTTTTTAAATCTAATATTATATCAAATGTAGACATATAGTTATATATATATATATATATATATATATATATATATATATATATATATATATATATATATATATATATATATATATATATATATATGATGTTCATAGTTTTATTTGATGTATGATGAAACAGGTGAGTGTGCCATGCAACAATTTGTTTGACATAGTGACTGTCCGATGTGGGCATTGCACTAATCTTTGGTCAGTCAACATGGCTGCTGCATTTCAATCTCTCTCCTCTTCTTGGCATCAGCAGCAGCAGCACCACCACCATCACCACCAGCAGCAGCAAGAGCATCATCATCATCACCACCAGGTATTTATGCTCATTAAACCAGACTAATTAATCAGCTTGTAACGTACGATTATATATATATATATATATATATATATATATATATATATATATATGTGCTACTAGATAGGGCTTTCATATATACTTCTCAATCTATGTTACTCATACTCGGTATGTATCTGACTTATAGCTCACACTTCAATTCTAGACTTACTTAATTTGCTCATCTGATATAGGTATTTTGCGGAAAAATAAAAGTTATTAGCAGTAGCATTCCTTCTTAATCTTCTCTTAAAAGCTGTCATATGCTATAGTAGTAATGTGTGTTTAAAGACAACTAACAACGATATTCAGCCTTTGTCTCCTTTATTTCATATCAAATCTGCAACAATTTTTTATTTATTTTGTACAACACATTGGGATTTGTAGTTGGTAGGTTATTTGACCATTTAAAATAATGATTTGATTGATTTGATGGTTTAGTAACATCCTATGTTATCTAGGCATGATTTCTCCAGGCGCATATATACACAAACATAGGTTTGATTCTGGCATTATAATCTTTTTTAAATGATTTATAGCATACTCTATGTCATGTAGGTCAAATATTTAGCTCTGTCGTCAAATCTCTGGCCATTTTTTCAGTCTGTCATATCTCATATGATAAAGTACTAATTAGAACTATTTATATTTTATGCTTACTATAGTACCCTCGTACAATTAGTCATTTCATATCATATATTAGCTAGCTTTACCTTTACTCTTACTCATGACTCTTCTTGGAGACCATGGTCGATTATCAACTGTCACCGGACTCTATTTTGCGAGCTTATAACTTGAGTTTTGTCCTCAAAGTGATTGTAGTGTACATTAACACAACACGACTATTTGGCTGGTAAGTCTTAGTAAAGGGTAAAAGGGAACATACTGAAGGCAACAAAAATCGAACTATACTCTCTAATGGAGTACAAAAGTCTAGTCTGATCTGAACCATTCTTATAGGCCCGGAGTCGTTTTTAATCAAAATTGTTGTACACTAACCCTACTTAGCTCTCCTTAATTACATATTAGCTAGCACCACAATGTCTAATTTGGTGGATTATTTCATAAGTTCGTGTAAAAATTTGTTCATGTATGTGTTAGGCATCAAACTATGGAAACATGGGTGAATCTAGGATGGACAACTTGAGTGCATCAGCCAAGTATAATTACAATAACAAGATGGCATCAATCCGATCACATTCCCCTAACAATGTATCCAACAATTCTGCTGAGGAAAGGGTCGTCAACCGACGTACGAATTCTTATATATCAAACTCGATCATACGATCTCTATTTCACAAAGTTTTGTATGAGACCGTAGTTATAATAATTTCCCGATGTTTTATGAATTTTTCAGCACCAGAGAAGAGGCAGCGTGTACCATCTGCTTACAACCAATTTATAAAGTAATTATTCCAATCTTACACCTTGCAATTAAGTGCATTATTATCACTCAAGTTTTATTGCATGTTTGACACTATTTTTTTTTCTGTTGTTTTTTCGAAATTATGTGAAAAATGTAGAGAGGAGATCCAAAGGATCAAGGCGAACAACCCGGATATTAGCCACAGGGAAGCATTCAGTACTGCTGCTAAAAATGTGAGTATATATATGAAGCTTATAATAGGTTTAATTTCGATAGGAACACGTAGAGACGTATCTTATAAGTTATAACCCGTAATTATTTTTGCTAATACTATCCGCAGTGGGCGCATTTCCCTCACATTCATTTTGGACTCATGTTGGAGACCAACAATACTAACCAGGCTAACAAGCTAGATGAGGTAATGCATTTTAATCTCATTGTGTATAACTTAAAATACAAATATATATAAAAACGGGTAACTATGTCGATGAAGATTCATAAGTATTCCCGCTAATATGAGTATATTAACATGTTTATTGGATTCAGATCCTTTAGAGTTATTTTTCCTGGAGTTCTCTGTAGTTTAATTACTTGAAATGTAAAGTTATTTTTCCTGGAGTTCTCTGTAGTTTAATTACTTGAAATGAAAACATTATTACTCCATCATGTGATGTTTTTCCTTGTTTTAAAAAAAGACATTCACATTTTTATTTTCCATTTTAAGTAAACTTCACTCCAGGAAAAATAACTCTAGAGGATCTTGATCCATGTTTATTGTGCTTTTGAACATTATTTGAACTTTATAAGCATCCGACTGAATCGAAATTTCGCATTTTTGTTATTACATTCATCAGGCAACCCAAAATCACTTACCAAGGACAACTGCAGTTCTAAACAATTGATCGACTATGGAGTAAATCCAAGGTAGCCTTGTTTACTATGAGCAAGGCACAATGTGTTGTATCTTAGCTTCGAAGTACATGATGATGACATTTGTACGGTTTCAGAGTTATTAGGGCTCTGTATTTTACTTTCTTCTAGTTATTATTCTTTGTGTAATGTACTTGAATTTGATATGTTTTGTCTAAATCTCATGAATAATTTCCCCACTATGTATATTGTTTGTATGTGTAGTAGTTGTGTACCATTTTCATATTTTTTATTGTTATTATATGGAGTATATAATCACAATTGAAAGACAAATTAAAGTGAAATAAAGTCAAATTTGTGTATGTGATTCATTAGTCTATGACTATGAGTTGATCAAACCCTAGAGTAAGATTTCATGCATAGATAGACCGTTTTATAAGATAATGGTCCAAGCTACATACCCCGCGACCCGCGTTTAGATAGATTACTATTAGGTCATCTTCTCTTCGACTTATTTTTCATTGAGTTTTAATCAAATTAGAGGTCTTCAAATACGTACACAATACAATATGTTAGCTCAAAAGTTAAATTTGCATGTGAAATATACTGTATCAAATTTTGTGAGTTATTTTACTTACATTATGAGCTAGTTAGCATATATATATACACCCTCCGTCCCCTTTTAAACACCCCATACTCAAAATGCATCCTTATTGAGGAGGGTGTACACATTTTTTTGGAACTTTAATTAATCGATTTACGAGAACACTCTCATTAAAACGGGGGTATTTTAGATATGAGGTGTTTAATAAAGGGAGACGGAGGGAGTAGCATTCTATGCCTTTTTATATAGTAATATAGTATTGATTGATTAGGGCGTGGTTTCTTAGAAATATTATGATGAGAATGTTTTTATTTCTCATTATCTTGTTGCCAAGTTGAATAAGGAAGATATCTGAGAAAAAGACTACTTCAATTCTTCTCAATAAATCGGCAGCTTTACAGATAGAAAACAGTTGAAGGACCACCATTTTTTCTTTGGGTGACCTCCACCTCACCATCACTAGCTACTTGCAAAGTATATATCTATGTATAATTACGGTATAATGTATGGGTCGAAGATATACGAGTATCATTTTACACCGTACATTCATATATATGTTGCGGTAATTAACCTTACTCTTCCAAATTACCGGTATAGAATCATGTGTTAGAGGGGATATGAAAATCTAAACCCGTGATATACAATCTCAATGAGATATATACGTAGGTTGATCATATAACCATCTATTAGGCAAACTTTACTCCCGAAAATAGTATCGTAGACTCGTATGTAACGAAAATCGCAATGGTGATGGTCTGATTGAGGACCACCCAATTAAAGAAGATGAAAGATGAGGACTTATACAGAATTGAGAATGTAACTAGTTATAGATTTTGACCATACGAAAACCCTTAAGCCTAACAGTTAAAAATGTTCGTTTATACAGTGTCCCAAATATTGAATGACAATCCCACAGGCTACAGTCCAACAATTTCTTCGTCCTCACCGCCAAAAATCATGCGGATTATTCATTTCGTGATTCAGTTATATTATTATACATTGTTTGTCCTTTTCTTTACTAATTTTTTCTGTATCAACTTCATTTGATACATACATCCAAGTGTTAAAGTGTACGGTGTACGCATTATTTAATTAAAGGTCTGAGTTTGCATCGTAAACTCAACTTAGAGGTTATATATGTTTGCAGGGCCGGCCCTGAGATTACGGGTGCCCTAGGCGAAATTTCGATAGGGGGCCCTAAATCGTCAATATTTTTAACGGAAAAAAAATGAACAAAAAAATCAATATAAATGAAGCTAGGTAGGATTTGAATCCTGCTCTCATATATAGAAGGGTGGAACACATACCACTAGGCTAAACACATGTTTATGAGTATATTTACTTCTTAATTTATATGTATTGATTCAACAGTTATTGGGCCTCAAATATCGGGGGCCCTAGGCGGCCGCCTAGCTCGCCTGGGCTAATAGCCGGCCCTGTATGTTTGGTAAAACTAGCCAAAATATAAATACAATGAATTGAATATTTAGCTAAAGGGCGGAGAGGACAGAAGTTGCGAAGGCTGCTAAAACATTTACTAATGAGAGTAGAAATGTTTGATTCCGACGAACCACCTTAATTACATGATTTAGATAATATATTTGAGTAGTGAAAAAAAGAGATGCAAAATGAGATAGATACTAACATACTCTCACTTAAACTAAGATGGATGGCGTTTCTCTTCAAAAAAGAGTTTCCTTCGAGATCTAATCTATATATCTTCCAGGAACTTGTCTTGTATGTGTTAAGGTTTAAAACTATTGTCCGCGTCCTCAATTATCGACTTAAACTTTTGATTCAAATGGTTGTCTAACATCTTGAAACTTTTTATATACGGAGATCACGTCCGGAAACTCATACTTATATGTCCACATAATAATCACGTATTTTAACTTCGTTTTACAGTGTTGTGTGTAACATAACTCCGCGAGACTCGCATGATGCATGATGAACCCATGTACCAAAACATGAGGAGAGTAGGGACAAAGAATCTGAAATGTCAAATCAATGTCTGGTAAAAGCATTCAATTTGTTTGATTATGAACAAATGTCATGTCAAGTCATGTCACTTCTTTCTGACTCTTCCTCAACAGCATACACACACCACTTTCTTTCTTTCTTTCCTTCTTCGCCCCCCCACTTAGTCCGCACCGCAGCACCCAATTTCGAGGGCGCATCAAAGCTTATTGGGTGGACGTAAAAGGCTGCTTTACCTAAATACCCCTCCTATCCTTTTCCTATTGGCTCTTTCCTTTTGTTATCCCCACATTATTCATTCTACCCTCCCTTTTCTTTTCTTATTACTCCTCCCATCTCTATTCCCTAACTGTAATCGAATTTATAAGACCGTTTCAAATGAGGATACATGTTTAATCGAATTTCACTATGTTCATAAGAGATTAGGGCTCTAATGTCATTGCGGTTTTGTATGATTATAATCTTACTTACAGAGATTAATTGGTGAATTCTGATCTGCACAACCCAAAATTCGAGAATGTCTTGATGAGAACAAAACCGATACCTAGTACGACATTTATATGTTGCATCCGGACCCTAATAACCCCGATCCTAAGTAGGATGTAATTTGATAATGCTTGAACGGGTTGATGAATGGGACGAACGTATCTGTGATTCAAATTTTATGAACTAGTAGTTGAGATCAAACTTGACACTTATAACCAGAATAGTACATATTAAAAAAGTGCGAGAATAACTTAACATACATATGGGGTTATGGGGTTAAGAACACAAATGTAAGACCAAACTATGTGTCACTTCTAGATTCCCTATTAAGTAACCCAACAAAAAAAGGGAATGCTCCAAATCGGTTGAGTTATGGGTATGATGACCTTGAAGAAATAGTACCCCTTCCGTACCACTATCGTAGTCTACAGCAATTGATGCAAAATTAGAGTTGGGCCCTTCTGAAAGGCATCAAAATCATATCGCATATTCGTGTTGCTCAAAAATATCTATGTTGTCCAAGGATGATGGTAACTGGTAAGGTGTGGTGGAAGTTACCGGGGAATCAACGATGGCTTCTGAGATCGAACTCGAGATCTCTGGATCAAAAATGGAAGTTGAAGCCACGACTCCAACATATGATAAAGCGAGTCAATCACTATTGACACTCCATAACAGGCTTTCGCCACTTCCATCCACATTCTACACTACATATCTCATACAAGAACAAGTTGATGAATAACTGGGAGGGTAAGAGGTGTTTCAGAGCACTAACAGGTTACGGCATGATAAATGAAGTTTTAGCCATTTCAAATAACTGTAAGTAATAATGCCATTTACATGAATAGAAATGACAGAAAACATAACTTCCAAATCCTAAGAAAAATGAACCTGATTAAAGAAGCAAAACTGAAAATGCAAGGTATGCTATCAGACATAAGTAGTATAAAGTGCGCCGGATGTCCTTAAAAGCACAACTGATTTCACTACTGTAACTATTCTCCATTTTATCTCATCTCCTCCAACTTCAATCAGGGTACACAAGAACTAGAAACTCGATCAGAGAGGAGATTTCAAATCAGATGTCAGCAGGTGAAGAGAGGCGAACCTGTTACTAACTAGCACCATTCAGCATCAGGGCAATTGATCCGAAGTTAAGCCTGCTCTTTCCGGACCTGAACTTGTAACTAGTACTTGGAGCATCACTCGAGGAGGCAGTACCGTCATCCCCTTCTAAAGCAAAGGACAGCCTGGTCTTTCCAGATCCAAATTTGTACTTGGGAGCCACATCATCATTTAGTATACTGGTATTGCTTGTAGAAGGCAAGGAGTATACAGGCGCCGCAATTGTGATCCTGCTGGCACTGGTAGAAACATTTGCCTTTTCTGGAGAACTTGTCAAGGAAGAAGGCATGACAGTTGGTGTTGGTAGATCAAAGTATGTGTTGGAAGATGTGGTAACTGGAAACGAGAAACCAGCGCTTGTGTCGGAACTGAATGAGTTCCTTAGTCCTGACTTGCCAACAGCTATAGATGACAACAACGGTTTTCTGTGGACATTTTGTGATTCAAATCCGGTTGAATTGAGTATTACGTCTACACTCTTACTTTTCTCGCCAAGGAGCACATTTGTCTTTATCAGATTATTATTGTTTGCCTGCAAAATCAAATTTGTGGAACCAGAACTCAGGAACAGCAAGATTAAGCAAAATAATGCAACCAGCGAGATAAGTTCAAAAATTCAAACAAACTTAATTAGCTTGTTTAAAAGTGTATTTGACTATAGTTGACAAAAATAACACAATAATTGCATGTGAGGCACAAATAAAGATTATGTCGAAGCATGAATACATCATGTAGTATGCTTATACCACCCAATTCTGACTGGGGAATCAGATAAATAAAGTCCGTTTCAGGCCAACTCAGACAATTGTGAGGGAGATTGTAGTAGACTAACCCTCGCTAGCAACAAAAATATTCAGTCGCAGCAAGAAAAATAGACAGCAGCAAATAAACAACTAAAATATGACAAGATGTAATAGGTTAAAAGAATTTGTCAAACAATGAGAAAGTCCAAATAGCGAGGAGCAGTAACATCTAATTGCGGTAACAAAATAGACAAGTTATGACCAAAGCAAGCAAAAAACTTAGCCTAACTTCATGTGCCAAACTCGACAAGTAATGCAGGATTCCAAGGTATATTAACCACAAATTGAAGTTCCCATTGACTTAAGATTTGAAGTGAAAATATGGTCTCTCTATCCACACAAAAGGAAAGAGAGATACGGAAAAGAACCGATAGATAGATGTTTTGGAAGAAATTTGAATACCTGTTCTGGACCCCTTGAGATCGGAATAAGACCCCGTGAAGAGTCATCATTACCATCAGCAGAAGCAATCTTCTCACCCAGGTATATCTTTGAGCCAGACGCCACATCTTTTCCAATATGACTATTGCCATTATCAATTTTCTCTCTAGTCAATCCAAACATTCCACCATTTGTTTGAGCATTAAGTTTAGTGCTATCCAAGACACTTTTGCGAAGAAATATCCCTCCCTTACCTGGGTCACTGATGTCCTGAGCCCAAGCAGCAGCAGGTGAGTTCTTTAAGGAAGCAGCTAGTCTCATTTCGTTCGATCTCTCTTTCAGTGTGACTGGTCTATCAATATGCTCCAATATCTGCCTTGCAAGCTTACTGCTGTGTGGATGAACACTAGGTACAGCAACCTCAGAGCTCTGCAGTTTAATTTTAGAGGGCTCAAACTTAGTGGCACTTAAATTACTAGGCTCAAGATTTTTCTTGAGCATATCATCTGGATTAACGTCTTTTGCAAAGGGGCTTCTACGTATGCTGCCTCCTAACAGAGACTCCCCCAGACGTAGGGGAATTAAATCTATTTCGTGACCGACGGATAGGTCCCCCAGACGTATAACTGTCTTGTGCAGAGCCGATGATGGACTGCAATTGAGTAGAAATTAGTTGATGGCTGTTAATTCGAATGGGATGGCAACAAGTACATTCACAGTTCAAAAGCAAACACATTGATGGGAAGTAAATGACAGCGATGAGAACACAACTGCAGCAGTCTATATTGTGCGATAACATAGAGGCCATTTGACCCAGTCTGCCATAATTAGTCAAGAAACTTCAGTTTTAGTGATAGATTGCATACTTGCATATAGCTTTGAGCGATAAGTTCTCAGGTACACAGAAAGTCATATCAATAATGGCAATAGCCAGTAAGCCAATAGATATTATGGTAGAGGGAATAGACAATGGAGGCCAGGAGGAAAAGACAAGACGGTGGTATATGCAGAGAAGAATATGACATGAGCCTCCTGCTGCCAGAGCATTTTTCTATGATTAAACAGATGAACATCTCCTAAGAGCAGCCATTCAAAAGAATACATGACACTCATTAAAATGATAGATGTTCTAATGGACTGACACGTGCAGACCTAAAAGCTCACTACTTCTTAGTATCCAAAGGGCAAAGGCTATAAATCCATATTGAACCTATCTAGATGTGCACATCATATATTACAGCCATTACCTTCCCATAACCTGGTGTTCCCATTGGTTGCAAGGGTGTGGACGATATGTTTGACAATCTCTCATTGTCACCTCGTAATGGAATCAACTGATAGCAGCCCAAAAAAAAAACAATAATTAATAAAAACTGAAGTATTGAGACAGCTTCTGCTAAATGGCTGATAAACATGCCAAGGTTCTGACAAAAGAAACAAACCTTGGACTTGGATGTTGTATACAATGTCCTCGAATAAGGCGTGCGAGGGAAAGTTTGAATACCATATCCACTTTTTTGATTTTGTGGTGTTGAATAAGACTGCTGATTCTGAGTCACGGCACCAGGCCAGCATATTGGTGGTTTAGGCAGAGGCGATGGCATGAATGGCTTTGATGGAGAATCACGAGTTACTCCCACATTCTCATGTTTTAACATTAAACCTGCTGATCTTAAGCCCACTTCTGATGTCCTGGAACCCATATAAGCTCTGGCAATATCTACTGGTGAAGCGCCAATTTCACCTTGAAACTGCAGAATCGAAAAAAACACCAATCAATAAAGACATCCATGTGTACTTTGGAACTACTGTAAAATGACAGCAGTTTAGACCTTTTGAAGTCATAAGATGCCAACTCGATGTTCTTTTGACCTTTTGGCAAAGAAATCAATTGCCCATTGTTGCCGTGAGCTAAAAATGCCAACATAGTCTGGCATGTAAAACAAGTAAACTATAATCAATACAATAAAACTTCAAAAACAAAAGACAGCATGACAAACTAAAGTACTAAACAGCCAGAGTATCACAGTTTCAAAAAGACCCATTGCCATTGCATAAACTTTCTTAGCAAGTGGAGTAGTTGTTGAAAAGTACCAACAGAAGGAAGTGACAACACCAGTGGCACTGATCATAATCACCTTACAGAAAAACATTTAGTACCCTTCTACAACACAGTTATTTCATGAAGCTGATTCATTTATATAGTACTCAACACAAACTCGACACAACTCGTTAAAATTCGGTAATAAAATGTGATAAGGGATCTCACATAGTCTTAGCTTTCAGCACAAGGAAAAAAAAATTGTGACCCCCTTAGTAGAAAGAACAAAATATAGAGCTCTTCAACAATGCTGCAAAGATTCATTGAATACAGAAGAACTGCATAGGAACTACTCAATTGTCGATACTCATCAGAACATCAATGACTCCAAAAAGGCTCCCGCTTCAATTGGGTAAGGGGAGATCTGATTGCTTGAGCCTTCGCCGAAAACAGGGCGGCTGTCAACTACTAGAAGAAAAAGTCTAGAGGAATTTAAAAGCCATTTTGCTTGAGGTCATCATATCCCTAAGCCCAATGAGCAACGTTAGGAATGTCGGGTTTGCACATGAACTACAGTGGCATCAAGTTTCCTTGGGAATATTTTGGCAACATCTATACAACAACAACAACATTACCACAATGCGTCAAAGTCCCCTGCCTTATAGCGAGGTATTGGGGGGGAGGGGATGTGCCTTACTCCTACATTGAGAACATAGAGAAGCTGCTTACGGATGACCCATAATGGAAATTGCATCGATAATCACACCAACCAACTACTACTTCACAATACAAGAAGCGCAGACAGATTTGTGAACCATTTTGCTTTATACCATTATATTTTATAACCAAAGAATAGTGAGTCTATGGCTCCATTGGCAACATCCATATTTTATATTGAAGAAAAACTCATATGCTAGAGTAGGAAACTTTCCAGCAGACTCAGCAGAGAAAAAAATATGCAAGCATCGAGTAAAGTAAATCATTTTTGATACATGACAAGGGGATCTAACAACCATGGCATACTCCAAAAGCCCTGATAAGTAAATTATGATCTATATATCGATTAGCAACAATGTTAAATTTTAGAGTGGGACGATGTTTATTATGTGCATGAACTTAGTGGAGTTTGATTGCGCATCTCAAGTTCACTCCAACCCAGCAATAATTTATATACAGCAAAACTCATGGACGTGTAAGATCAGCTAAACCCATCTTGTCAAATCTATACCAAGAGATAACTTTATAGACAGGTCTCTTAAGTTATTGGATTACACCCTAGCACTTGGGCAAACTCTTCATCAATACGGAGAATAATTGCAGAGGCAAACAGTGCAGAAAATATAAGCTGGAACTCAGACAACTCACAATGGGCCGTTGAAGAGGAGTTGCTGATGCCAATTGAAACCTATCCCTTTCTTCGCCCTCAATGACCAATGCCTTTTGCTTTTCTTGAGTAAGTTGCGCCTCTTCAACTCCTTGAATGTTGACAGACTTTGAACGCAGTATCTCCATCAAATGATCAATATCTGTCCTGAAATTGAAGTAAGGCAATCAAATATGATGCATCAGTAAAGAGTCTTAATTATGATCCACTAAAAAGAACGTAAATCTAAACCCCGTAGCTAGCAACAAGTTTTGAGATTTGACCTCTCCAACAAAAGACAGAGAGGCCACAGAGTCACAGACAACATACAGAGGTCCAAATTACAGCTTTCTCTTTTATTGGAAGGAAATATTGCAAAATTTAGCAGATTCGGATATTGAAGACATCCTAATGGGACATTTACTTTTAGCCCACTTCGAAGAGAAGAGGGTATGGCAAAAGATAATAGATGGTAGAATAGTAGATTAATCTTTAAAATAATAGACAACCAAGATAGCACCCAATATGGAACAGAGGATACTGCTCAAGACGATTTGAAAAGATATTGCAAGTTGGCAAGTTGCTGTTACATATATTACAGTTCAAATTATATAAAAGGAAAGAACGCAGTCCAACAACGTACGAACACAATTAATGAAGCTCTAATTCATTACAAACCCACACAGGCACAACAACAAACTCACCGCTCATCTAGACATGCATAGAAATACAGAAGAGGTCACATAAGCAGAAGCAAACATAGCCTAGCTAGCGAGGAAAACAAATTTCTGTTAAATGGCTTACCTAGAGAACGTCTTCCCTTTTATCAGCTCCTCAATGTCAGGTTCACTACCATTAGAGTGTTCTATTCTCTCGTCCACTCCGACTTTATCAGAGGTGTGAGGCTCTGCGTTTCCAACAGCATCGCTTGAACTAATACCTCCGCTTGATAGAGGGCCCAAAGGCTGCATCATTCGTTCAGGACAACCGAAAATACACACAGTTACATAAATAATGCAAACAAACTCACAGCTCTTTCCAAAAATAAAGCTTTAGAATTACAACACCACTATATGCGTTCAACTGAAAACAAGAACGCCACCATCTTGATGACTAGACACCTAATGTAATGCATCATGTCCGAATGTTGGATGAAAATCCATGGAATATACAAATGGAAATAGCAAAAGTGTGATAAGTGGCGTTCAACAAAAGTGCAGCAACTTAGGGTGAGTCTGGCAGTACAAACTACAAAGTCTTTGACCAGGAGCACTGTGCTTAAAGTTGTTATTCAACGTTTCAGGTAAGGAGTTTGAAGGCTTTCATCCATGATCCAATACCCACTTTAAAGAAACAGGGTCCACACAATATCCGCTTCCCTTGCCCCTGCAACCTCCAACTCCCCGCTCCCAAGAAGTAAACAAAACACCACATTTATCTTTGCAAAGAGCGCAGAGATGTAACTTTAAGTAAACGAAACCACCCAGTACAAAGGCAATCCATTTCCAGAGAGATTTGAGTGCTATATAAAGCATTGATGATAGACAACCCCAAATGACACAAAATTAAGCCCTGTGCATGCCTAAATAAACAGCATGCAAAATTGAATCTTTGAAAGGCATAACTCTTAAGTCTTAGGAATACAGCATCTCTGAGGCCTGATTAAAAAAACCAGGTCTTTTGTCCTAGAATTTTGTGGCAAGCAACACTAGTTGTTGCTTTGTTTTGTGGATAAAACACATGATCTAGTTTTTGCTTCTTCAGATCTTGTAAATGGACATCACCCATCTCCCTGAGGCCTCGCTTGGATTGGGCCCATTGGGGTAATTGTTAAGGGAGTAATAGACTAAAAACAAAGGGAAAATGAGGAAATGGTGGTGGTGGATAGAGAAAAATGAAGGTGAGGGGGTAATAGTCACCCACCTCCCCCCTAGGATACTGCATTACCCCCATATGGGGATTATAATTTCCCCCCACCCCTTTGCACCTCCCTCTACCACCAACATGTTTCCCATTTTCCCCTTGTTTTAGCCTCTAGTACTCCCTTAACAATTAATACATTCCAAGCAAGCCCCTATCTGGCTATATGTGTACTCACTTGGTTTTTTTGAAAGAAAAAAATAAAAAGATGAGTAGTTTTCTACAAAGTAAAAAAACATCTACCAGAAGACATCCTAAGTTTCACCTAGTGCGTCTACAATAAAATTATTTTTAACTGTAGAAAAAGAATCCAATATAAAAATAGCTTAAAGTTTTCACAGCAACAGACTCAGTTAAATATGTAGCTCAGTTACTTCCAAACCATCTTTTGGTACATAGCATTCGATTCAGAGTGATTATAATTTGAGTGTACTAGAAACCCTATACAGTTTAAGGGATGCAATGCAAGCCACAAAATATCAGTGCCACAACATAGAGCCAAGGCAAGAAGCACAGGTTTATAGAAGAGTGGAACACGAAGATCAAAAAGGAGATTGATATCAGTGGCAATCTTTGAATCTCAAGAAACATGGGACAATGTCATTAAGCAAGAGATACAGTGACACGATGACATCCACGGGCAATGGCAATAGAGTGTGTATAGAAATACAAAAATCCAGGATCGAAAAAGGTGAAATAAGTCTTACATTTACTAAGATGTTCTCGTTATGGTCTTCAGATGTATGCTCTTCATCTGATTGTAGTTCATCTGTCCCAAAACAAAACAAGATAAGAAGTCATTAGGGAAGCGAGTGTATTTATGACAAGGTAAATAACATGTCTACAACAAACAGTCGGTCATTAGACAGAATGGTGAGTAAAACTCCACAAAAACAAGTCATTACAATTTGTCTCTCCCAATTGTATGAGCTGCAATAGAGTTCTCCCTATAGACATCCAGAGCGAAAAATAGCTTGCCACAAGTTCACTAGACACTGATAAAATGAACTGACCAAGAAGAAGAGTGGACCCCATCCCTCCCAGACAATATAATCAAGGGGCAACATTGTACATATGTAGTAATCAGGATTAAAAATTATATCACGGCAACCCCAACACACAAAATAATCCTCCAGGAGAACGCTGATGGTGATAGATACGTCTAATGGACACAATGATTCCTAGGTACATTACTACTTTCCTAAGACTAAACTGCCAATTTTTTTCCGCCAATGACTGACCACCTCTTAACGGCAACAACCTCTTTCACTGCACCCAAAAATCCAATCTCAGAGGTCACATATCCCCATTACTTCCAGAAAGTAGAAACCTTTCATGAACGTATTCTGAAATTCCATTCAACCAGCAGATAGCCAGTCCAGGCTAACAAAAAAACACGGCCTTCGGATTCATAATATTCTAAATAGAAATAAAAACCGAGACAGAGTCTTTCCCAAGGGTAATTTGATCCTTTCCCCAATAAACAAGCACTACGACCCTAGCTGAATCTTTACGTCCCAAGCGGAATCATACCTCTACAGATTCCCACACTCTTCGAATTTCCGAGAACCTATTACGAATTACCGGATAATACGAGTCACCAGTATCATTTGGCTACTTAATTACTAATTGACATCAACTAGAATCACAAACTCTATATAATTCGACACGAAAAATCAAAACCGTTTAAATTGAATTAACCTAAAATTAGACAGGGAATCAGCTCAATCAATTACAAAAATCCACATTCAAATGTCACAACGTTCAATTACATTCACAAAATCAATCAAAACATGCAATTAATTACGATTATTACTACAAATCAAATTGAATTTAACAGAAAACCCTAATAATTAGCAAATCAATGAAAAGAGAGATTAAAAAAGAGGAGAGAGAAAGAGTATACCGGGAAGAGGCGCCGGAGAGAAGAACGACGGAATAAAACGGGTGGCGCCGCCGGAAATGAGGCGTTTGGCGGGGTCCACAAACCTAGAAATCCAACCGTTATTGCGGCTGTGAGGATTTGGACGGTCGTAAGGTGTCGACGCCGGCTTCTTTCTATCTCTTTTGAATTTTCCGCCGCCGCCACCACCGCCGCCGTATAGCGCCGCCCTGGACGACGGTTCTCCGTCGTCGGCCATGTTTGAATTGGAGAGCGATAAAAGGGGAAAGCCGGGAGGAGCGAGCGACAGTGAAGTCGGAGTATTGTGAAAGAAGTTTGTGTTTCGAGTTTGAGGTATTTTTATTACTTTGACTTAGGTTTTTTTTTGTTAGTCAAAGGTTGATTATTTTTGCGATTTGGTCTATCGATTATTTCTCCCACCCTTGACCACTTACGGATTCTCGTAACTTCGGTCGTTGTAGATTAATAACGGCTCGAGTTTCTCTCATCTTACGTTTTAGGTTTTTTTGAAATCTTGGT